>OX377204.1:15644701-15993615 GCA_947396885.1 Heligmosomoides polygyrus polygyrus
TGGTTGTTTTGTTGCTCTTATTGTGTTTGAGTTTTTATTTTTAACCATTGTGGTACCCATGTAATAAATATCAATATGAAATACGCACCCAAGCTGCTGTAGAAGTAGAATGCATGGCGCATCCCAAAACAGATTGGCTGGCGACGAATGCGGGTTTGAGTTCTGCGAATCGATAGTGGTATAACGGCATGCGAAACCAACAACAACCACCTCAGGTGTAAAAGTGACTTGGATCTGTGAAACTGTGGTCGCAGAAACAGTTCTTCTCGTTCGCGGATAGATCTCGCTTGGTTCGTTTATCCTATATTAGACAAATGCTTGGTAGGGTCGTGGTGTAGAATTAAGTCTGAGTTTTGCCACTGGAATCGGTTCTTCCTGCCAAAATCCATTCCACTCCGCGAGAGTGTGCAGTTGTTAGGTGTTGGCTCTGGTATGATTATATTGTGACGGATTGAAGTGGTCCAACGGAATGGCTACGTAACTTCTTCAAATCTCAAGGTTGACAGTAGTATTTAAAGAACTAGTAAATTATCAGATGAAGGCCTTCATAGTTATTTGAATGTGTAAAAAAACCAATTTTTTTGATCGCTGTTGATCACGGTGGGCAACAACAACCTCAGATGCAATCTGTAAAGGGGAAGCGGGCCACTTCATCAAAGTGGGACGTCCGAAGAAGATTTATTTTTACCGATAGCTCCTGCCCTATGACAGAATTTTCCGCTTGGTGTTATATGTCGATCGAATGTCGCGTTTATTGGCTTATGCTGATTTCTGACGATTATCGACAAAATTCCAAAAAGAGAAAAATCATTTTCACCAACAACTCCTTCTCCTTGTTCAGTTGTTGATATTCGGCAGAAATCAGCATGAGCTAATAAACGCGACAAAAATTCTTATTGAGCGAGACATCCTCTTCCGAACGACGTATAACACCAAGCAAAAAGTCCAACCACAGAACCGGAGCTGTTGGGAAAAATTCGGACGAAAAAGTCGGATGTCCCAATTTGGTGACCTAAAAATCAATAAAGAACAAATGAGCAAATAGGACCAACATGTGTTCTTGTAGGACAGAACACTGTCTTCCAAATGCTATAAAAAGCTGCACAAAAAATCCAAACCTAGGCGGAGAGAAGCAACTGCGCAGATGTCCACTTTTCCGCTTTTTCACTTTTCACTTTAACGACCTAAGAATTGACGAAATTAAGGGTGAAAAGAGAAACGCAATACATGCTTTGATAGAGCAAATCATTCTCTCTCGTATAGCACTATGCAAGAGACCGCCGGCAATATCCGGAATGAATCGATGAAAAAAAAAACGGCGGGAACATATGGGAGGGAGAGGGGCGTTCGTATCTGCTGGTTGTAGGCGCCCAGGTGGCCATACCTGCGGCGTCATTCCCCTGCTTACCGTCTCCTCTCACGCTGTGACACCTGTCGCGCGCGCGGCGGACTACGGCTCGTCGGTGGCCTCACGACGGCGGCCCGACGGACGAGCGGAACACGCAGGTCGAACAGGTTTGCTGGGACTGCAATCAATGTGATGTTCATAGGATTTACAAAACCAGTGTAAAGATGCATGTTGGTGTGAAACAAACATAGCTCTACATCAGAGTTTCGAGCTCTATCTAATGAGCTATACCTCAAGCTTATAAATACTACCGTTGATGAGGTATTCTTCAAATTCAAAACCGAAAAATAATTCTTCGCAAAACTGCGACGAAGCTGTGAAGGGTATATTTCCAGGCTAAAATTTCATACAGAATTCAACTACATGGTTTAAATACCTTCTAAAGGAGCTCTTTTTTGAAGAAGAAATTGTGTGTATCACATGGTTGGGGACATGTCACCAAGCCAATATTCTACGCAGAATTCAATAACGAATTTTATGTTCGCAAATACAGTGTGTCCTAAAAAATGTATACACTGTTTGAAAGGTGATAATTTTGCTCAGAGTAAAGGTACTGAAGAACTTGATGGCTCATATGAAAGCTAAGGAAAGTAGAAATTTTCTGACAAATGGGCGGTATGGATTGCGCCATGCACTCGTCTGGAACCTTGCGTTTTATACTCGATTGATTGTTTTCGGTTGAATGCTTGACGACGTAGTTGAATTCTGTGTGAAATTTTAGTCTGGAAATATACCCTTCACAGCTTCGCCGCAGGTTTGCGAATAATTATTTTTCAGTATTAAATTTGAAGAAAATCGCATCAACGGCAGCACTGGTAAGCTTGAGGGAGAGTTCATTAGATAGAGCTCAAAATTCTGATGTAGAGCTATGTTTGTTTCACACCAACATGTATCTTTACACTGGTTTTGTAAATCCTCTGAACATTCTGTTGATTGCAGTCCCAGCACATCTGGTCGACCTGCGTGTTCCGTTCGTCCGTCGGGGCGTTGTCCGCCACGCGCGCGACGCGTCACAGCGTGAGCGGAGAGTTCGAGCAGGGGGATGACGTCGCAGGTATGGCCTCCTGGGCGCACGGCCGCGGCTTACAACCAGCCGATACGAACGCTACGCACCCCTTATGGGACCGCCTAAAAGTACAGTCCCCTCCCGTTACAACGCCTCCGGATAAGACGCGACTCTCGATATAACGTAGATTTTCTCTGGTCCCGACCAGCTTGCCTTTACGCCAATACAAACCAACTCCGGTTAGGACGCGTCGGATACAACTCTCGATATAGCGCGGTTTTGGGAGGAACTCTGCGTTCAAAATGACTCCCGTTATAATGCGACCGGGGCTCAATTTCGGTCCCACACAGAAAATGAAGACGCTAAGATGCTGAGAGCGTCTGCGATAAGACCTACCCCTCTATTGCATCGTTCCTAGCCGCGATCAGCACCTGTGCAACAACGAATTGGATGCATGTAGACGTTTTTGATGCCTGTGCGGCCCACAAAAGTGCTCACAATCAGCAATATATCGAGCGCAGTGTAAGACTCTCGGTAGTCGTTAGAAGCTACCCTAAATTGTAGGGTTTCCTCTATAGAAACGAGAGAGGGTGTGGATTAAAGCTCAGATTATTCAAGACAATATCCTGCGAAAACTTTGTTTGAGGCCTAAAGCAGCTGCTATAGAGGCTATGTGCCGTCACATGATGGTTTGTTGCGATAAGAACTCCCACGCCATGCAGGACTTGTATCTGCACTCTCTGCCTTCAGTGCAGGATTAAAGCAGCAGTGCTGTTTGATCACACGCAACATTCTGATATCGTAAAAAGCGCTGAGACGCTACTGCGACGAGGATATGGCGGATGCGGCGCGCGATTTAACAGCACTGATAGGGCAATGGTCTGATATCCGGCCAGGATAGTAGAGTGCGGGTTCTTCTCCTGCCTGGCGCGAGAGTTTTGATGGCGGCAAAGATGTTGTAACATCAGGTTACACGTTTTTCTTGTGGATCAAGCGTATGCCTATAGCGGCAGAAAGTACCTTTAAGGTCAGGACTTCAATAATAATATAAAGATGTTTTTTGCATTCACACTCTTTTCATGGACACGTATTTTTTTGATATAGCTATATTTAGTCAATTCATATGATTTTAGATATATTTATTTATTTATTTTATTACAAATTGAGCCTAAAAGGGTGTAAAGGTCGGCTCCGGTTAGGACGCGACTCCCGTTGTAACGCGAATTTCCTCCGGTCCCCTCAAATGCGTTATAACGAGAGGGAACTGTATCTGTTACATTAGGTTGGTGGATTTGCTCTTAGCCGCGCCCTACAGTTTTGGAAAATTTGTCGAGTAGGTAGGCCTTTTGTCGCAGTGTATTGTTGATTTGATCATAAACCTTTTTATCACACTTCCTGTGCGCTTATCTTGCCCTTATTGTTTTGCAGCAGCTGGCTGCAATGCCGCGCCCAATAGATTTATTATTCACTCACTGATTCTCGTCTCACTCTGTCGTCTTCATATAATCTCTTTCTTCCACTGTTTGTTCTTCCATTCACTAGGAATAAAGAATACCGTTAGTCGGTTCCTGTTTGGGGTGCGTCCCGTATTCTGCTCCTACGGGATATCATAGAGGCAATTTGAATACGTGTTTGTCTGAACAGTGGCCAGCTGAGGGACATATCAGTGCTTTGTCCTACAAAGTCAAGTCTGGTACCAATTCACCGACCCCGTGCAGTAGGCGCCTGGGAACAGGAACCAAGAGCTTTGACTCAGAATGCACACGATGACCGATGCCTTCTTCTAACGGTAACACGCTCCTTTCTCAAGTATTATAGGAATGGTACGATACTGCTCGAAAAGTAGGGATTTTTCACTAATTAAAAAAACGCGGTTTTCCATGGTTCTTTATTTGGGTCATTATACACCATTTTCACGTCAAATTGGACACTTTTCTAAGCTAGTCTAAGGCATTGAAATCAAACCGAACTGATCGAAATTCAAATGACCTTTAGGCAGGTTAAACTATAGATTAAAAAAGATGGTTAGATGATTTTTTGCTCAAGGAAAATTTTGTAAAACTTTCCTCGAACTTTTAGTTCAGCTGCTCGAATGAAAATGGAATAATTTCATAAAATTATTATTTTTGAGGAAAAATAATGAATTATACTTTGTTTTAAAGCGCAACAAAGCAGCAAGCATTTTGTGCACTAAATACCACATTGCGCCATGTACTCGAAAAGCTCGTGGCGACTTTGATTTGATTGATTGTGTAAATGCTGCTTACACAAAGCATCAACGTGAGAACATGTGAGTTCTTTGCAAATGTTTTTGTTGTATTGTTTACAGGTGTGAAACTCCAGGCAAACAGCGATCTTGCTATCAGTTGAATAAAAATCGCGACCTCTTGGAAGAGTGCATGGCGCAATCACTTCTGCTGGCTCTAAAAAGTACCGCGCTCCTGCTCTTTAAAACAAGCTCTAAATCTTTATTTTTCCACAAAAAATGAGAATTTTATAAATTTTCAAACAAAGTGTTCACTTATTGGTTAAGTGTTTTGAAAGTTCAAAGAAGTCATACTAAGGTTTTCCTCGAACAAACAATCATTCTAACCTTTTTGGAGAGTATTCAGTTTAATGGTAGAAGTTCATTTCGATTTGGAAGGATTTGCTCTGACTTCAAAAGTCTTAAGCTAGCTAAGAAGAGGACCCAATTTGACGTGAAAAGTGTCCAATTCGACGTGAAAATTGTGTAAATTAAAGGGAAAAAAGGATAAAGGTCAGCGTTAGGCGATTCTGCTGGGATATGCGCCACGCGTTCTATTCTACGGGATTGCATAGAGACCACTTAAATGCATACTTGACCATATAATGCTCAGCTGCGGCCAGCCGATGGTAAAGTCAGTGCTTTACCCTTCCCAGCCAAGTCTTGTACGACTCTCGTTCCTAGAGGGGTGAAAGGCTTGGTTGATCCAGGAGGGCAGAACCAAGAACATCGATTCGAAGTCCGCGCGATAACCGGCTGCTCCTCCGACTGCTCTATTACGCGTTCGTCGTCTTCGGTAGCCCTTGTCATAACCTCTGTTAAAGCTCAGAGCTCGTTCCTTTTATTGGATCACACTGTTTTCATAGGAGCGTGCCCATATCAGTTGCTTATAGGCTGCGTCTCCGTGTCAACAAGGATCGCGTTGTTCTTCTGGCGGACAATACACGAAGCATCTACGACTTCTGTGTTCCCTTTTATATGGGTCCAGCCTCCATACGGCACAAATTCATGCCTGATATTCCAAAATTAACATTCTCCGTGCCTGTAGTCTATCCTTAGCCTTTTGCCTGAAAGTCTTCCGTTTCCTTTGTTTACGTTTACGTCGTTATGTTTTAGATCTTACTCGAAATGTTGTTATTGTTACGTACTAACAGAAATTGTTTTATAAGTTCTAGAGAATTCAGAAATGTTTACTTCACACACGGGTCTCTTGTCACAGTATTTCGTTTATAAAAATCTTTGAAACAAACGCTAATGCTTTGCCGAGAATGGTCACCATGCACTACTTTCAACTCTTTGGCAGTGAGTGTTCAATCCTCTGTTTCCAGATGGCATGTATGAGCGCGTACAGTAGGGCCTTAAGGAGGCTAGGTGTCCATGTGCGTGATAGTGAACGTCGAAAATATCAGGTGAATCTTTGCTTTTTCAGAGTAAAAACGTAACTCGTAGTCCACTCAATGCGAGAAGATTGGTGTAAAGTATATAGCTTTATCAACAAAGAATAAAGGTGTAAACACATTGACGGCAATCGCGTTTTGCGGCGGAGAGCCGCCTGTGACACGCGCGCGTTATGAGCCACCGGTGGCTCATAATGTCCCTCGCGGGCCACTTTTTTGTCTTATGCGCTTTTTCCTATCAAACTTCGACCAGGAGGGTTGTTTAGGGTGCTGATTACGAATCTGATATCCGTTTATGAAATTTCGGCCGATTACGATAGGTTACGGTAGGTGCGGGTGACTAAGACTGCCTAGGACATGATCACCGTTTTTCCCCCAAACGTCGCCCAGGGGGTTGTCTGGGGTGTTCATCCGTTTCGTTCTGACATCCGTTTTCGGTATTAAGATGAAATACGGTAGGTTACGGTAGGTACAGGTAATCGCCGACAGCCTCAGTCACCCGTACTTATTGTAACATACCTTAGTCTACCGTAATACCAAAAACGGATGTCGGATTCGGGATCAGCACCCCAAGTAACCCCCCTAGGCGAAGTTTGGGCCAAATCGGTGACCATGACTCCGACAGCCTTACTCACCTGTACCTACCATAACCTATCGTAATCGGCCTAAATTTTGAAAAAGGATGTCAGATTCGTGATCACCACCCCAAATATCCTCCTTGGGCAAAGTTTGAGTGAAAAACACCGACTTGAATTATTTTATTGTGAAATTGATCTCCTTCCTAGTAAATTTTTTAAATCGATATATTTAATGAGAGCAAAGAATTCTCTTGCTTATTCCTGTTGGACATTCTCCTATCACAAGTAATTAGGGAACGGAGAAAACATCTATAAGAAACCGGCGGCAGCACTACAAAAAATAGCGCGCAAAGTTATGAGCCACCGGTGGCTCGTATTGTCGTCAATGTGTTAATCAAACCCTTTTTGGGATTTGAGATATCTTTCACCTCTAGGGGCATCGTGGAGACAGTTTGAATGAGTATTTAGTCTGCAATGGGTTGTGGTGGCCATGCGACGGACAAGTCTGATTTCTTTGTCCTTTCTTTCCTTTTTTCTTCCGAAAGAAGTCGGCTGCCAACTCGCAGGAATGGAAGACTTGGTTGGTTTGAATCGGTCCTGAACCAAGAACCTTCCATGTCGGATACTGTCCCCTTCTGCGTTTCTAGGCGTCCGATGTGGGTAAGAGGCTGGAAAATGTTAGTATTTAAAAGCCAGTTTCGGTAGCTAGGATACGGGGCGCGGGCAGCGCAGTCGGAGGTGGCGCCAACTGTCGCGTGCACCCGATACCAGGTTCCTGATTCGGATTTCCCGTCCAGGCCAACCAAGCTTTCCATCCCTTCAGGGTCGGTGAATTGGTACCAGGCTTGTCTGGGAAGGATAAAGCGCTGACTTGTTCATCGGCTGGCCATCGCAAGTCATTGTAAGGCCAAGTACGCATTCATGTCGCCTCCACGACATCCCGTAGGAGTAGAATCCGTGGCGCATCCCAAAAGGGACTGAGTAACACCGTCCTTTTTCCTCTATTCTTGGAAGCTAGGGACACTTGGAGAATGAAAGCTTTAGCCCTGCAATAATTAGGGTTCCTGAAAGTTATCATGCTCGGAATCTTTCACAAGAGGCATCTCTATTTGTCCATGATGTGTGCCAGAGCAGCCGAGTGGGCCCTTTTCTTTCAAAGGACTCAACGTCGTACCTGCCCGGTTTTGATTCTCGTTCAGGGTGCCAGGAAGATGTCTAGTCACCGTAATTATGGCATCATAGTGATCTTTTGGCTTTAAATAAATCGACTGAGGCACGAATCGCGTCAGAGCGTGTTCAGCTCGCAAATGTCCGGCGAACCGAAACGTCCAAATGATGTAAATTATCTGTTTAGGCTTCCAGCCATGCGGCTGTACACGTGATGGTCGACGTTATCTCGTCAGCTGTTCCTCGGTTCGAATCACTTCTCGGAAAAGCAGCAGTCTCAACGAAAGAAGCCGTTCGCGTTCAGTTCTCCAGGGACGAGGGCCATCTTTTGTATGTCCGACGTATTGCTGGTTCCTAAATTTAGCAATTCAATCAATTTTACCGGACCCAGGATGACTGGTTTCGGAATTTTCTTTGTAGAGTCGGTAATCTGCGGCTGCAGAACCGAAGAGGAAAATGGGCAGAAAACGCCTGGGACATGGTGTAATGAAGGAGGGCTGGAGTCAGAGAGTGCCTGGAAAGCTGAGAATGTCGAAGGAAGGCTAATTGAGAGGTTAGGTTGCGTGGCAGCGCAGTTGGGGGAGGCGCCGACTGTCGCATGCACATCGAATGGAAGTTCCTGATCCAGGATTCCTGCCCAAACCAACTAAGCCTCTGGTGTAAGTAAATTCCCCTCCTTCCCCCCCCCCCCCCCGAGACACATCTAAGAATGATAGAACAATGATCTGTCTATCGGCGCTCGCGGCCCCATGTCATTGTGTCGGCCAAATAAGGATAAAACTATAAAGGACTTTGGAGATGTTCAATTCCTTTTGGAATGCACTCCGCATTCCACTTCTGGTGGATGTCCTGGAGGCGATTTGTCCTGGAGGCCAGCCGATGAACAATTAAGCGCTTTATCCCTCCCAGACAAATCTGATACCAATTCACCGATCCCGCAGGAAGGGGAGGCTTTGTTGGCATCGGCGGAAGATCCGAACCAAGAACCTAGTATCGTGTGCACGGCGCCTCCTCCGACTGCGCTCCACTCTTGTATAAGTTGGATCTGAATGAATCATTTGCGGATATCCTGTTCGAGTGTACCGACTCGCAGCATCCAAAAATCCGAGCCCGCGAAATTGGCCGTATCCGAATCATCCAATTATTCGAAGGTTTTCGATCGCATCTGACTCCTATGAGTCACGATACCGTATCCTACAGCCGGGCGCCTGAGACTCGACTGGGCCACCAAACCAGAAGGCGGGGCTAGCAGGGCAGTCTGGCGACAGTTCGGTATAGTGAGCGGTCTGGCCAACTTGCTCGCCTCCTTTTCCCTGTCTAGCTAGACCAAGAGCGACCGGAGCCGGGGAGGCTACAAGAGAGCTGCGGCTCTCCCTCGACGGGATCCGTAAGTAGTTAGCATTATGTCGGACGAAGTAAAATGATCAAATAGAAAGTGTTCTGTAGTGTAGCAAAATCTCTAGACAACACCACTGATGCTCTACAGAATCCCAAAGGGGACTCATAGGAGTCACGACAGCATCCAATGTATAGCGTATGTAGGCCAAATAGGCATTCTAATGGCCTCCACGACATCGTGTAGAGGTAGAATGCATGGCGCATTCCAAAAGGGATTAATTAGCACAGTCGTTATCCTTTATTCTTGAATTGAGGGGCGTGTCAAGGGTTGAATAACGTTCCGACATATTCTTGTTGTTGCAGAGGTGTCTAGATTAGTGTCTAGAATTTCTTAACTGATGTGGGTCTTGGTGTACGGATTGTTCCGACAATAGCATTATTTGTTTTGAAGACTAGAGGAACTCCAGCGATGTCCAGCTCATAGATGCCAACAGTGGTTCTAAGCCTGGTCTAACAGATTTCATCTAGACCGCGCCTTCCGTCTGTGATTCTGAAGCCGACATCAGTGGAACAAGTGTCATCGGTGATGCGTATCTGTAACGAGCGTAAGATCCCTGTAGTTCCATATGGAACTGGCACGGGATTGGAAGGCGGTAGTATGTCACTGAAGGTAAGGAGAATTGATCTTTGCCCTGAAGCACAGTATAAGCACTCGCATTTGCACCGTATGGTTCTTTCTCATGAACTGCCTTTGGTAATTCCTCTACACGGCTAGATATATTACGCTGTCGCAAAATTAATCGCCGAAATGGACCGCTTATTTCAGACTGCTATAACTCAGAATAAACACAACTTTATTAATCGCTACCTAAATGGGTGAATATATGCCGAGTGATTTGTGAGGTGTGCGGCTTGCGTTGTCCTACAACAGTAGCGGCCCTCCTTTATTCACCACTGCCGGCCTGAATTTTTGCAACTTCTCATAAATTTGGTTTAAATCACAGCAGTAAGACTCTGCTGTGACTGCCTGACAGGACTGCATAAAGCCGTAATGGACTACACTTTTACAACACCACCACAAAGTAGGCAGAACTTTTTGGTGTGAAGGTCGGGTTTGGGAAAGGATGTTGGAGGAGCATCCTTATTTACCCAGACAAATCCCTGCTTCCTTTTATCGAAAATTACCCAATTTTTATCCACAATTATAAAACGGCTTAAAAAAGGTTCATTTCTAAAGCGAACTAGCAGGTTGGAGCAACTGTCGAAAAGTGCCAAACGCTGCTCATCGGTCATCGCTCATGAGGAACCCTCTTCGACATCTTCTTCACCTTGCCGATTCTCGTCCAATGTCTTGCTACCACACTGTGATGTACTACACCAAGGTGTTCTGCTAACGTTCTTGTATTCGTCTCCGGATTTGCTTCTACGACTCTCCTCAAAAGGTCATTGTCAAGCGACGACCTGCGTCCGCGATCCAGTTTTTTTTCGAGACCAAAATCGCCAGTAGCGAATTTTTCGAAGCAGGTCTCACCATTCGTTGGCAAGGGCAGCCTATCCCAAAAGCGTTAAAGTTACGGAATGCCTCTGCCACAGAATGTCCCAATTGAAATTCGTAAAGCATGATGACTCGATAGTTGCGTCGGTTCGTGTTTTTACGGAGCCCTGGAAAAGGTCGGCTAGAAAAATTAGAGATTACATTTTTTGAAAGAGCAGGAAAAGCCTACCGAACGGTATGTGTGGCTTTTCCTGAGACGAAATGATGAGGGTAAAAAACTTACTTATTACTTATTCCTCGAAACGGAAATTAATTTTGCGACAGCTTAATATTGGGTTGATCGAAAAGTCTTGCAACGCTTTACGCTACTGCCTGTAAATTTGTTAACGACGTCACAGTGCATTCTCGATGCTTCCTCAAGCATACTATATAAGGCCGCGTGGAGTACGAATACAGCAACAATGTCAACGATGAGCAGCAGCACCATACAACCTATCGTCTACTACGAAAATCTGCAAGGCCATTCCGCAAGGACTGCAGCCTCCAACATCTGCGCTGCATTCAAGGAGGAAGTCGTTCACTATTCCACAGTTGCCCGTTGGTAACAGCCCTTCAAGGCTGGAGATGTCTCTCTCGAAGATCGACCTTGCTCCAGTCGCTCCTTTGTTGGACTCAGAAGGCATGCTTTACTGGGAGTTGCTGGCTAGTGAGACCACAGCCACAGCATCTGTCCACACTACCCAGCTCCAGAGCGTGGCCGACGCCATGCGCCAAAAACCTCCAGAACGGGAAGATGTCTACCTGCTGCGTCCTCATATCGCAAAAGTGAGTCGCGAGAAAATCCAGGAGTTAGGCTGGGAAGTTCTGCCCCATCCACCGTACTCTCCAGACCTCGCTCCTTCTGACTACCACTCTGCAGGGCTCTGAAGCAGCATCTTTGAGGTAGAGAATTCGATGATCAACGTCAACTGGAAGTGGAGGTTTCTGAATTCTTTCTCTCCCAGCCTTCGGAATTCTGGCGGAAAGGAATTGAGAGGCTGCCTGAAAGATGGGGCAGGGCCTTAGATTTGGATGGGGAATATATCGTGGACTGAGTTTTTGTTTTAGCAAATAGGAACAAATTTGGATATTGTTGTGCTAATGTTGCAAGACTTTTCGATCAACCTAATACCATTTCCAACTTTTTTCAAACGAATTTAGCCACTTTTCTGGTCAAGTTGGACACTTTTTATTATGCTACCCCAAGACTTAAGAAATAAAAATAAAAAATGAAAAAAATAAAAAAGCGGATTTCTCCAAATCGATTCTATTAAGTTGGCAACTAATTTCGTGGACTCTCAACAATCTTCAGCAAAAGTATTTATTAACAAATAACTAATGACAATGTTTAATTAAAATAAGATCCCTCGGAACGCAGAAGTGCTTCCCATATATCAGGTAGCTGGTCTATCCCACGGCCATAGAATTATTGTGCTTTTAAGGCCCAGAATCTTTGGAGGTGCATTTTGACCCGGTCCACATTATTAAATCGTCTTCCAACCAAGAAGTACTGCACCAAACTAAAAATGTGGTAGTCGCTCGGCGCAAGGTCTGGGCTGTAAGATGGATGAGTTTGACGCTCCCAGTCAAGGTCTTCTATTTCTTGAGGCGTCCGGTTCGCTACGTTCCCTCCGTCTGGTGGTGTCAAGAAGGTATTAACTTCTGGGAGTTCGTCAAGAACGGTTCCAGCATTAATGCTGTAATCTACTCTTCTCAACATGGCCGCGCGCAGGCTGAACTCCGCTGGAATCGGTTCACAGATTTTCAGGAGCGGAATTATCTATCAGCAAGATAACGCCAAATCACACGTCACAAATGGAGCTTCAAAAAATCGAAGACCTTAGCTGGGAGCGTCTGACTTAACCACCTTACAGCACGGGCTATGCGCCAAATAACTAGCACTTTTATAGCACGCTGCAGCACTTCTTGGTTGGAGGACGATTTATTAATGTGGACCATGCCAAAACCCCATGCCACCTCCAAGGATTCTTGGCTTCAAAAGCACAAGAATTCTACAGCTGTGGGATGGGCCAGGTAGCTGATAAATGGGAGGCAATCCCGCGTTCCAACAGATCTTACTTTGGTTGAAAACTGTCATTTGTTATTTGTTTATGAACACTTTTGTTGAAGGCGCTTGAGAATCCACGAAATTAGTTGCCAACCTAATAGAAGAGCTTTTTTACATCAAATTAGAGACTCTCTAAAAAGGTGGGAATAATTTTTTTTCTAAGGAACATTTTAGTAAAGCTTTTTTTAAGCTTTAATTCATCTACCCAATACGTGAACAAGTTGTCTGAAATTTTATAAAATTTTTGTTTTTTGAGGAAAAATAATCGATTAAGGCTTGTTCAAAAGAGTAGGGAGATGGCCATTTTTAGTTTAAAAAAAGAGATTGCGCCATGCCCTTGTCCTGCACGTCGCGATTTTTATTCGATTGGTAGCAAGTTTTCTGTTAGTGTAGAGTTTCACGCCTCTAAACGGTACACTACATACAAGTAAAAAAAACAACAACATACATGTCCTCATTTAGATGCTTCATGCAAGCAGCATTTACACTATCATTCGAATAAAAATCGCGGCGAGCTTTTCGAGTGGATGACGCAATCTGACCTTTGAAGGCGCTATATATTGCTTCTTAGCTGGAGGTTAAAGACAAATTAAAATTATTATTTCTTCTCAAAATTAAAAATTTCGTAAGATTGTCACACTTATTGGCTCAGGTGAACTAAAAAATTGCAAGGAAAGTTACACCAAATTTTCCTTGAACAAAAATTATTCTAACCATCTTAGTGAGTCTGTAGTTTAGCCTGTCTGGAGATCTTTTCGATTTGGGAGAGTTCGATTTGATTTCAAAACTCTTAGCTAGCTAAGAAGATTGTCCAATTCAACGTGAAAATGGTATAATTGAAGTTCAGTTTGAAGATTATTTGAAACAGTAACGATTTAAGTTTGAAGCGAAACTGGATAGAAAATTATTTCTATCAATTCCTGTAATTTTCTTCGCATAGGATGGAGTGTGCATATCAACACTGTCCATCGAAGGAGAAATTGACGAGTTGAACGAAGCAGATTTTGACGTTGCAGTTCGTCCATCTGTTACGAGAAAACAGCTGAATGACTACATTCGGAACACGGGACTGTTCTTTCCTGTTGGTGAGTAGATTGGCGTAATTAACACTTCTCCAATTCCATGTGTCAAAGTTATGAGGTGAACTGCAGTTTGTAGTGGAGTCATTCCTGTGTGTCTGCACCGTAGTGTTTCAGATCCTGGAGCAGACGCGTCATTATGCGGCATGTGTGCCACTTCTGCTAGCGGAACGAATGCTGTTCGATACGGTTTGGGCGTTTATCTTTAGTAGCTCGGCTCTGATTTCACCGCTCTTATCTAGCGTATTTTCAGGAACAATGAAAGAGAATGTGCGTAATCTTGAAGTGGTGCTGGCTGACGGCTCTGTGTTGCACACGAGTGGAAATGGCGTCAGAACAAGGTGATAACTAGGCAATTGTTACGCTGGCCATAAGGAACCAGTTAGTTAGGTAACAAATTAAGGCTTGGCATTGGTCAATTCCCTTGTTAGGTTTGTCACCCATTTTGCTTTGGGGAGACAATTTGGATGCGTATTTAATGCTTTGACGTGTCCTAGCGCAATCGGGGGAGACGCCAGCTTTCGCGTGCACCCGACTCCACCAGGTTCCTGGTTCAGATTTTCCGCCTAAGACTAGCAAGCCTTTCATCCCTTCGGGTTGCTCAGTCGCAGCTCATACTATTAGACAAAACGCATTTAAACTGGGTCATGACGTCCGGTAAAAGCAGAATGCATAGCGCATCCCCAAAGGAATTGATTAACGCCAGTTGTTGTCCTTTGTGTTGTTTGTCCTTTATTCCTTAGTTTGGTGGCTTGAACGAACGGCTCATGCAGTAAGGGAAAACACCGGTTGTCGCGTCATCCGGAAATGATTCAGAATTCAGCTCCCGCCCAAATCAAGCAACCGTTCTGTTCCTTCGGGGCTTGTGAATTGCTACGCGTTTGGAGAGGACACAACAGCTACAACCCAACCGACACCCACAGGTTCTAAATCGCCCTCCTACCGCTCCCTCGATATTCCTTAGGATTACGTTACGCATCTTGCAAAGGTATTGGTTGCCGTCGAACTTCATGTCTCCCTTCAAAAACAATTTATCCATGGTTTTGACAGCACTAAGGAAAGCAGGTTCCTCTTCTTCGCGTAGATGTGTTAGTGGGTGGGTGGGGGAGGGGGCAAAAGTAATGAGACTCTCCATGCCGTTTATATCCCGTGTCTGGAGTCTGGTTTAGTGCTTATCGTATTTGTATGCCTGTATGCTACTTACTGAAGGCCGTCTGAGCAGTTACCACTTCCGCCATTTCCAGAAGCATGCCAAAATCACAGTTTGTCTCATGCCGAAACTCCAGTCTGACGAGTCGACCTGTGTCGCGCAAATCTCGCCCAATTCCCAACCCCGAGCAGCCTGGGCTCAATATTCACGCAAGATGAGAAGTACGTCTTCTACCTTAACCCTGCCAAGCAGCGAGTCTGGGTGAGGTCTGATGACCCGCTACCGACCTTTGTTATGCGAGATTTTCATTGCGGGAAGCACCTTCAGAGCTTTTGGGTCTGCGCCCATGGACCGGTATACTAGAAGCTGTTTACCAAAAGCACGTAATAGATCAAATGAGAATCGAGGAAGTATATGGGTACTGGGAAATAAAGCTCCTAGATTCTTCCATATTAGCTAGTTCCGATCTTTGTTTCTGCATTTTCCGGACATCTGTGCTCACTTATCGCTTACGATTCAGGAAATCGGCAGCCGGTTATAATCTGACCAATCTGTTCGTCGGCTCTGAAGGCACACTTGGCATTATCACCAAAGCTGTGCTGAAGTTGGTTTGTTATCATTATCGAGTATTTGAATGAAATGGAGTCACTGGCAGCTGTAACGCACTTTTTACCATGTGCCTCGTCGTGGTCTGTTATATTAGGGAGGTCGGAAGGTCTTGAGCCGATTTTGTGAAGGTTCCAGAACTTTCTATTCGATAGGTAGGCATCATTTACCATGTGGTAGTTGTAGATCATTCTCGAACTTCCTACGCGATAGTTATATGTATGCACGTTGCCTTCCTTAACGACATTAGACCGCATGTATCTAAACAGGCACTAAAAAAATTGGAGGTGTGGGCTGGGATAGGGTTCCCGACCCATCCTAATCCCTCACTATTGCCATTATCCTGACTATCGCACATTTAGCCCCAACCAGGGTCAAGCATGAGGTTCGGGAATCGAAGGGGGGGGGGGTCGTGCTGTGGCCTCGTCTGGAGGGGGGGGAGGTCGTGCTCTTCCGGTTTTGGCAGAGGCTTCTCTCTTATTCTTCAGGTTTTTGGTAATTTTTTAATTCTTAATAAGTTGTTTTTTCCAGGAATGCTTACGAAGGTGTGGAGTCTCTCCTTCGTCCCGCAAAGTTGTAAAAATTAATATAACAAGTTTCAAATAATGATTGTATTACTCGTTAGAAATAAAGATTTTCCGCCGGCAGATTTGGAGTCAATGAGAACTTTCCATTTTTCAGTTTTCTTTTCAGGAAGTCATGGACGCGACAGTTTTCTGCCTGAACGAGCGACATCTACGTCCTAAATTGCCGTCTATAAAATTTGAAGTGTCAATTGCTAAGGAAAATTAGGTGCTTTTCCTACAAGATTTTTAGAAGCACTTTTCGAAGCGATGACCGAATGGCAACCGAGGATGGACTTGTCACGGAACTATTTTTCTCTCTTCTGCTGGAAACAACATCAGAAAGTGAAGTTGTACCCAATAAAGTTTTAATCCACCGGTTGACACAAGGGAATAGAAGGTGTTTTTGTGAGACAATCTTCTGTATAAACAGACGCTCTGATTTGTGCCATTTGCCGAAAAAATTCGACACCGTTAATCACATGGAAGCCGCTATTTTTACAAGCTGCTTTTTAAAGCGTAGAACCCACACCTCTTACAGTTTTAAAAGCTCTGTGAATTTTTCAGGGATGTCGCACAAACTCCGAAATATGGTAGGTTACATGGAGCCATTGCGTTCTCCGATATCACCGATCGCCACTGAAGGACGGACTTCTTGCGGCAAAAAAAATTTCTTCCTTCTGGAGGAAGAGCATCAGAGAGTGAAAACTGGGCCATCTTAGAGCTCAAGATGTGATTAATATACAATCATAAACTAAGCTTCTTCGCAGCGATCTCCGATATGATTAGGGCTGATCGTATTTAAATTTTTCGCTTTTCAAGAAAAATTAATTAATTTTTACCTGAAGCAGATCACCCACACAGTTGAAATCTTGCCACAAAAAGTTTCAAGTCTTGCTTAATGCACAGTGTAAAAATTATGGTTTTCTGAAACGAATAGACTGGATCGACCACTGGTCGGTATGGCACCGACGTCATGGGAGCGACAAAATTCGACGTTCACAAAAATGACTATAACTCGGTAAGTTTTCCACAATTTTAAAAAGCCAATGGCTTCTTAAAAACTACAAGAAAAGGTATTTCATACGGTGTGAAAATCTGTTTTCAAAAACTAGATCTTCATACGGGGCAGAGGCCTTCGGTTTTTGAGCGAAAAATTGAAGTGATTTTGTATAGATAATTATATCCCGGTAAGTTTTTCGAATTTTGAAAGATTTAATAGCTTTTTAAAAACTAGAGAAAAAGCGCTTTCAAACCATATAGAAATTTCTTTTCATCAGGGAGGCCTTCATAGGGGGCGGTAGGGGTTCGATTTCTGGTCCATTGTTGCAGAAATACGTGCCAAAAATCGAACACCCCTCGCCCCGTATGAAGACCCCTTTTTTAAAGACTGCTTTCTATATGGGTAGAAAGCATCTTTTTTCTATTTTTCAAAAAGCAATTGGGATTCTTGAATTTCGAAAAGGGAACCGAGTTATGACCAGATTTGTGAAGAACTGGTGGTAGACTCTGCACCGTCGACACTGGAGTGATTTCATAAAAATGATCATAACTCCGTTCGTTTTTCGAAATTCAAAAATCCCAATTGCTTTTTGAAAAAAAGAGGAAATATGCTAACTGATCATGCATAAATCGTCTTTCAAAAACGAGGTCTTCATAGGGGCGAGGGGGGTTCGATTTTTGGTCGATTTTTGGCAAAAATCGACCAGAAATCGAACCTCCACCGCCCCCTATGAAGACCTCCTTTTTGAAAACAAATTTCTACATGGTTCGAAAGCGAATTTCCTTTAGTTTTCGAAAAGCAATTGGGATTTTTGAATTCTAAAGAACGAACCGAGTTATGGACATTTTTTCTGAAATCACTCCAATGACTCCGGTGATGGGCCGACCAACTCCTCTGGTTACGGTTTCACAAAATTGATCATAACTCGGTTCATTTTTTGAAATCCAAAAAACCCAATTGCTTTTTGAAAACTAGAATAAAAGCGTTTTCGAATCATGTAGAAATTAGTTTTCATCAGGGAGGTCTTCATAGGGGACGGTGGGGGTTCGATTTCTGGTCCATTGTTGCAGAAATACGTGCCAAAAATCGAACCCACCTCGCCCCCTATGAGGACCTCCTTTTTGAAAGACGATTTGTACATGGTCAGTTAGCATATTTCCTCTATTTTTTAAAAAGCAACTGGGATTTTTGAATTTCGAAAAACGAACGGAGTTATGATCATTTTTATGAAATCACTCCAATGTCGACGGTGGAGAGTCTTCGAGCCGTTCTCCACAAATTTGATCATAACTTGGTTCAATTTTTGAAATTGAAAAATCCCAATTGCTTTTTGAAAAATAGAGAAAAGGTGCTTTCCATCCATATAGAAATCGGTTTTCAAAAAAGGGGTCTTCATACGGGGCGAGGGGGGTTCGATTTTTGGCACGTATTTCTGCAACAATGGACCAGAAATCGAACCCCTACCGCCCCCTATGAAGACCTCCCTGTTGAAAACCAATTTCTATATGGTTTGAAAGCGCTTTTCGTCTCGTTTTCAAAAAGCTAATAAATCTTAAAATTCGAAAAAGTTACTGAGTTACGATTACTTATTCAATATCACTTCAATTTTTTTCGCACAAAAATCGAAATCCTCCGCCCCCTATGAAGATCTAGTTTTTGAAAACCGATTTTCACACCGTATGAAACACCTTTTTTCTAGTTTTTAAAAAGCCATTGGCTTTTTAAAATTGTGGAAAACTTATCGAGTTATAGTCATTTTTGCAAATGTCGAATTTCGTCGCTCCTATGACGACGGTGCCATATCGATCAGAGGTCGATACAATCTATTCGTTTCGGGAAACCATGATTTTTACACTGTGCATTGAACAAGACTTGAAACGTTTTGTGGCAAGATTTCAACTGTGTGGGTGATCTGCATCAGGTAAAAATTAATTAATTTTTCTTGAAAAGCGAAAAATTTAAATGCGATCAGCCCAAATCATATCGGAGATCGCTGCGAAGAAGCTCATACTTTTACTTTGTAATACTCGTGACTGAAAAATCCATGAAGCACAATTTCACTCTCGCGTGTTCTTTCCTTGAGAAGATTGAAAAATTTTCCGCGAGAAGGCCACCCTCAGTCTCCATCGATGATATCGGCGAACGCAATGGCTCCACGTAACCTACCATATTTCGGACTTTGTTCAACGTCTCTGAAAATTTTACAGAGTTTTTAAAACAATAAGAAGTGTGGATTCTACGCTTTAAAAAGCAGGATCCATGCTTGTGATCAACGGTGTCGAAAATTTTCGGCAAATGACACAAATCGGAGCTTCTGTTCACAAAGGATCGTTTCAGAAAACAGGTTTTATTGCCATGTGTCAAACGGGGGCTTAAAATTTTATTGGGTACAAGTTCACTTTCTGATGCTGTTTCCAGCAGAAGAGAGAAAATTAGTTCCGTGACAAGTCCATCCTACGGTTGCCGTTCCGTCATCGCTTCCGAGTGACTAAAAAAATTTGTTGACATAGCACTCAAGTCAGCTTTAGAAATTAACACTCGGCATTGTGCAGAGTACAATTTCGAATGCAGATGTTGCTCCTTCACGTACAAAAATGTTCCGGTTTCACGAGATGCTCAGAAAGCCTGAAAAGTTGAACTCGTTGTGATTAATTCGACAACTGCTCTCAAAAGTGCTTTATTTTCAACTGTAAACAAACAAAATATTATTATCAGAAGATTACATAAACAAAACTTTTATCAGCGTTTTTTCGAACAAATTACTAAATCAAACAGTTGTCCTCTTTCTTGAGCTAATCTGGTACAGTCGACGCTGCACCTGGAAAGAAGGACCTATTAAAGGGTACAAAAATTGCATAGAAAATTTTAAAAAATCAACGCGGATAGGAAATAAAACGGTGGTCTACACAAGGGGGGAGGGTCGTACCAGATCCGCTCTGGGAGGGGGGGGGGGTCGTAAATTTTCGGCAAAAATCGAACCCCACGCTTGACCCTGGCCCCAACCCCCCCCCCCCCCTCTTGATGCATTCTTAGTGAAGAAAAAAATTCACTCAAAAATTCATTCAAAAAGTTGAAGATGTTAAAAGGGCGGCCAGCGATTTAACTGGGAGACTGTGGAGACCAACGGTGGTGGTTAAATTGCTAAGTAAGTTAGCATTCAGTTGTACTCTGAATGGCAAGGTCGTCGGGTCGCCTGCGAAGTATAATATGAGCGGAACTAATTGAGCCGTAGTGTTCTGGATGTATAAGGTCGTTACCAACGTTTTACCAAAGTTGTCGTTTTTTGACCTTTAACTTCAAATGTAAATCTCTCGGCTTTAAACATAACTTTATTAGTCGAAATAAGAACCGTTACATTCTACACATCTTTTCCGATACTAGTTTATTTATTCCAGTAGCTCAGAATTCCAGAGATAGAAGAAGCGATGAATTCTTCGAGAGCATATTCGGCATCATTTCGGTTCATCAGTATTTTCCGCGAAGGAGGCCGTCGAGATGTTTGAAAAAGTGGTAGCTGGTCGAGTGTTTCGTATCCCAAAGAAGGAGGTTCTGTCTGGTGATCATCAATACGTGCGGTCTATCATTGTCGTACAGAAGTATCGGTCCCCTTCTGTTGATCAGCGCTGGATACATTTGCTGGTGCTTCTTGTGCCTATCATCTAGCTGCTGACAGTACGTGATTGTTTCACCAGGTTTGAGAAGCTATAGTGGATTAAGTCGGTGACACTCCACCAAACCGTCGCCATCACCTTCTCCTGGAGCATATTCGGCTTTGGACAGTGTTTACGTGCTTCGTCAATATCCAGCCATTGAGCACTTTGTCATCGATTGTCGTAGACGCTCTATTTTTAGTGTGACTCTCGGTTAAATCGTGTGACACCCATCTGTCCAGCCTTCTTCCTCTTTCCGATCTTTCGCATATGGATGCAAACTGATTTACGCCTAATCCAAAAGCCAGCTCTTTAAGAGTTGCTCGCGGATTCGCTTCAACTAGCGTCTCTAACTGGTCGTCTCGATTTCGAAGGCAGCCCGCTGCGTTGGTCATCGTCGAGTTTCTCATCTTCATTTCGGAATCTGCTGAACCACCGCTCCACCGTGCGTACGCAAGTAGTCTCCGGCCCAAGTGCAGCGTTGATGTCTCGAGCTGTTTACGCTGCATTACGTCCCAGTTTGAACTGTAACAAAAAATGGCGCGAATTTGCATCTTGTCCATATCTTTTTCCAAGCCTTGAGAAAATCTAAGCTGTTGAACCTTGCGGGTGCGATGTGTCAGAAGATTTCCGGATTTACCCTTTATTTCGTCCAAAGGAAGGTAATGGCTGAGGCCACGGCAGCAGCGGTAGCTGGTGGAGCCGGCGATTGACGGTGGTCGGCGGCTGAGCGACGGCGGCGGTGGTCTGGCCGGTCTAGGCGCTTTCCCGCGCCTTTTATCGGCGTATTGGTGACCACACGGTGACCACCCAGGGTGATCACCAATACGCCAACCAACGATTCTGAGTTACCCGATGAGCCACAGGTCTCGTTATAAGTTTTATAATAATCTAAACAGCAAGACCGTAGAAGTGTTACTGTACAGTAATAGGCAACAAATATCCTCTACAAAGCAACATATGTGGAAAACATCAAAAACGGTTCTGAATAGAGGAGAATTGCGCTTTCAGAAGTATATAACACCACACGAAAACTACAAAGTATATCCGAGGTCACAACATTTGAAACCACAGTAGCAAAAAACGACAGAACTTAGGTAACGACCTAATCGAAAAAATGTCCCATCTCTAAGCGACTGAACGTGTCCAACCTTTAGCCTTTGCACTTTCTAATCCCGACGGAAGCGTTAAGGTTGCATGCTCGTCCCCAGGCCCGAGCGGTAGCCATCTGTCACTTTAATACCGTAGCCGATGCTGTGAATTCGGTCGTAGAAACGATGCAAATGGGAACTCCAATAGCTAGAATAGGTACGTATAGCAAATCTATCAGAATAGATTCTAACGCTTTTTCTTGAGGTTTTTAGCATCTGCTTGCAGAATTTATGGATCACGTTCAAGTTGCTGCATGCAATACCTACAGCAAATTGAGCTTGGCCGAACAACCAACGCTGGCGCTTGAGTTTCACGGACAAAACGACGGCGAAGTAGCCGAACAGGCTAAGTTTGTCGGTACGTTCAATGATAAGGCGGGACGTGGACCCTTCTCCTTTCGGCTTAAATGTTCGCTATCGCGCCACGTTTTTGTTTGTTTATTACATGCACCCAGACAGTGACAATAGAACAAGAATACACACACAAAACATCGCAAGAGCAGAGCAACGAGCGACAGCTAGAAGCAAGAAGTAAAGAACGGAGTAAACTGGACTCACAGAGACTGGTCAACTTTAATGTGATGGAAAGATTTGGCCTTTTGTTCAACCTTTGATTCAGAATCCGCCCTGTGAGTAAAGAAGTTTGCATGTAGTGCGGTCTTAATCCAGGTAGTGCTAACTTTTGCGTTGTGCCTCTTGTGTTTGAGTTCTGCAGGACAAAGAATCATTACTGGATATCTTGACCGAGCCTTTAATGATCCTATGAACCATCAGCGGGTCATATGCGTTATTTATGGCCTTTGTTATACCACCGCTTACCCCGAGAACGCCTAATGATATGATTCCATATCGATCGCTTTGCGCTGCAGGATCGATATGGGAGCATAACATTAGGTGTCGTTCGAGGTGAGCGACGGTATAACAAAGGTCTAAGCTAGCCACTTGAACATCAGTAATGTCCCTGTGTTGGTCTTCTCTCAATAGTTTCCCCTTGAAAGTGAATCATCGAGCAGAGGGTCCTTTTCTATTATGGAACATGTTTAGGAGAGATCTGCTCGAGCAATGGTGGTTCCGCCTTCGAATGGGCAACGGAGCTCGAGGACATTGAGAAGTTGTGGACGGCGAGACACAACGCATACTACGCCGCCTTAGCGATGAGAACCGGAGCTTCGGTGAGAATTTGAACAGCTAAATTAAGGATGAAGAAAGAGCGGCGTTCGTCAGTCTCATTTGCGGGATGCGCCACGCACTCTACTTATAAGGAATGTCGAGGAGAATATCTGTATGCGTATTTGGACTGACAATGACTACACTGACCAAGGGGGCCAGCCGATGGACAAGTCAGTGGCTTATTTTCTGATCATTTCACCGACCACGGACGAATGGCAAGTCTGAGCGGATTCGAACCAGGAATCTTGAGTCGATGTTTAGGCAACAAACAGTCAGCGCTGGCGGCTGTACTATAGCGCGTCCAACAGCTAGGATATAAGGACAAATGATGAACTTGCGATGATTTATGCCAGATTCTCTAAGCCTGAAGTGGCTAGCATCGAGGTTGCATACTGTTGTAACGATCCAAACTCTAGCGACAGAGGGGAGCTCTAGGGTTTTGATCGCAACAAGACATCGTCGTAACTGCTGAACTTACTGCTCTCCCTAGAGCATTCTACCTACCTTTATAAGGGGGAAGGCAGCGTCACTATAGCGAATAACTGTGTTTAACACATTGATGACAATCGCATTTTGCGGCAGAAAGCCGCGTGGGACAAGCGCGCGTTTCTACGCGCCCGCGCTATGAGCCACCGGTGGCTCATATTGTCCCGCGCGGACAGACACGTATGAACAACCGGTGGCTCATGTTATCGTCAGTGTGTTTATTCTGCTAGAACAGCTACGTCATAAGCGGCCCTGGATGAAGAGGAGACTTGGCAGCACTGAAGTCGAATCTGACTCACTTGAAAATGTTCACCTATACTGCTTTAAGCGGCTCCTCTTGCCAACTGCGCCTTATGCATATGATCACAGTGTTGTATGTACCATTCTCACATTAAATCGTACGCTTTTTGATTTGAACCGACTACTTTTCAAGAAGAAGAAAATTAATATTAAAGTGGGTACTTTATAGCAAAGACGAAATCTTTTGTTCTAATATGAAAATTTGTATGAAGAAACTTGTTCGTCTTATGAAGAAATATGTACATTTTTGAATGAGCATAGAATTTTCGTTCCTTTAGCAGAACTGTGTCTTAGGTGCATTCTGAAGTGCTTCGACATGAAAAACTGGTCGTCCAGAACGTCAGTGTCTATATTAGGTTGAGTCATAAATTTTGCAACAAAATTTGTTTTTTGGCGAAAATAAGATTCTACCACAAAAGAAAAATTATTGACTTAAACGAAGTAACTGCCGTTATCCCCAATGAGTTTCTTCCGCTTTTCATGCACTGAGTGGATTACATCTCTGTCGCATGAGGTCGGTTCCGACCTGGGGCCAGAATCGTCAGCAATTTAACAGAAATGTAGAGGCAGAAAACGTAATCAGTCTGACTGCGAAGTCGAACTTGACCAGGTTGATCGATTCCTGCACACTTTCGACTCCTCTGCGGTTTGCTTCAATTGGTTTTATGAGTAGTCTCATTACCATACTGGATGAGTCAGCTTCGGGCCCTAAGCGATACATAGTAGTGGCTGGACAGTGAGAATATCCAGAATCTGCCCTGAGCTCTCAATAGTGCAGAATACTGTGGGAGAGTTGGGCTACTAGTCCCGATTTGTCTTCAAGGACAGCAGGAAATATTTCCGAAGAGTTTAAGCGTACTAATCAGGGATGAGCGGATTAACCGTTACCCGTTATCCGGTTTCCGGCAGTTTTGGCCTATCAGTTTTGTTGTTCGTTATCCGGCCCAAAATCGCCTGTTGAAAAAAATCCTAGCTGTTGGACGCGCTATAGTACAGCCGCCAGCGCTGACTGTTTGTTGCCTAAACATCGACTCAAGATTCCTGGTTCGAATCCGCTCAGACTTGCCATTCGTCCGTGGTCGGTGAAATGATCAGAAAATAAGCCACTGACTTGTCCATCGGCTGGCCCCCTTGATCAGTGTAGTCATTGTCAGTCCAAATATGCATACAGATATTCTCCTCGACATTCCTTATAAGTAGCGTTACGTTACACACGGACATGAAAGTAGCTGGTGTCCACCCTGATCAAGCGCAGGATCGGGAAAGGTGGCGTCGTAACACCAGAAGAGCGGACCCCGCGACGATGCGGGACAAGCGCTGAAGAATAATAATAAGAAGAAAATCGCGAGCAACAATAAAAGGCATTCGAATCTGGAAGGGTTAGATGACTTAGGCACATGAGACGTGGTTGGAAAGATGTCTAACTTCCATCCTTTTAATGTCGTTCATTTATACCATACATCTACGAAACCTACTAATGACTAAATTGAGTTTGTCACCGCAAGTCATGTGGAGACGAAGAATGCATACAAGCTGCCTCGATGATGTTACTGACGGTCAGAAGTGAACGTCCTGGCGCGTCTCAAGAAGAATTGTTCAGTGCCCAATTTCGCGTCCTATTCCACGATTGCAGTGTGTAGCTTGCACCGCTGAGCAGTAGTGAGTACGCGCAAAATGGGTATAGTTTTAATCTACATAGACGAATAGATACGCTCCTACAAATCGCTGAAGTGTGGTTATAGAAACATCTTTCTAAAAGCATTTTTTGTACGCAGGTGTTGGTGGTACCTTCGTTGTGTTAAGGAAATGTTTTTCTCTATTAAAAATCTAAATAGTGCAATTGAACTGGATCAAATTGACCTCCCTTCGCGCGTGATGCGAAATATGGAGCTTCATTTTAATTTACCATTACCTTTTAGGGACACTCTACCTCCGCTTTTCTAGTTTCCATGTGTATTTGGACCGCACAATGGCTTGTAGTGGCTAGCCTGTAGAAAGTTAGTATTTTGTCCATCTGATTCCTCGTTCTTCCTAGATCTTGGAATACGGTCAAGCAAGGGCAGTGGTCCTCGTCAAGCTGCGAAACCGAGACTTTTATATAGACTTTACTCGGGTACAGCCGACTTCTTTTAGCATGGGCAAGTCAAATGGCGGCGGAGGAGCTACTCATCCAAGAATCATTCTACATATTTTGATACAGCCTTTATTCAAAAAGAAACCTGGCGAATGATAAGTGAAACAACCCAACAAGCCCCCATGGGACATTACAAAAAGCGGGCAAATTGCTGTCTGATGAAGACGAATGTGAGCGAATAAGAGGTGAGTGATTTTCACATTCTTATGAGTTCTTCAACTGTTGCTTCCATGCGTTAGTTAGGTTGTTTTAGGCATCCTTTGTCTCGTTCTTCCCCGTCGTTTTAAACAGCAAAAAAGATGAAAAATTGTAAAGTGAAGCAGTCCCTATGTGAATAAATTCTCAAGCTCTCCTTGTCTTTTTCATACATTGAGGCGATAATCGCAAAACATCAGCCGAGTAGAGTTTGCAAAACAGTTCCAGTTTCACAGCTTGATGGTCTCACTACTTGTCCTCCCCGATAAGCTTGACAGCTGTTCGAGGAACTTGGTGACGGAGTTGTGCCTGGCTTGGCTCGCAAACCGAACTCGACACTCGAACTTTTTGGTTGGCAATTACGAAGCGTTTATTCTTACTGAAGTTCCCTGAAAATTCCTTAGGGCTCTGCTAATCTAGTAGCTGCACTAATTTCAAAAACCCCCGTTGGAATGGTTAGAAATGTCTTATATATATAATTTGATAGTAGTTGCGTACCGGTTCTGCTGTTGCAATTGGAGCAGCATAGAATCAGTTTTGTTTTTTGTTGTTCGTTCGTTATCCGTTTTTCCGTTATCCGGCGATTTTTAGGCGACATTATCCTTTATCCGTTATCCGGGATTCAAAATTTTGTTATCCGCTCATCCCTGGTGCTAATTTTCTTTAGGGTTTCACTACGGATGTGTGCGTGCCTATATCAAGGCTGGCAGAGGTGATTGTGGAGACAAGAAGGGACCTGGACAAGATGAATCTCAAAGATTTGTTTCTTTTTTTTCAATCGATAATTAGTTAGCCTGGATTCAGATGATCCTTCCCAGTTTCTAAGGTTAAATTGTGTTTCTGTCATCATAACTTAATAAACGTCGTGCGTGTTGTTTAGCTGCGATCGTCGGCCACGTCGGTGACGGAAATTTCCACGTGATACTGCCGGTGTTCGAGGAAGACGAGGAGGAGATGAAGGTTGTGCATGCGTTCTCCGACAGGCTTGTCAGGTTCGTTCTCAACTGGGCTCGTTTGCATTTGCACTCAAAGTGGTTATACTTCCTCAAATTTCTGCTGATGAAGAAGCTTGCTCGAGCTCGCGATTTTACCACCGAAGCATCAAGTCTGAGCTCTCTTGTTATGTTTCTTGTCAGTGTAGGACCAAAAAAGTGGAATGAGTTTATAGAAACCTTACCTGTGAGTATTTTAAACGTGAGGAGGTCATATCTTTTCCCTCAATGAAAAAACTTTGTAAAGCTATTAGTATTATACGTGCCGTTGTTGCAGTGGTGTTTTCAGACGCGCCCTGTCTGCCTGCGGCACTTGTACCGGAGAGCATGGCATCGGAGTCGGTAAGATACCGTACCTGTTGGATGAGTTCGGTCCGGTTGGCGTTGAAGTGATGAAGAGCATCAAGCGAGCACTTGACCCGAACAACATAATGAATACGGGGAAGATATTCGCCTAACAATCGGCGCCCTTTCTCGGCTAACAGTGGGAAGGCTGCCTCAGGTTGATTGAAGTCTTATGTACATTTGTAGATATCAGAACTCCGTTTCGCCATCTCTGTTGCGCATGATGGTCACTGTAATCCTATTGATGTGCTCTTAACTCCATGCTAGATGAGTCCCAAGAATGTATCGCAGTCTGGCACTTCGTACTTCCATATGTGTCTCAATTGTACTGCTAGACCCGTCTTCTGAAGTGCCAGACGAGGAACGGTTTCGTTATTCCTCCATCCTCGCAGTCGCCGAGCACCAGATCTTGACTGTCCGTCTTAGACTTGCAATAAGTCCCAACCGCTTATCTTTTGTGCTGCAATTCATGAGATAAATCTTCCAAACCCAAATCTACAGTCTACCATATAAAAACCTACACATTGTACATACAATATAACCGCCACTGGTCTATCCTCACTTCTAGCCTACTTCTGGTTTGTTTAGTAGCCGTTTTTAATAGCATTGTACAGTTAGAAGAAAATTTTTTGGATCTAACTTTACTTACGTCAGTCTTAAGCTTGCGGTATACTCCCGCGTCGCGCCAGCGACTGGTCGCGGCGATAGGGTTAGGCCTATGTTGTACTTCGCGACGCTGTTGTCGGCGACGTCGGCGACAGTGTTGAGCGGGTGATACGCAGTGCATAACAGTCCGTGCAACACTGTCGCCGACAACAGCGTCGCCGAAGTATAACATAGGCCTTATGCGTGTAGCTACGCAGGCAACACTCTCGTCGCGACCTGTCGCCGGCACGATGCGGGAATATACCGTAGGCTTTACTGTGCGCTTTTTGAATTCAACAACCCGAGATTACTCGTTCTTACTTTGTAATAAAAGTAAATATTAGCTACTTGTATATGCCGACAGCTAGCTTTTGAAGGAAGGGTAGGACAGCAAAATAATCGGAAGAAGGCACAGTTGTTATAATACCCGTCCTGTGGCAACAGTGTTTTTCTTGTATGCCATTTTAATGTCAAATTGGAGACTTTCCAAACCAAACTGGACACTTCATGTCAAACTGGGGCACTCTTCTAAGCTACATAAGACTTCTGAAATCAAAGCAGACCCTTTCAGGTCAGAATGAGCCTCTTCTACATTAAACTGGAGACCCTTCAAGAACGATAGAATAATTTACCGTTCAAAAAAATTAGTATGACTTTCCTTGAAGCTCTAATTCACCTACCCAATAGGTGTGCACATTGTTTGAGATTTTATAAAATTCTCGTTTTTGAGGAAAAATTATGGTTCAAAGCTTGTTTTAAAGAGCAGGAAGGCGGTCATTTTTTACTGCAGAAAGAAAAGATTGGGCCATGCCCTCTTCCAGGACGCCGCGATTTTTGTTCGATTGGTAGCGAATCAAAATTCCATGCTCATCATCGCAAACCAATAACCCAATTGACGGAATTCACGTCGATCTAGCTTCTTAAGATTTCCGACCATTTTTGCAACGACCCCCGCCATGCAGTGCAGCGGCTAGACTCCGCCCACTGCGGTGTGGCAAAAGTATTGACGCACTAAACGTAGACGTTAGAAATAACAACACACCGTAAATATACAAAATGTCAACAATGACCTAGCAACACTTGCACTTTATGTGGGCTTTTTTATGCGAATGCAGGGGCGAAGACGTCGAGGGAAAGATCGACGGTGCGCCGCAAGTAGTCCACGCCGATTTCGTTCCATGGTTTGACCTTCAGTGACGGACCTCCAAAGTGCTAATTCTGGCGGAAGACTCGCTGCAAGGGAGGCGCATCCGGCCAGTATCATGGTTTGTGCATTCATCATAAGCGCCTCTCGTTTTCGTGCATACAGGAGTGAAGATAAATCAGTACAACTACCTGTATTGATGTCCTAAAGAAGCGACTGGTATCGTGGTTCAAATCCCACCTCGAGAGTAAGCCGTATGTCTTTCAGCAGGATTAGACTCCTGCGCAGAGTCGAGGATTGTTCAGGACTGCTGCCGCGCCAACTTGAAGTTCTTCATTTCGACAAAGGAATGACCTCTGTATAGACCGGATTTGAATCCGCTGAATTATTTTATATGGGAAGTTTTGGAGAACAAGGCTTGCGCTACTTCCCACAAAAGTATGAAGTCAGTGAAGAATGATCTGAGCATACTAAACCGACGTGGACTACTGGCGGCGCACCGTCGATGCCTTTCCTCGGCGTCTTCGCCCCTGCATTCGCAACGAAGAAGCCTATATAAAATACGAGTAATGCTATTCTGTTCGCCAGATCATTGTTGACATTTTGCAGGTAAACTCGTTAAATTTTATAACGTGATATTACTTCTAACGTCTACGTTTAGTGCGTCAATACTTTTTACGCCCTCTGTATAAAACGTACGCAGCTCCGTGTCGCCTATTGTTCGCTCAGGACGATCTCACATCGCAATGGAGTACCAAGGAGGCTGCTCGCAAGTCGACTGGAGGCAAGACCCCATTATACCTTAGTCCGTGGGAAAAATAGTCGAATTTCGAATGACCGAATCTGATTCGACTTTCCCAAAGTTCCAATTTCGAGTAATCGAATATCATTCGATTTTCAAGAATTTGAATTTCGAATAATCGACTAGCATTCTGTAATACTGTCCAGGTTCGACCTCAATGAATCTTGGTTGATGTCCTTTATTATCGAAGTTCTTGAGCTATCCACCAGCTGTTTTTTTATTAGACCGACGTTTCGGCGAGTTTCCATTTCTTTGGAGACTGGAAAAATTGAATATCATTCAATTTTTAAGAATTCGAAATTCGGATAATCGAATATCACTCGATATTCAAAAGGTCGAATTTCGAATAGTTGAGTTCTTGAATAATCGAACGTTCAACAACACTTACTTACTGTGGTCACCAAAGGATAAACATTTCACCTGTAACCTGTGATCCCGCTGATCATCGAGTCGCTCGAGCGGGCGCCAGCAGCTTCTCCATTCGCCCCTGTCGCGTGCCAGAGTGCTCCAATAGATCCTCGCTCGAGAGACACGAAGAGCGTCATATCGTTCGTTGAGGGGTTTCACGAAGAAGTCCGACCAACGCGTTGGTGGGCGTCCTGGTGTTCTCTTGACATCCCGCGGAATCCAGTCGGTGACGGCTCTCGTCCAGCGGGTGTCTGCAGAGCACATTACATGGCCGGCCCACCTAACTCTCGACGACTTGGCTTATACGACAGCGTGTCTGATCTTAGAACGTTGACGAAGCTCGGAACTCCAAAGGTCTTCTCTCACTTGCGTGAATCGTGTCGTTCTCTCGATTCTATGCGCAACGCTGATCGCGTGTTCATCCTGCTTTCGTATAGCCCAGGTCTCTGAGGCGTATGTTAGGGCAGGAGGAACGCTAGAGTCGGGTAGTTGGGTACTTAGTCGGACGTTCTTCGTCTTCTTCGCGACATCTTCGACGCTCCTGAAAGCTTCCCAAGCCGCACGTTTCCTCCTGCTCAGTTCCGGCGCTATGTCGTTGGTCATGTTGACTTCGCGACCCAGGTAGACGTATCGGAGCATTCGGAGATGTTTGTTCCGTTGAGCGAGAATGGGGCATCAGAAACTTGTCCGTTGCTCATGAACATCGTCTTCGTAAGATTCAGCTGCAGTCCAACGTTCCCACATACACGATCGAAGTCGGCCAGTATTCGCTCCGCCTGGTTGATGCTCGGTGTTAGAAGCACGATGTCGTCAGCGAAGCGCAGATGGTGCAGCTGTCGGCCGTCGAACTTCACTCCCATGTCTTCCCATTCTAGTTCGCGCATGACGTTTTGGAGGGTGGCGCTGAAGAATTTCGGGGATTTCGTATCACCTTGTCGAACCCCTTTCTTCACGTCCATGACGACGTCGTTGTAGAATGGTGAGATCTTGGTCGTGCATCCACTGTACAGCTGTCAAAAGACTTTGACGTACTGAGTAGGAACGCCTTGAGTGAGCAGGGCTTCGACGACCGCTTCAGTTTCGACGGACTCGAATGCCTTCTTTAGGTCGATGAATGTCATGAACAGCGGGAGCTTTGCTTGTGTGAATTACCACAAAGAAATGTAATCGTCCCTTATGGCTGGCCTACTTCTACCTACCTGTAACAGATTTTGTGGCCGTAAAATTGACAGTGTTATATTTCACGTTTTTAGACGAGCAGGACAGATTTCCTACGTATTTACGTATAATACTCCTTGTCAACCTGCCGTTAGACGAAAGCATTGATTCATGAATGTTCTTGAACAGTCAGTCACACCATTTACAAAAATGATCGTTTTTTGAAGTGACCTAGAAGCCTACAGTGGCTCAAGCAGATCGTGTCCCCTTCAAATGTCTTGTAAACTTTTCGTTTGTTCCTCTTGACCAGCATTTTACAACACAAAACTACTCCTTTGAGAAAAATTCGTGTTCCAGTAAACAAGGAAATTAGACGCTTCCACAATCCCTTTGATCTTACTATGAGTATGTTCTCTACATCATTTTTACGATGCACAAGGGGGATTTATACGAGCCCTGTCGATAAAAACCTCGTGCTTAGGAAGGGATCAGTTATGTATTGCTTCCACTTTTCTTCTGGGCTGTCGTCTATCATGTCTATCATGCAGCCTGAATTTTCTTTCGAGTTCGAATATTCGAACTCGAATATTCGAAAAATCGCGGCACTCGAATGTATTCGATTTCGAATGTTCAAGAAATCGCGTTTTTCGAATGTATTTGAGTTCGAATGTTCAGAAAAAACACATTTTTCGAATATATTCGATTTCGAATGCTCGAAAATTTTCGGTATTCGAAACCATTCGATTACTCGAAATTTTTACGAGAGCATAAGTATACTAGCCATTAGACAACTAATGTTTTATCCTTCCCAGACAAGTCTGATACCAATTCAGCGATCCCTGGGAGGCAGAAGGTTTGGTTGTCCTGTGCGGAAGATCCGAACCTAAAACCTGGAACACCAGCACCCATGGAGGAGTACACAGAGGTAAACTAACAGTTGCCAACCTTCGTCGGGGCCTGTGGGTTTTTATCTAATTGGTCTGCCATGCAAGGCACCATGGCTTGTTTATCTCCAGCTAGCTCATGAGGATTATATTATGAAGTCGAGCGCAGCAGAACGTTCCTCCTCTGTGTTTCGATGGATTCAAATCGAAATAATGAATTGGAGTTCGGGAATGTAGCCTCATCTTCTTGAGTTTTCAAGTTCAAAAAGGTGAAAATGAGGAAACTTCATCCAATTAAAGTCATTCATGAATCCGGCTTCGTAATGAGTTCCCTGACAATCATGGCTTACAGACTTACCAAACGAGGTTGAGGCAGACTTGGAGTTTTCATCGTATCTAACAGGAAAATTGTTCCCCTCATAGGAGATGGCTAAAGTAACTCGTAGTGTTATTGTAGTCGTGTTTTTCTTTGACTGTCTGCGTTGATGCAAACTGGCTGGCACAGCTCATTCCGCTTCCTTCTTCGTAATTACAGAACTCATTAATCGGTTCTGTTGACAGAGATTCGTTATACAGCTAAGCATAATTCGCTTGTGGAAAAGTTCAGGGAAGGAGAAGTTCGCCTTGTGGGAGACTTCGTGATATTGTGGCTTAGACTGCTCCGCCACTATTTTTATCGCTGTGCTATTTTCTAATCATTCTCCCCCATTTTGTTGAATAAATTTTTTTAAATAAGCAGAGCATATTTTATGTTGAAATAAATCTATCGTTATTTAAAAGTGGTGCGTGTTTTTAATCTGGGAAATTGAGCGACTTTGTGTTTCAGAAATGAATAACCTGCTGCTTGCGAGTATTTCCACACACATTGTCTCTACTGTGATTGGGTCTATGGCAAATTCTCTACTGCTGTTTCTTGTCCTTATGAGGACGCCAAAATGGCTCACTACCTATTCGATACTTATTTTCAACACCACCCTCACCGATCTTTTCATGTGTATCAGTTTCTTAGCGTTACTGCAAAGGTAAAATTTCGAGGACAAGTAATTCTAAATACAGGGTGTTCCAAAATAGCGTGACGTAGGTTTGACGTTCTCCCAAGCGAATGTATTTATCGGCAGCATGGCGGCAATAGCGACATTTTTTGTGCGTATCCTTCTGTCCGTGCTATTATTTTTCAAGTTATAATCTGTCTCAGTTACGGTTTTTCTCAAGATGTCACACTATCACACTGCGATTTTGGAGCTCCATCGTCAAAGAAAGCAGCAATGCGACATCATTAACCTGCTCAGTCGACTGTCTCCACAAAATCGTTGCTATAAGCAGCTTGGCCATGAAGGTGATCGTCCAGCACAAGGAAGAAATCGCACTGTGAATACGCCACATATCCGAAATATCATCGAGAATCGAAAAATCCCAAGTCCGAGGTTCTCCTTAGAAAAATCGCCCGTGATGTCAGTGTCAGTCTTACATCGGTGCTTACAATAGCCAGAAAGAAACGCGGACCGAAGACCTACAAGTTCCGTAAAGTCCAGCTCCTGGTGTAAAAGAATAAGCGCGAACGGCTTCATTGATGCCGACAGCTCAAGCTGCGGGCCGCAGGTCGTGGGTGGGAGCGAACACTTTTCACGGATGAGAAGCTGTACCCCGTGGAAGAGGGCCACAACCCCAAACCGGCACTACCTGATCTGGAGAGGCTCCAGTCACCTTTGCCATCGCCAAACATCGTTAAAATCTGCAAGCGCTCATGGCTTGGGTAGGAATCTATAGCAACCGAAGACACCCTGGTTTTTGTAGACGAAGAAGTAAAAAGTAATTGAAGATGTGTACCGACGAGACATCTTCGAGGCTATTGTATATTTTTCTGGTTTCAGTAGTACTTCAGCAATTCTGAAGTTCTGACGTGACGTTTCAACAAGTTTCAATCCCTGCAGGGCGTAAAGTAAGCAAGCATTGTGTAAGGCCAATTTTCCGGACTCCGTCATGTCTGTGGAATGGCCACCGCGCTCCCCGCATCTGAATCCGACGGACCACAGCGCGCAGTCCATTTTGAAGGCTAGGGTCCGTGCCAAGCACCACCTCAACCTGGAAGGAATCTCTGAGTCGGGAACGAGAACGACTGTCTCCAGACGACCTGCTGCCCATTGCCAAGAACTTCATCGAGCGTTTTGACTTCTGTATTCGCAACCAAAGTGGGCCACCTCGAATCCGGTTGAATGTGATGTTGCCTAGAGTCTGTGTTGTTGTTATTTATGTATTGATGTGTAAACTTGTCAGTTGTTTCATAGTTGTAATTAAAAAGCGTTCATCGCGTTAATTTGGAAGACCCTGTACAAGCCGTACAGCTTGGTAAGGCAAATTTGGAATAGCTAATTAGGCTACTTTTATACGAGGGAAATAGAGGTCACTCTTTGTCAATTTATCCTATTATGCGATGAGCAGTTCTGATCGACAGGATTTATTTAATTTAAATTAATAAGTAGTGCACCGACTTTAAAAGCTCTAGATGCTAATATCGGCAACGCAAAGTCAGTGCATTCTAGGCTTATACCTCATGGCGTAAGTCTGTTCTACATATCTTATGGTCCATGCAAATACTTTGGTCCCTTGGTTTGCTACATCATGTGAGTTTTCTAAGCCTCTTCAAGTTTCGACCATTTTGGGTTTAGTAGAGATTTCCAGCTTGGCGGTGGCAGAAGTAGCGTTCTGGTGACGCTGTGGTCCTATCGTCGATGAACCCTAGCTCAACTTTTACCTACAAATTGTTTTACCCTCTTTTTTCTTCCCACACTAGCTGCTTTCCATACTATAATGAATAGGGCGTTAGAATAAAATGGTTTTTATTGATAAGGATCATGTAATAACCAGGAGAAGGAAGAATCCATGGCGGTTGAGTCTTTTATTAAAGAAGATTTTTATAGCCGTTTTCGATTAAATAAAATAGTGTTAGGTTGGTGAAAAAATAATATCCGTTTTCGTACTTGCTGTGTTTCAGTATCAGTAAAAAAGATCTTAAACGAAAGCGGCCATGTTATATGTACATCGTTAGAAATTACGTGTTGTCTTTTCTTTGCCATCGAGGTTTTTAGGTGGAATATTTAAATATGGTCTGACATCTCGACCCTGTCGTTGTTATATCTTCGATTCCCTCAAGGTTTGGTGTACCGACTTTTAGTGTAGCGGCACTTGAGGAAGCCGGATATAAGCCTTTTCCTTCCCTATCAATTTATTCTATATTTCAAGTACATGACAAAACACCTTCATTGTGCATACTTTATTATTTAGTAGGAATAGACGGAGGACATGCAGGGTAAAGGAAAGCGGGTGAGTCCCCAGCCAGAGAAAGCCCGAGAGAAGTCGGAAGGCCAAGTGGCCTGGGTGATGGCGTAGTGTCCTTCTGTCCTGTTCCGTGGGCGGCGTTTTCCTAGACGGCCTCGTGCGGGTGGCCCGATAACAGATGGGATTTATCGGCGGATGTATAACCCGCTTGACCTTGGGCCGCTGTCGTATTCCTTACGATATCGATATACACATCACGGCTTTTGGGTCAGGCTGACAAGGCGCAGTGAAGATCGGAACAAATTCTATCCCTTCATCCCTTAATCCACCCTACTGTACCTTACATTCCTTACATACACCCATTACATCGCCTTCGGGGCCCAGAATTCCAGCGCTGACGAGTAGCGATTGCGCTACTACCCAGAGTCAGTTGATGACCGGCAGCAACTCGTCAGGAAGTGCATGTGTCGCACTACCGGTGAATTTCTTGCAGTCTCTGTATCGCCATTTCTTCTTTGATTTCGGATATCATGCGGAGCTGTAAAAACGGTAAATTTGCTTCGATTTGTTTCTCGAGTACAAAAGTGGCTTAGTACTGTGGAATCAACAGAAATAGCCTTAATCATGGATAATGACGCCACATCTGAACATATCACGGGAAGATGGTTCGAGAAAATCCGAGCTGGAATCTTCAGTCTCTTCAAGATGGAAAGGGAGGCGGTCTGCTATCGGAGGTTGACAACGGTGAGATGAAGGCAACAGTAGATGCCAACCCAATGGCATTCACAAAAGAGATTGCTGAAAAGCTAAACGTTGGCCAAGCAACCGTAGCACGACATTCTAAGAAAACTGGGAAAGCAAAAAAAAACTCGAGAAGTGGATGCTGCAGGAGTTTCAACATCAGAAATCTCGTCTCCTCATATTGTGTTGGTCTCTTCTTGCGCAGCGCAACAAAAGCGATCCTTTTCTGGAGCGTAGCGTATTGTGACGTGTAACGAAAAATAGATTCTCTGCAGAAGCGACGACGTTCGGGTTAACGGTTGGACCACGACGAAGCTTCGAGGCATTTTCAAAAGCTGGCATTCCAGTATATATAGTCATAGTGACTGTTTGGTAATCATCAGCCGGTATGATCTACCACAGCTTTTTGGATCCTGGCCATCAGAGTGGAAAAGAACCGTGACATACTCGACAAAATTCTTCAAAGTTTGTATCAAATTTACCCGAAACTGATCAAATGAGATGTCCGCACCATGTCAGGGCTCGATCGCACGTTTCATTGATGACAACAAGAAATTTGACTGACTTGGGATATGAAACTTTTGAGCACCCTCAATACTCGCCATATCGTTCTCCTACACACCATTTCTTTTTAAAGCATTTTTACATTTTCCTGCGCGAGAAAGGCGAGACGATGCGAAAAGGTATTCGACAATTTTGTTGCCGATAGAATTCTAGAGATTTGCGCTTCAAAAATGCCTAAATAAGTATGTAGCTGACAGAAATGGGCTGATTCTTTTAGTGGTTACTTCTGTTAAAAAGCTTTTCTTTAAAGCGAGTTGTAGCATTTCAAATTAGTTGCTTTTGAACGACCATTATCTTCGCACCACCCTAATACCCCCTCGTTGCAATCGAAAATAAACATGAACCAGGTCACCACTTCGACTCCAAATATTTCTATGATCCAAATACTTCGATGTTTCAGATACAGCTTTTCGCTGCATTGCTATGCGCATTCGCTATGGAGCTTGCTGTTTTCTTTTTCATATCGCTATTATGTCTTACGTAATAGTCCTCCAGAACACCGAACACTTATTATGATAATCCTTCTCATCTACTTGCCGTCTCTATTTCAATTTGTAAGTTCTCCGTCATCTTAGGCCTTGTTTATACATCCGCTGTCACACGGCATTGTGATCGGCACAGATACCGATTTTTTGCGGTAGTCGGCGGCGCCGCATCGCATCTGCCAATGTAACACTTCACTCGACGAAATTTTAAGATAGGGTATTAGAATGAACGGGCGCGGTGCAGCGACCATGGATGGCAGCTCTCGAAAGGCTGCATAGCAATCGCGCCGCTCCGCGGCAGGACTATAAAAGCTCCCTTAAGCCCTCCGCACACTCCGCCGCAGCCGCGTACGCGGCAGAAGCCAGAACAGCCGCGTGCGCGGCTTCCACTGCCGCGTGCTAGAGTTCACGCAGCACTCCTCCCGCTCGCTCAATCGCCAACGCGGCAATGCGGCAACAATGCTTTGAAGGATTATTGCCGCTGCCTCGTTTGCGGCACCGCGTCTGCCGCATCTGCCGCGTAGGCGACACATCAGCAGCAGTCCGGGCTGACGTAGTTTTGCCTCGCGCGGCGATTCTGCGTCTCTGCCCTATGCTTAACCCATTGACCATCGCGCGGGTCGATTTTGGGTCGCAGTTTTCCTGTCGTGTGGGACCGCGCGGGCCGATTTTGGCCAGCGTTAATAAAACAGGTTCGCTGCGGCCCATTTCTCGCTTTTTCATAGATTACTAGTATTCATTGTATATGTTGGGTCCTACCAGCGCTATCTGCACAGTAGTCCGGGAGTCATTTACTTCTAAGCATCGATAAAAAAAATCAACACAACACACTATTCAAGCTTCGCAAAAAGCGACACTATTCGCAAACTCCTTTTCGCATTTTACAAAATTGGTTATGCACAGAAGAACTGGTGACATTTCTTGTAAAAATTTTGAAAACAATCTAGACTAAAACACTCCAGACACTTGCTTCATCGTGTGGTCACCTTCTCGCATGATTCGTGGCAAACCTGCGTCTTTTTCTTTGCAGATGTTCTTATAGCAGCAAATACATCTTCTACGTCCTGCTTTTGGATCTGTTCTAGCCTTCGAAAATATTTGGCTAAACCGTTAAGAGGGAGTTTCATTTGGAATATCATGAAGTAGTGATTTCATGAGATTCACGCGTCGGCGCGGTCCCACGCGGCAGACACGCGATTTCTCGCGCGGTCGTCAATGGGTTAAAGATAGGGCTGCCACGTTGCCGCAAAATTGTGCGTGGGGCTTTAAACTCCGCGCACTATTAATGGGGTAATGTAGTTATGGGTATACAGCCGATAACCAAGGAATGGGGAACATTTTGCCCTCTGTCCACCCCATCAGTAAATCCGCTCACTATCAATTTATAATGCCAATTACCTCAGAGAAGGTCGGGTAGACTTTGAATAAAATTTTTTAAAATATTAAATTTTATTAAATATCATTAAAATGGGTAGAAAACATGTAACGAATTCAGTATAAACCAGATTTCTTAACGTTTAAGGTCGGCCGCACAGACAGAGAGTCTTTAGTTTAATGTGGGAAGCGCTCGATTTGATTCGGAAGATGTTCAATTTGATTTCATTGATTTCAAAAGCCTTAGCCTAGAAGAATGCCCTGCTTATGTTTGTGTATTGCACGAGAAATATTGTGTGGACAACCAACCATTGTGAGAACAAAGGAACGTCCGTAAACGGTCTATTAAAAACACAAACTAAAAGGTAGGAGAAACAACTAATAAACGAACCTTAAAAAAAGAGAATAAAGATCAGCGACCGATTCGACGGACTACGTCTAAGGCTGCAACGGTGTTGTAGCCTGATACGTAATTTGAGGAATTTTTACAGGTATTGCAGCTCAGTGGTGAACCGTGGTTCTTGCGAATCTTCTCAAACGAAGAAGGTGTCCTGTGAGTAAAAACGAAACGTCTGCAGTTAGGCCTAGCAGTACCAACATCATATTTGAATGGACCACGTCGAGTGTTTGCTGCTCTCACAGTCACAAGCTCCTCGAGTTTGATGCCAATTTCCCGATGAACGATTTTGGGAAAAAAGGAGAAGGTCGTTACGATTCCTTCTAACAGACAGAGTGGGCAATCTAAAATTGAGATTTATTTATTTATTTATTTATTTATTTATTTATTCACTACATGGATTACCATGCAAAAGAAAAAAGGCAAAACTGAACATAAGTTAAAGTAATTGTAAACAGGAAAAAACAGGCAACAAGAATCAATATAATACAGTTGAAAACTACTAAGCTGCATTCTGAAGTTATCGGTCAAGAAGTTTTTTATACTTCTTTAAGGAACTTCGTATAATGTGTTTTTAGATAATCTCAAAAACTCAAAGCCAACACGATAAGTGAAAAACTGAGACCTGATACAGCTTTTTGCCTGGGAAACCGGATCTTCCACTGACAACCCAAATTCCACACCACCACAGATTTCTCTCAATAATCGAGGGAATTTGATCATATAAGAATTCTAGCGCACGTACCATGAGCTTCCCTGTGAAACTATTGTGAACTCTTTCTAGCAAAGCAATTGTCTTCCTATTGTGGGTATTAAAAACAGGATAACCATATTCCAATATAGGCCTGGTATATAACTTCTACGCGTGAAGAAACACATTGGCATCTTCAGTTGATAGTGCTCTCAACAAGTTAAAATGCTTAGTCTTGTTGGATATCATAGAGCCATGCTTATCGAAATTGAGATCTCTGCGAACAAGAAATCCTAGGTCCAGCAATTCAGTCACACATTTAAGCAAGGTTCCGTCAATAGTGTATTGATGCTTCTTGTTACTATTGCCTAAATGAAGCACTCTTGACTTTTTATCAGAGGGAGGTATCATTCCAACGACGCTTGATAGACACTGGTAGCAGCTTTCTGATGAACGTCAGTTTCATCGGCACTAGATACTGACCTATAGACTTCGAGATCGTCAACAAAAGAGCGGAAAGAGGATCGTTTACGCGAACAATGTTCCTTTGGTTAGACAAGAACGATGCAACCCAGTAACTATGCGCGGATGGATACCAGCACCTCTCATTTTGTTGTTATATAAAAAACACTGAAAAACTGTTTGTTTAACAACTTGTTATATGAAAAAACAAGTTGTTAAACAAAATGAGAACTGTTGGTGTGGTAGTCTGACATAAGAAGTGTCCGATTTAATGTGAAAACGGTATCCATGAATTTATTCTCGAGCTTTTGTTGTACTAAGTCAAAAATGTGCCTTCATCGCATCGTTTTTTTTTTCAGCAGAAGTACACGTTAACTTGCTGTGCAAGTTGTGGATGCTCCTCATGTTGCAGGTTTCCTTCAGCTTTGCGAGCGACAGTGTCGACGAGGTGAGAACTGCGATTGTCGCGGCATTCGGCTACGATATTAGCAGCGACTGTGTCAGTGGTCATCTTAACATTCTCAGTTGGAAAGTGGTATTTACAACATTCTATCTAACACTGCCCATTATTCCTACATATATAGCTATACTTATATTGAGAAGGATTATAACATCAAAGCTGAACAGTGTGATGACCATGTCGGAGAACACACGACGTCTCCACACACAGCTTTTGAAGGTGACTTGCACTCTGCTGTTCATTGCGACTTTTGGGTTGTACATCTAGACGAAACATGGAGAAACTTAAGAATTATTAAGCAGTAAATTAGTGAAATGTTGCAGTTATAATATATTAGGTTGTCACATAAGTTCTGTCCGATTTTCGACGGCAACTTTGCGGTGTAATATCTCAGCACAAAATAAAGTGTATTAATCAAAGTAAGAACCGTTACAATCAATGCACTTCTGCCAAAGATACACAAGAGCATTAATTCCATTTCGGAAGAAATCTGAATTTCTAGAAGCAATGAAACGCTCGAAGGCAATTTCGATATCTGCTAGATTAGTAAAGTTTTTATGCTTGAGGAAACCATCGAGATGTTTGAAAAGATGAAAGTCCGTTGGGGCTAGGTCCGGGTGAATAAGCGGGATGCGGGAGAGCTTCATATCTCAATTGATTTAATTTTTGGATGGTCAGATGCGAGACATGTGGACGCGTTGTCGTGAAGAAGGATCGGTCCTCTTCGATTCACCAGTGCAGAAAGCATTTCAAGCAACTTTTGGTGAACCACGTCTAACTCACTACAGTACCTCTCTGCCGTGATGGTTTCACCAGGCTTCAGGAAGCCGTAGTGGATAATACCAGTTGCAGCCCATCAGACAATGAGCATGACCTTCCTCGGATGGAGGCTAGGTTTGGGAAAATGTTTCGGCGGTTCTTCCTGATCCAGCCATTGCGCTAATCTTCTTCGATTGTCGTACACGATCCATTTTTCGTCACAGGTAATTATCCGATCAAGAAACGGACCGTTTTCAAATCCGTTTCTTTAAGCCTCAATTGGCTGGTACCGAGGATGTAAGCTGTTACAACGATGCTTTGTTGCGATCAAAACTTCTAGCGCCAGGCGAGACTCGAACCCGCACCTCCCTCTGACCGGGTGGAAATACTCTACGCCATGACACCACCGGCGCTGTTTGATCGAACGCAACATCCACACCTCGTGGGACCCATCAGTACACACCCGTATCCGGGATGGGCTGGCCGCTGATATCAGCATGGAACCAGTTAAGCTGTAGGTCTAGATGTAACAGCTTACATCCTCGGTACCAGCCAATTGAGGCTTAAAGAAACTGATTTCAATCATTTCTGACTAGACCTACAGCTTAACTGGTTTCATGCTGATATCAGCGGTCGGCTCATCCCGATGTACGGGTGGGTGCTGATGGGTCCCTCGAGGTGTGGATGTTGCGTACGAAAACAGCGCCGGTGGTGTCATGGCGTAGAGTATTTTCGCACGGTCAGAGGGAGGTGCGGGTTCGAGTCCCGTCTGGCGCTAGAAGTTTTGATCGCAACAAAACATTGTTGTAACAGCTCACATCGGATCGTTTTCGTTCCTTATAGCAAGGGAAGAACAGATCTCCAGGCGACACCTCTGCTGCTCCTCAGTAAGTTCGTGGGGCACCCACTTATCCAGCGTTTTCACCTTTCCTATCGCCTCTAGGTGACTCGAAATGGTTATATGGCTGACCTGAAGTTCTCTCCCCATCTCATGCACAGTTCCTCGTGAATCGGCTTCCACTCGTTCTTTCAAACGTCCCTCATCTTTGGCTGGTCGTCCTGAGCGGTCCTTGTCATCGAGGTCCACGTCTCCAACCCGGAACTTCTGGTACCATCTGCGCACGGCGCGTTCGTTAGCGGACTCCTCTCCCCATGCCATCTTGATATTTTGAGTTGCCTCGCTAACACTGTGGTGAAGCTTGAACTCATGAATCATTATTAACCGCAAGTGCGTTTTTTCCTTGGTTTCGTCCAGCACCTAGAACGAAGTAATGCTCACGACTTTTTAAAAGCAACACACCAAGTTTTATAGAGCGAAACAAGCACTACAAAATAGTATACAACATATGTACAATTACTTTCTCTATACATGAAAAAACAATTACAAAGTAATGCCTATCGGGATCGGACAGAACTTATGTGTGACAGAACCTAATAGAACCAAGCTTTTTTGCAGAGCATTGCTTACGTATACTGCATATCGAATTGGGTAGAAGTTATCCCTCATGCTCGAATTTCCTTAATTTACGTCCTTCACCATACAGTAGGCCCAAAAAATGCGCAGCATGCGCAAAGTGAACTTGTCAGAAGCGTTATTATCTCACATTATGAAAAAGTGGGCACGTGTAGCGCAGTCGTGGGAGGTGCCGACTGTTGCGTGCACCCGATACCAGGCTTCTGGTTCGGATTTCCCGTCCGTAGCGGTGAATTGGTACCAGACTTGTCTGGGAAGGATAAAGCGCTGACTTGTTCATCGGCTGGCCACCACAAGTCTCTGTATGGCCAAATTCGCATTCAGGTCGCCTCCACGACATTCCGTAGAAGTAGAATGCGTGGCGCACCCCAAAGGGGATTGAGTAACGCCGTCCTTTCTTCTATTTGAACCTTTACCATATTAAGAAAAATACTTGGAAAAGACGTTTCTAGAAAGGGTTGTTTCCAGAAAGGGTTGACAACGTTGTTAACTTGGTGCACAGCTTTGTTCATGTGCTGATTAATAAAGACGTTTTGCTTATCGCATCACACTCAACGTACCTATGAAAATGCCTTCGGCATTATTTATATGTGTGAGGCTCAAATAATTTTCTGGAAGAATGAAAATGGATTTTAGGCATTGTCCTATCAAGCATTGCTACCGTTATTCCTGCTTATTAACAGCATCATGTTCTCACTTGGCCAGCTAAGCAGTTATGACAATCCGATCATTGAGTGCTCACTCTTCTTCGTGATTGCTATTGATCCGCGTCAAAGTCTACAAACTGGAGCAATTGTTTGACACAGACGCTTAGAGATTTAAGGCGAAAATATAGAATATATAGTATTGGAGAGTTGTTCTTTTGATCTGTCGAATCTTATTCCAGCGTTACTTATCAGTGAAGTTTATATTTTATAGCAACATTATGTCTTCTTCTTCATTTTGAAGCTCGAAGTTGTTCAATATTTATTGACAGCGTTTCGAGCCTTAAGCCCTTCTTCAGGTCTAAAATAACTGTGCTGCGTATACCACACATATACGGCAAACGGAATAATTGACGCTTTATAGACCTGGAACCTCACGGGAAAGAAGGCAGGAGGGGGGGGGGGGAGAGCAAGGACTTCGTATTGGGCGTTTTGGCCGTAAATGAAGTGCAGGGTCTCCGGGCTCTTTATGTACATCCGAGGACAGTGTCCGGTTGAGGCAGTGGATCTCGTGCGTGTCTGAGAGTACGGTTGAAAATAAATTATCCGGATAGCTTTGAGGGCTACGTAGTGCTCTTAAATGCTCTTCCATTCTCTTTACATGTGGTCTAGCTGTTGCACCTATGTAGAGTTAATCACACGCCATACAAACCTTTTCAATACGAAGGTGAGAATATCGGAAGGCCAAATCAGTAGCATATGGTACAGGAAACCGGCATCCCACAACATCAGTATACATTCATGGAGTTACCATCCTATGTATATGAAACGGAACGACATTCATAATACAATAACCACATCCACTGCACTGACTTCGACGAATTTTCAAGAGCTAGGAGACCAGGTCAAAGAAATTCTCCTGCAGAATAGATAGGCGCAAGGCTGAGTCGTTGTGGAAACCGCATCGATGCTCCTATGTTCTCCTTTGATTATGCCTTTCATCACGGACTCTTTTGCTCTGGACATTAACATTAACAGTGTGGTTAGTCGAGGCTACCTATTAGTCTTGTATTTCGACCACCTCCGTCTTTGCGGCGTCTGAGGTGTGTTGTGTACAGAGTGGTCTGCGTGGCGTGTGATGAATTCTCCATAGGTGAAACAGCTACACCACTTGGAAAGAGAATGGACGACCATTTAAGAGCGTAGCCCTCAAAGCTAGCCGGATAATCCATTTTCAAGACACCGCACTCGCAGACACGCACGAGATCCACTGCCGCAACCGGTCACTGTCCGCGGTTGTATATAAAGAGACCCTGCACTTCATTTACGGCCAAACCGTCCAATAAGAAGTCCTTGCACCCCCCCCCCCCCCGTCCTCCTTCCTTCTTTCACTGAGGTTCCAGGTCTGTAAAACGTCAGTTATTCCGTTTACCATATATGTGTGGTATATGCAGCACAGTTATTTTAGACCTGAAGAAGGGCTCAAGGCCCGAAACACTGTCAATAAATATTGAACAACCTCGAGTTTATAGAGAAGAAGACAATATTAGAATAAAGCTGAAGGGACAGACAATCTTAAGAACAACATTGTGCAAGAGCTTATTGAGAACAGAGCTTCCTCAGATAGTGTGGTGCCCTGAGTTTTCCGTTAAAGCATCTAAGCACATGAATTTGCTACTAGAAAATAAGTTTCTAGTCGTCAACATTCCTTTTTTAGATCTGCTTGTGCCATTTATTTGTTTAGCCGTTTAGCATGTGAAATGTGTAGATGCAAACCTAGTCGGACGTCCGATTCTGCATCACCTATCTGTTCCTTCCTACGTCTATTATTAACAATTGAACATATGTGTAACCATAGTGACATGTCTAAACATATTTTTCTCTTCTCACATGTTACTAACCAAAAAAGATTTATCTTTGGTATAAAGCTTAGTTTATTGTGTCGCTAGAGTAGTAAATTGAAATATGTTGATGTTCTTATTTGTCAAGCATGTAGGCATGGGCTCAATTCAAGGACAACAGTGTAGATGAAGCATTATTTAATTATTTGGTCACTAAGAATAACGTCGCATTTTTGATTACTCAACAAATCTGACACGGCAATTAAGTGGAATCAGCGAAATATTTGTAAAAGCAACAAAGAACATTCCGGAAGAGGCGGTATTCGAGAACAACATGCCCTGCTGGAATATTTCTAAGAGCCACCTAAAATCCAATCGTTCCACTTTTTGTTACCAGCACACGCACACTCCATTGCGCGCAACAAAGTGGACACATTTTCGAGTTCAGGAGAGATGAGCGGCCATGTGGCTCTTAGAATTGGTACATGAGGTTGCATGAAGTTCTCGTTATAGCATCAAATGATGCACATGCGGAAATATGCTGCGATAATACAAAAACAGGGAAAGTTTTTCGAGGGTGTTTTCTCAATGTGTGAGTCACAAAGACCAGTTACGGTCCATTATTTATATATTTATCTACCATAATTGTGCACACAGACAACTATATGGACACAATGTAGTTAGCGAAACAAATGAGTAACGAAAAAAAAAACCTAAGCGCATCAACACTTTAAGCTCAGCACGGTATTGAAGAGTGAGGACGAGACATTTGTTGATGAAAAAACGTCAGTTATGATATAACAAAACAGCTATGAACTGTTCTGAGCAGTGACATCAGTGACACATTTAGTATCCCCAGTATTCCTACATGCTTCTGTAAGGTTAGTTGTCACAATTTCTCTAGGGTAATAAGTCACGTTGTTTTTCCATGCTTACCTCGTAAGGTGTTTTGAAACGCTGTTCTTGTTCATAGAGTGTTTGGTGCTCCCCTCGTCTAGGTCGTCACGATTTTTCTTTCATTGATTGTACATATAAATGCTGTTTACTTGGAAATGGCAATAGAGCGTGTGCATTCTCTACAACTGTTTTTGTTGTACCGTTTACAACTGCGTAACTACACGTAACTAAAATTTTTGTTATCAATCAATGAAAAGTCAGGATGCTGGGCGGGTGCATGAAGCCACCTACACTTGAAACACACCTATGGCCACTCAAACGCTGTTAGGTTGGTAGAGAAAACAGAGTAGGGTATCAATGATTAGGCATAGAATGATTTTTATGGATTACGGTAGTCACTGTGGGACGAAGTGACAATGCGGCTGTATGGGCGCGGGAATTGGCGGCAAGGGGCCCTAAAGGCGGTCTTTCCAGGTTTCTTGGGAGGATTGCTCCGCTGTGAGGAGGCCGCCGTCGTTTTTCTTCTCTCTTGGGGCCCACTTGGTGATCGCTAAGGTTCTCCTCTCTGTTGCTGCCGCTGGCTCGGCTCGAGGGGAGGAAAACCCGAGTTTTCTGCTGGGAAGGATGACTAGGGCAGGAGTACGTGACCCTGCCGTAGTCAACCAGCCGGCCACCGTTGTGTTTGACTCCCAGAAATTCCTCGCCGTGGGTCCCTCGCCTCGACGCAGCATCGTCTCTGGGTGCCACACTAACGTCTTGGTCCAGTAACCGGCAGTATTAGTGGCCTCACTCTCACCATCGACCGGACATCTCATGTCACTACCATCCACTCATTCTACTGTGGAATTCCCACAGTTTCGTCTTCTTATCTGATTTGTAATAAACTTGTTTTTCAGTAGTGTGTTTGTTTTGAAAAAGAAAAGGGTTTCAACCCGAACCACTTGGACCAATAGCATCTTCGGATACTTTCGCTGGGACAACAACGCAACTACTGTTTTATATGTTTGTTAGAGCCTGGAGATATAAGTAGTTGGAAGGATGTTTATTTGCAATCAAAACTTTTGCGCCAGGTGGGACTCGAACCAGCACCTTGTGATTTCAGGCAGCGATGCTACACCTTACACCATTGTTCAACATCAATTTTTCATACAGCTTTTATGTAGTACTCCTATGTTTTTTCTAATGAGTACTGATCAACTGCCAATTCCTATAATATCTTTTTTGGTTCATTCGGCCTTATCAGGAATAGATAAGCGACAGCTTCTCCAAAAATAACTCGAAGAGTGAGGCACACTTGATGGAGATGTGTATGTTGACGATTCAAAGTCTTCTCTCATGGAAGAACATTTATTGGACAACTTAACTAGTTGAACAAATTGCTACTAAATTGTAAATGTGACATCGTAGAAATGCATTGGAAATACGAGCGCAACTGAGGGCATGCCTTTTACGTGCGAACACATAATAAATGTTGGTAGAAACTTTTGCCTTCTTCTCAGTATTGAAAGGATAGGTGTTCCTGCAATTTTTTATCGACTAATGAATTTCAAAAGGTCAAATTTAGTGCACAGTGAAAGATGCGAAGATAGTATTGAACTCAGGCAGCAGCTACAAGCTTGGTGCGGTCGCTTGGAGAGATTTGGACTTGAGCGTAATGTCAGAAAGCACGAGTATTTGACGACTGAGGAAGATGAGTCCAGTTCCATTAAGGAGAATGGCATTGAGCAACCACGTACTTCGGTATTCAAGTACTTGGGATGAGCAATCGCGTCCGATGGCGGTCTACTCGTTGAAGACAACTCACGCGTGAGTGCAGCGTGATGGCGCTCTCTGACGGGAGTGCTCTGCGACAAGAAGATACCAGAGCGGCTTAAATTGAAGATATACAGACCACTCGTCCAACCTGCTTACAGATCTAACTGCTGGCCCGTTACCAAGGAAATTGAAAGGCGCCTCAGCGTCATGGAGACGATGATGCTGCGCTGGACGGCCGGAGTTACGCGTTTGGATCGAGCACGGAACAGCTCCATACGGGAGAGGTTCGGTCTCACCCCGATATCTGAGAACATGCGCGAAGCTTGTCTGCGATGGTACGGCCACGTCCTTCACACAAAAGATGACACCGTCTGAAAGACTGGTCTTAACTTCGAGGTCAGCGCTGGCTTGATACGCTGCATCAGGACATAAAAGACGGTTGTACACTAGGTTGTACACTGATCAGGCATCTGATCGGGAAAAGTGCAGCATTCCAGGAAAACGGATCCCGCTACAAAGCGGAACAAACGCTGAAGAAGAAGAAATGTAGTGTACAGTCGCACCGTTTTTCTAAAGGATAAGAAGAACAAGGGAGGCGTTACCCAATCCTTTTTGGTATGCGCCACGCATTCTACTACGGGATGTCGTGGAAGTGCTTTTAATGCGTTTTTGGCAGTAGAATGACTTGCGGCCCCCGATGAAGAAGTTAGCGTTTCAGCTTTCCAGACAGGTCTAGTACCAACTCACCAACCCTGGAGGGATGGAGACCTTGGTTGGCCTAGGTCGGAAATGCAACCAACACCTGGTGCAGTGTGCGCGCGATGGCCGGCACCTACTCCGACTGCGCTACTTGTGCCCATTTTTTATAATGTGGAGTAAACAACGTCGCCCACGTGCATAAAGCTGAAGCTGCTTTTCCTGCTTCTGCTTTATGCACGTGATCCTATTAGGTTTATTAAAAACACATCAAGCCACATGTTAGGCAGGCAAAGATCTGGCATGGGTGATAGTCGCGCCGACTGGGAGAGCTCCTCCGCTCCTCGATCGGTGACGGCTTGGCGTAGAAGAGGAGAGGAAGGCGGCGGTGGGGAAGGACGATGAAGAAGATCCTCTCGCTCCTCGATCGGACCCGTGGCTTTTATCCTCGAGTGAACCGCGCTCTGAAAGCCTGTGAGTCAGACAAGAATTCCAAGATTCTCAAACATAACACATCGAGGCTTAACATCTCATGCACATCGCTTACAGTGAGATAACATACGTTTGACAAGTTCACTTTGCGCACACTGCGCATTTAACCTTAACGCGGTCAAGCATAAGCTATCAAACACATTGACCTATACAAAATCTTACAACCAAGTCCTAACGTGGTGACCAATTCACTTTCGGCTTGCAGGAAATTGTATTCAATCGAATGAAGGACAGTGTAGAGTTTGAATATGTTCTTGACTACAAGAGTGTTCTCAGTCTGGAACGTTTCTTCTTTATTCCGTAGAAACAGAAGCATTTCGTTCACTATAACTGTTAGTGAGAAGTTTTGCTGAACTTCTGAAACATTTTGCATTTTTTGCCTTCGATGACCCCTTGTGTCTATGTCGCGTCAATTATACATATAGTAAGAATAGTGCAGCTAAATGAAGCCTAACGTACTGCATTGTTGGTGTTTCATTTTTGTTTTCACGACATGTTTTCGTGGTGTTCTGCATCTAGACGTAACGAATGCATTGAAGCTCACTGTCTGGCGCGACATTGTAATAAATGGTGGTGAACTTCCTTGTTATTTGTAGTCAACACCTAGAGCCGCTGAAGCTTGTTAACGTCAGGATAGTTTGAAGACGGATCAAACCTTAGATATCGGCCTAATAAGGAACACGTTGCAAAAAAAATCTAGGTCTGCGTGATACAATCCTGAAGTAAGATGGTTAAAACATAACAGATTGTGAAAGCTTACAACAGAAAATAATCACTGTGTTGCAGAGTATGAGAACGGTTCAGGTGAACAGGGCCTCAGAAAGATCCAGCACATCCAGCTGAGGAGGAATGTAGGGAATGAAACCCTCAAACTGTTTCTTCACCGGGAAGTAGAAATTGAAACGTGTCTCTAGTTGATGATTACCTCTCGCACGCTGAGCTTTAAAGATACAATAATTATCGGAAAAATGCTAATTTTTCAAAAAATGTAACATAATATTATGGGTGGGTACTCTTTGCTAACTGTAAGCCTCAGCAGTACGCCCACGAATTGATGGAGTCTAAATAGGCTTGAAAAGCCTCAACAATTCATTGGGTTTTATGGTTAGACCACAGAGCGGTTTCACCACCCAATGAATGGCAAACTTCCACCAAGTGCCTCAGGAGCTGTGGAACTGCCAATGGATTTGGAGCTGCAGCGGGAGGCTGCTGGATATGTTCGATGCCTAGAACCGCATGACTGCTTGCCAACATATCTGTTGCTCTGTAAGCTCATAATACTCCCATGTTCTTTCTTCTGAGGCAGTCTGCGTATTCTTCTGCCCATTCAGCATGTTGCGACACCAACAAGATCGTAAAAGACATGACTTCAGCGCTGACTCGTGTACACCCCTTAATTAACCGTGGAGCCTCTTTTTGTCTTAGAAGTATTATTACGGATCCGGTTTCCTATACAGTAGAGAAGACCTGCAGCTTAGTAATGAGGATTTCCTGCTGTTTACGGTTTATCGGCTATAATATTGTAAGCAGTTTTTTCCTCGATGGTGGAATACAACGCCAAAAAAATGACGTTTGAAAAACACGACATAATGAGAAACCAATTACATTCACAACAGGAAGCATTCAATTTTTGATAATATCATCCGACTTTAATGATATTGTGACACCTCTCGTAGCAATGTACCTACACCAAGTATTCTACAAGCGTTTAGAATCTGTCTTAGCAAAAAAGCCAACCAGAAGATTATACAGGGTGTCTCAAAAATGTGTTTGAAAGCTGATAACTTTGCTCACAGTAAAGTTACTGAAAAAGTGAGAAAGCGAAAGCATGGGATAGTAGAAATTTTCTGTCATATGCGCGGCGTGGGATGCGCCATGCACTCGTCCGAATTTTTACATTTTACACACGATTGATTGCGTTTCTCTTGAATACGTATGTTACAATATGTTATAATTTTTTTCACAAAGTGGCGTTTCGATTGATTTGTGCTCCTTTCAGGGTTTAAAACTTAAAAACACACTATGGTTTGCGGAAAGTGCAGGGTATCCTAAAAAAATTCAGCTGCCGTTTGAAACGTTCTAACATTGCTGCTAATGAAGTTTTTGATGATGTTTGAGGCTTATATGAAAGCACAGAGTAGCAAGATTTCTGAAACGTGTAAGTAGGCAAGATTGAGCCATGCGCTCGTCTGGGACCTCGCCTGGACTCGATTGATTGTGCATGGGCTGAGTGCCTGTTATACCCTTGTTACTACTTGGCCACTTCAATCTGTGCTGTGTTTCTTTTGACGTTTCCGTTGCCATATAGTAGCTGCATTTGTACCGATCAACCTCTCCATTCAGGTTGAATGTTGCTTCATCACTTCACAGAATCCGTCTTGGAAAATGGCTGCTCCTGCCCACATTTAAATCGTGCGATCAATCAGCTCGCACGTCACGTCGTCTGGCCAAATAGTAACATGATGGTAACAGGCATTCGGCCGATGCACGATCAATCGAATCTGAAATGTAAGGTTTCAAGCGATGGCATGGCGCAATCTTGACTATTTGCGCGCCACAGTCATTTTGTTACCCTGTGCTTTCATATGAGCCTCAAACGTCTTGAAAGGCTTTACTAGCAGCAATATTAGAACGTTTCAAATTTTAATTTTTTAGGACACCTTGCACTTTCCGCAAGCTATAGCGTGTTTTTAAGCTTTAAACCCCAAATGGAGCACAAATCAATCGAAACGGCCACTTTGTTAAGAAATTATAACAAGTATTCAAGCGAAACACAATCAATCGAGTGTAAGATGCAAGCTTTCAGACGACTGCATGGCGCATTCCATGCCGCTCATATGTTAGAAAATTTCTATTATCCCATGCTTTCATTTGAGCTTTTTACTTTTTTTAGCAACTTTACTGTGAGCAAAGTTATGAGCTTTTAAGCAGCGTATACATTTTTTGAGACACCCTGTATAAAAGCTCTCTCACACCTTCTCGAACTAAACCATAGAACGCAATATCGACATTTCAAATAATAATGCTGACATTAGAAGCGAAATATTTTGCGTGGTACTGAAAAAAAAAACGTAAGATAGGAGAGACTATACATAGATAGATAAAGGTCAACAACTGTCAAACAGGCTTAAATCTCTGATGCACTGTTTGTTTTTCTGCCATCGTCTTTTCTCGTTAACAATCGACTACACCATGTTTAGGATATGGACTACGTGCAGCTTTGCACGATTCCGTTTCACATTGTTGTGAATGGACTGGGAATTATTGTCAATTCCTTGTTGATCTTTCTGGTGCTGAAGAGAACCCCGAAATGGCTTATTACCTATTGCTCGTGCTTAATTTTGCTATCTGCGACCTACTCACTTGCATTAGTGCCCTGTTTTTGATGCAAAGGTACTGAGTCCTCATGTTATCCCAAAAGTAAGAAAAAAGAGAACAGAAAAATCGCCTACAAATACATATTATACCTTGAGCAAGTCAATATAGGAAAACACGCACTTTAAGGAAAGCATACTGACGTTTCCATCAGATTTTCGGTCTCACTGCCAGGTTTCCACTAACATTTCACGTGGAGGTAAAAAAAATTGGAGCGAAAGTAGGGTGAACGGTGACTATTGTTAAGTTTCCTAGACAGGCCCAGAACCAAAGCTTACTAGGATACTATCTCAGCGGTTGGTCGAAGCGGCCCAAGTGTTGTAGCCTGCGCCTCTCTCTGGGTAGTAAAATGCTGCAGGTATCTCGACCCCAATACAACTCTGCGCAGAGTTAGGGGCGACGGAAGTTGCCTGTTGGCGCCCTGATGATTCACGTGCCCGCAGCTGATGGGCGCGCGCGGGATGAGGGCTCTATCGCATCTGGGGTTAGTGCCCAGGTGGCGTAGTAGGGAAACGCCCGGACTCGTGAGAGGCGTGTCGGTGGTTTGGATCCCGCGGACCTCGTCTATTTTGCGCTTTTCCAAAATCCATGTTTATCATATAGCTGATCCTAGAGGTATTATAGTGTGTTATAGAGCAAGTTTACGTATAACATATGCTTCAAACTACAGATTAGCTGAAATGTTTACTTCTAAAGAACCGAGGTAGTACTCCATTCCCACACCAAAACAGTACCAGTCAATTGTACGGCGTCATTAAAGTCATGCCTCCACTGCTCCTGTTGTTATCGACTTGCTAACTCAGGAATGTGGATCGCCTTTGGATACGCCTCCATCTAGGGAGGAGAAGAAGTTAGCAGACAGGATAGCAAAAATTTTAGAGTTGTTCGAACATAAATAGTTGGAGGAAATACATGACGAAGAGAACCTGGAAATTGAAGCAGACGAGGTCGGCGGCGAATGGAACATAGTTGATGAGGAGGAAGATCTGAACCTGGACCAACCAGCTGGATCAAAAACTATCACGTTTTCTGGAGATCAGGAGGTTCTAGAGGAGAAGGTATGTTTCTGAACTGAAGAATATGGCGGGTGTTATTGGAGAATAAGGTCTGACTGAAGAAGATATGTCCAGGTTTAGTCTGTAATATAAAATATGTCTGTAATACCCCTACCCCTAGGTGGATCTTCTATATGATAAATATGGATTTTGGAAAAGTGCCAGAGAAACGCAGTCTGTGGGATCCTAACCCGACCCCTCGCTCACGAGCCTGGGCGCTTCCCTTCTACGCCACTTTGTGCATTGAGTTGAGACGTCGTAGCCCTCATTTCGCGCACGTCCGTTAGCTGCGGGGTATGTGAATCAACATGCCGCCAACACCCGACTTCCGTCGTCCCTAACACTGCGCCGAATTGTATTGGGGTCGAGATGTCTGCAGTTTGTTACTTCCCAGAGAGAGACAGTTCTGCCCATATACAACACTTGGGCCGTTCCCACCTACCGTTGAGATGGTATCCTGGTTAGTTTAGGACAGCTAGACACTTTCAATATACAGAATTCTGAATATATGTGAACCTCGCTAAGCTGTTCAACCAAGATTGGTATATTTCGTTATTCGATCGGGGTTTCGGCTTAACCGCCTTCTTCAGCGCCTGGAAAAGGCAAAAGAAGTTGGGGAAATTGCTCGCCCAAAGACCATTTTAAGTTGCAGAAGCTTCAAGAGTTTGTGATAGAATGAAATGAAAGGGGGTAAGACAACCGGACTGGAAACATGGAAGGAAAACCTCATGAAAACAACCTAGAGGGTGGTTAGCCCCTTTGGATGGAGAACGACGTGGCTGAATGAGACTCTACCTTCAGGTCACATCCTTGGTGACATTCTGCTTAGCACTATCCAGGGTCAAGCCCATAGAGGTGAGTAAGGGGGACCAGCTCCTGGATTACGCCCCTTGCTTCTCTTTCCTATTATTGCTGGGTTTTTGAACACAATTAACAGAAGCAGGGTCTTCCGCGCTACGGGGTCCTCCGCGCTGCGATATCGAGCTCGCTTTCCAGAATCGCTTCCCCAGCGGCTGTGCGAGGCCTGTATTCTCCTACGGGAGTGGAGACCTTGCGCTTATCCAACCCACCCGCGCGTTCCTTCAACCTGACGCAAAGAGGTCCGCCCGTTTCGCAGACCTATTCCATCTTGCACTCGGTGAAAATAATGACATACACCGTACCGAAGACTGTAATCACCTTCACTACAGAGAACTCTAGACACTTTATAATTATTGTAAGAAGGTTATAATTTACATTTACAGTTATAATTGTAATATGTTATGATTATAGTTATTTATATTTACATTTAAAGTTATAATTTGTTTTTTGCTAAAGATGTATTTATTCTGAAAAGGATAAAGGATAAAGGACGGAGTTACTCAATCCCTTTTGGTATGCGCCACGCATTCTACTTCTACGGGATATCGTGGAGGCGTGTTGAATGCGTATTTGGCCATACAATGACTTGCGGTGGCGAGCCGATGTACAAGTCAGTGCTGTATCCTTCACAGACAAGTCTGGTACCAATTCAAACCGGAGGGATGGAAGGCTTGGTTGGCCTGGGCGGGAATTCCGAAAGAAGGAACCTGGTGTATCGGGTGCACGCGACAGTCGGCGCCTCCTCTGACTACGCTACACGCGTCTATATATTTATTCTAGCAAGCCTTAATTAAAGTTTGGCTTTTCAGTGTCTTCAAGAGTTTTGTATTTCGCTAAATCACTTAAAAATGCCGTGCTTCAAAATCGAAATGAACAAATCCACTCCATGCTTAAAACATCGAAACACTTGATTCTTTTGTTTTTGCGGTTTTAGGTTGCGTTTTAGGAACACAACAAAAAATAGAAAATAAAACAAGACCTGCATTCGTTCTCGTAGAAGGACTTAAAGAGAAGTTCGAAAAAGGCTAAACTCCGTTCCAATTCTGTTGAGCTTTTTACAGAACGAAAACCTACTCTTTTCATACACAGCAGAATAGAAAGTAAATAATTGCATCCACTAATCAAAATTCGACTTCAAATGTGACTGCTGTTTTTAGGAAAACTGTGGACTTAATACATAAACAATTTATGAATTTTAAAAGATCCGAATTGTCTGTTTCCAAAACGTTGTTTAAAAGTGCTTATCTCCTAGAATCATTCCAAACGGTCTCGGTGTCTACTACATCTCATATGGTCCGTGCAAATGGTTTGGGACGATGACCTGCTTTGTCTTGTGAGTTCTTGGTCGATTTATATTCCATGAAAACCTTGAGTTGGCGGGTGCGGTGAAATAGCAGCAGGTTGGGATTGTTTGATTTCGCACAAAGTGCACTCTTGGGGCTGATCAGTGTTCTTCCTTTTTTCAACCTTTTTGTAGTGCCTGACACAGCGCAATGCCGCGAAATATTAACGTGCACGGAGAGTTTCACGGTGCTTCAGAAATGTTTCCTTGGGTCTGAATCTCATGGTTAGGAGCAAAAAGAGAACGAAGCAGCTTCTGATGCCTTGTTTTGTTCATTTGAAAGGGAGTTCCCTCATAACTTAGCGATGGACACTAACGTGTTCAGAGAACGTTTATTGTTCTTCTTTTGTAAAACAAAGCTGCAACAAGCACCCACTCACACATATTTTGCGGTTAAATTTTCAACTCAAGGCTGCGTTCCAATGATGCATCTTTTCAGCAACAGTCTTATGCTGCATTGTTACGCTCATTCGCTATGGAGTTTATTGTTTTCGTTTTCATACCGCTACTACATCTTGGGTAACAGTACACCGAAAAATCGAACTGTTATTGCGCTCATCCTCGCCTTCTAGACGCCATCCGTTTTTCAGCTTGTAAGTTTTGCTTGGCTCCTTATGTGCAGGTAAGGAGCAATATAACAGTTTCTGTAGTATATGTCACGAAATCCTAACAGTCAACGTGGTCGGCGGTCTGTGACATGTTCTGATGTCGTCTTTATAACGTCTTCAGGAGTTTATGTATTTAGATGTTCCGAGTTCACTGAAGTACTTAAAGGAACGCGCCAAAATCGCCAACTCCTGGCATGCCTAATTTTTCACAAAGCTAGACAATGACGTTGACTTGATGATAAATAGTTGGAAAAATGGGTAGCAGCAGTATTCTGAGGGATTAAAGACCATGAATTACTTTAAGCGATGGGGAACGGTTAGGTTTTTAGAACTTATCGTTGATCATTAGCGAATCTACAGATAGTTGCAGGGAAGAAATCAGTGTCTGTGAGCTGATCCGCGAGGTCGGTTTAAGTTATTTTATGCAGAATATACGGTATGACCTGTAGGACAGGTTCCTTCTACAGTGCGTTATTATCTAGACTGTAATCCGTTTTTTCTTCTTCGTTGTCTAGCCATTTCTAGTAGAAGCACTTTCACGATAGGAAGCTGCTAGGAAAAAGCTTCGGTAAATTTTCCACCAAAATCCAAGAAAATCTATGAAAGCAGCACCAAAAACTTACCTGATAAATTGCGATAAGGTGGTAATGTTGCATACTTCTCATTGTTCATTAGTTATTGAATTCATTGAGAGAAAAAAATTGAAAAGAATTGCAGAATACGCGCGAAACTTTTTGAGCTGCCCAATATGTTGTGCAGTAAAAGTTCAGAGCCAAACTATTACAGTCAGCTTTGAAAATATTCTCACAGTTATTGTGCTTTAATTAATTAATTAATTAACTAATTAATTAAACTTCCACACTGCTCTATTATACATATGGGTTCCGAATACGATTCGGGTATGGATATCATTCAATGATTCCCGCGGATTATAACAACTGTGCTATCTATATCTATATTGCTCATCTGTTCTCACGGGTACAACGACTATACTGCTTATGCATCTACGTGTAATATCTAGTATAGTGCACAAATATTTGCATTGTAATAAATAGCAATGATAAATACAAGGCAGTACACTAAGCTATACAAACATAAATTAGATTCCGATAGAGGAAAGCGCTTTGACTAGTTCTATACCCCTTAAGATTATCATTATTGCAGCTCCGCCTATTAGAAAGCAGTGGACTTCCATTTAAAACCACTGCCTATTTTTCTCTAGTGTGTTTTGGGAATTTAATAAATGTGTAGTGTGTAGAGAGAACAATGTCAGCGAAACGATTGCTACATACGACAATTGGCATGTTGCAGATCACTTTATCGTTATCATCTGACAATGTTGATGAGGTGCGAGCTGCCATAGAAGCGAAGTTCGGCTACGACGTGGATGGCGAAAGCATCAGCGGTGTTCTGAACATTACCACTTGGAAGCCGATGTTTACGTTTTTCTATATAACGCTGCCAATTACTCCCATATATATCGGAGTCCTCACACTAAGAAGGGCTATTGCGTCAAAGCTGAGAAAAATGGAAACTATATCGGAGCACACTAAACAGCTTCACACCCAGTTGCTTGAGGTAACCTCATCTTAGTCAACTTCCGCGAGATCAGGAAGATCTATATGAATTTGATTGATAATTTGACGTTTTTATTCTCCAAATGGAAGCGTGGTTAGTCATTGTCATTAAGGAGTCAGTTCACCTACTTTTTGCCAGAAACATTCTTTTTTTAAGACAATTTGTTGGCACTGTGACGAAATCTATGAGATTAAGCATGTCACGTATTTTCATATTATTCAATGAAATCCGCGACCCTGTGATTCTTTCTGGAAATTGCAGGCACTCACCTGCCATGCATGTCTGCCGGCTTTCTTCCTAATACCCGTCATCATCTACACGTCTTCTCAGTTGAGTGCATATTATCATCCGATGGTTGAGTACTCCCTCGCACTGGCAGACTTTATTCCAATGCTGAGCCCATTTTCATCCCTTCTTTTCATTCGACCTTATCGCGAGTGGATACGAGACATATTTTTGCGACGATGTTGGACTACATCGGATAACTCTGACAAAAGGATATTTCTGGTGCAGCGATATTGACGTAGATGAACTAGTTGGCCACTGTCGAGTAATTGAATAAAATCATTTTGAAAGCTCAATGAGGTAACGAGAACTGTGAATTTCAGAACGTAAGCAGTGAGGAACTGAAGAAGACTTCCACCTATTGTGAAAATATCAAGGTTCTTTCGGAAATTTGCTCCTTTCTTCATAGCTTGTTTGAGGCAAGAGCTCTTTTCTTTTTTAACAAATAGAGCAAGTTTTTAATTGAATTATTCAAATTTGTATAGTGAAAGAGCACGGTAAAATAAAAGAAAGCTGACACGAATTCGAACAACTGTTTTTTATGTTTTTTATGTTTTTGTTTTTAAATCGCGGAACTTTTGCTGTACGCGTTAATTCCAATTATTCAGCACCTCAACCACCGGCTTTTAGTGCCGTTCCACAAGGTTGCGTTCTATCCCCTATTCTATTCATTATCTAAACCCACGAACTACCGTCACTAACAACGAGCTCTAAAGTGAAATTGCGGATGACTCATAGCTCACCAGTCCATAATCAAAACCTTCTGCACCGCCATAGATGCTGTTGATCGCTGGTTCCACGAGTGCCGGCTCCCTTTGTCAAAAGAAGAAACTAAGATGCTCCATTTAGGAAGAACAAATCCTGGCTACACATACAAGTTAGGTGGGAATGAGATTACAAGCACTGATCAAGTAACAGATCTTGGGTTTCTCCTCGATGCAGATTTGGATTTGGACACGCATTGTGAACAAATTGCAAATAAAACGATGGCTGTAATACACAATCTCTTTAGAGTTTCTTTATAAGTCTTTCCACAAAAGACTCATCTGTCCTTGTCAAATCTTATAAGACTTACGTTAGGCCGAGTATGGAACAATAATTTTTTTCACCCAGGTAAGAAGAAACTTATACTTAGACTTGAAAAGTCCAAAATAGGTTCACTAGAAAATTATTTATTAGGAAATGTAGCTTTGATTACCATGCTATTCCCAGCAGTGAAGTAAGAAACAACACCTTGGGCTACAGACACTTTCATAAAGACGAAGAATATACGACCTCGTAATGGTCCACAAAATTCTCCATGGTTTCTGAGGACTCGAAAAACATGAGTTCTTTATGGTGAGACCATCTAGAATTCAAGATGGAGGAGAGAAACTTTTACTAAGTACTGCAAAATCTTCAATTCGACATAATCTTTTGTTAATAGAGCAGGTTCGGATTATACGAAACTTGCCAGAAAATTCAGTTATTCCGTACAAGCTGAAACCATTTATTACGAATGCAAGTCGATGCATAAATAATTCTAGAACATAACGAGATCACGTGGCAGAGCCGCTCTTGGTTTGTTCTCCTTTATGTTCTTCATTCTCTGGGTGTTTTTTTAATCGCATGTACTTTCTAATCATTTTATTACACTTTGGTCTGGATCGTTAGCCAATGTCATGTGGATGTCATTCTATACTGTTTCTGATTATATTGTTCTTCACATGAATTTTAGCCATGTAATAAATAATAATAACTGTGCCTATCGCCACAGTCAAGCAGTCGACACTCATTCGTCTGGGTCAAAAGACGCGTAAGGCCCCGTTTATACTTCGTCGCGGCGCGATGCGATGGCCACGCAATGAGGCCAAATTGATCGATCACGTCGCACAATCAATATGGCCACTATACGTGGCGTCGCTTCGCGCCGCGACGAAGTATAAACGGGGCCTAAAGACTCCCACAGAGTTCTGCGGCAGCGCCGCGGCCCTATGCCTAACCATAGGGCAGAGACGCAGAGCTCGCCGTCGACGGGCGTCCCTGCCCTATCCTTAACCATAGCGGGGAGCGGCGTTGTCGCAGAACTCTGTGGGGGCCTTAAGGCCGGGGGCATACTTCAATCGCCGCGATGCTGTCACGGCGCTCAGTTCACGGCCATTTCGCCGCACGCGGCCGAATAGTTAAAGGAAACTTCGCCGCGGTCGCCGCAACAGTTGCCGTCGGCGTGCGCGATGGCTTCCCGCGCCCATCGCGGGCATGGCATACTTTTTCGCGCCGCGCGCGGTGTTTAGCATTGGACCTGAACGGATCGCCGTGAGCGATGAGCTATGCGACGGGCGCTGAGAAGTTCAAATTCTTTCCAGCCGCCCTGCAAAACTCACCGCCCCGATTCCATCGCGACGATGAGAAGTATGCACGAGGCCTAAGGAAATGGCGCAACAATAGGTGGCGTGCTTATCCGCATGCATCAGAAGATTCACTGATTTAAATGCGAATCTCCTGTGCTCCCTAACTGATTTGTACCTCTTTTCGTTCTTCACTTGTTCATCCTCTATTTATGGCGAGATGCCAACACAGTGTTTTTCCAGGGAAGTGTAGATGCCAGTTTTGTGTATATTGAGCAACAAAAGGTTTGCAGATGGTTGAATATTATAATATCTTGAAGAGATTGTCATCAAGTCTTTGTGTTGTTTCAAAACTTTCAAGGTCTGGTGCATGGTCTACACAAAACATACTTTGATTTTAACCCATTGACGACCGCGCGGCAAATCACGTGTCTGGCGCGCGGGACCGCGCGCTGAGACCGCACGGACGCCGGAATCTCGTGGAAACACTGCTTCGCGATATTCCAAATGAATCTCCCTCTCCAAGGGTTAGCCACATATTGGAGAAGGCTGGAACAGGTTCGAAGCAAGACAAAGAAGATGTATCTGCTGCAGCAAGAAGCTCTTTAAAGAAAAAAGGTGCTCGTTTGCCACGAATCGTGCAGATGAGGTGACCACATGATGTAGCAGGTGTTTGATATACGTTTGTCTAGATTGTTTTCAAAATTTTTACAAGAAATGCGACTAGTTATTTTTCTGCATGACCATTTTTATAAGATGTAATGAACTGTTTATGAATATTGCCGATCTATGTGCAGCTTGAATAGTGTATGGTGCTGATTATTCGTTTAAATCAGTGCTTAGAATTAAATGACTGCCGGACCACAATGCAGTAGCATTGCTAGAATCCAACACATCTAATGATTACTCGTAAACTACAAAAAAAGGGGCCAGGCCGTAGCGAACAGTTTTATAACCGCGGGCCGAAATTGGCCCGCGCGGTCCCACACGACGGAAAAACTGCGGGTCGAAATGTACCCGCGCGGTCGTCAGTGGGTTAATAAACCGCTTCTTGAAGGCCGATGAAGACATTTTAGCAATATACTTATCGGTTTTCAAGATGCTGGTTACCATCGAAGGAACCTTAGTGTGTTGGATTATTCGTTTGATAGAATTGTAATTTTATTGTAAATTGCAATAATGATTATTGTTTTTAACGTTTTATCTTATTTTTTTATATTATATACTCCGTTGTCAGTGGCTGATGTTGATTTTTTTGTTTTGGCATATGTACTTGTTTTCCTTTGTGGAAGCGACGAGTTGCACCTCCGAAGTAATTAAATATCAGGTGTGTCAAGGATTAGGAATCAACCGGGTTGTGGCATACATTTTTGGTTTAAAATGACAGTTCAAAAGAACTTCGAGCACTTTTCTTCGCATTTTGAAGTTCATCAAGGTCGTTGCCACTTCTTGAAAGGATTACAAATGGATGATTTAGATCGGTGTGGATGGCTGTAACACCGCAAATCTGAATTGTCGTCCGGTACCTATATTTAAGTATATTCAGTAAGAAGTGCTCACAAGCAGATTTCTTTTACAATTTTTTCTGTAGAAATAGTGAGACAAATTTGCGGTTGACGACAAACACAAGGACAGCCTCCATGTAGCGATGAGCTTTTGCGATGCAGTTTTTACAGAATGTAGGGTCTCGTGTGGGACGTCCAAAATCGTAGTTAATTTTTTGAACGCTCTTCTGTATTCGAAAAAACGCGTGTGGAAGCCTTAGCGCGAAGTTCATCACGCTCTGATGCCACCGAGCCGAATGTGGGCGGCTGGCACAGTGGACACCGATGTCGCCTGTCGACAGCACCTAGAGGGTTTTATGGTTCAACCACTGGTGTCGCCACAGTTTTTGCACACAACGGGTCGTCCTTATTATGTGCATGCGTGATCACAGAAGTCAATTTATACAAGATTAAGGTTTTTAGCAAGTGTTAAGTATTAACTGGTATCAAACCAAATTTATGACCTATCCCCTGAAGTGTATGTGTTTCTGTGCATTTGCATTTTGTTGTTGATATGACACGGTGAAAATACGTTTCATTGAGAGGTAACTCAAATGAAAGCATGAAATGGCTACATTCACTTACTAGAAGCATTAATCGTGTACAAATTGACTCTTATGGTCACGCAAGCACATAATAATAACGACCCAATGTGAAAAAACTATGGCAAAAACTATGGCGAAACCGGAGGTCGAACCGTAAAACCCACCCGGTGAGCCCGAAAAGCCACATTGCTATCCACAGTGTGTGGTGTCGCCCCGCCAATACACGTGCAATAGCACCGTTTATTAGGTAGATGCATAATCATATATAAGCACACGTAAGCGATGGTCATCGGTGGCGGAGACGAAAGTGTCAGTCTGAAGGGCAGCAGCCGGGAGGACGATGAGTTGCGTCGCCGGGCCCGAGGTCTGTCGGCGAGCGCTTCCGGAGCCGCTCCTTGTAGAATGCCTCGTTTCACAGCCGCCGTCCCCTCGCAGCCTGTAATCAGCGCTTTTAATCTCCAAACTTCATGCCTCTGCTCGATCAAGCTATCGATCGCGACCTTCCATCCCACATCCCGACTTAGCCATTTTGTCACTCTTACACCTCCCCCTAACCACAAGTACGTCCGTCCTCGGACGAGAAAGGAGGTCAAGAGGAAGGTCGCGGTCAATAGCTGTCGCAGCCCATGGAGAATAATCTTCCCAAAAGAATCAGAAAATAAAACAAAGAAAAGGAAAGGAAATAATTTAATGTGCTTATCTTATGGAATCGGGGTTCAGGCGAAAACGTCCGGCAGCGCGGTTGTGCTAACGATAACACCAGCTCGTCCGGCCCACTGCATCAAGCGTCCCCAGTTCCGGAGGGTCCGCAATGCCGAGACGTTCCCAAGAATGAATTGTCCGTAACGGCATCGGGTGATCGCCACGTTCATTCTCCTGGGGTCATCAATGAATTCCCCACTGTCCGGGGTAACGTCGGAACGCGACGTTAGGACGATGACGACGTCCATTTCTCGTCCCTGGACTGAGTCGACGGTGTGGAGCGCGATTCCTCGTCGAGCCGCATACTGCGAGAGCAGCCTCTGCTGCTCCTTGTAGAACGTGACGATTGCGATGGCAGCGGGCGGAACGTCCAAGGCCAGCAGCTCGCGGATAATCTCCTTGCACCAGCGTGCCTCGTACTCGTTCCAGTGGGATCCTGAAGGCGCCGGTTGCGACGTTCCTATTACGTCGACGATCAGCAGTGGAATTGCTGGGTTAGGAAGTCGAAGGAGGCTGGTCACAAGACAACGTTCGCGTGCGCGAGTCCCGCTCACCAACGTTCCGTCGTAGAAGAGCGTGCTAGGGAGCTCGTTCAGAGCGGGATGAGCCCGATACGTGGTTACGAGGGGTGCGCTAGGAACATCCCGACGAGATAACACTTCCATGATCCCTCTGGCGGCCAGGAGAGCCTCGACTCGTGAGCGAACTCTGAACGTGCTACTGTGACGCGCGAGACGGTCCTGGAACCAGCGATCCAAACTTGGGCGGGGCCTTGACGGGACCAACCGTTTTCGGCCGACATCCTCGGAATTCTGATCGAAAGTCGGATGGGGTAGGCCTCCATACTGGGCACGGTGGCGACGAGGCGATGAGTCCGCTTGTCGTCTGTCTGGAAGTTTGTGGCGGATAGAGCGGCACAAGCCACGTTGAATAGCTTCCCGATGCGGCGACGGGCGGTGTGCGGATGGGAGTCATAGTTGGAGAATGTCGTCATCCTGTCGTGAATCCAGTCCTCATCCTCGGTCGAGAGTTTGGAAACGGAGAACGGCGTGATTCCTTCGGCAGGGTGGGCGGGTAGGAAGCTGAGAACCGCGTTGACCAGAATCCATTGAGCCTCACGGGATACAGGTGAGTGTGAGAAGCGCATGGCGGTGGAGATGTTGGTACGCGCCTCGGCTTTAAGAAGCTCTTCTCGATGGATTTCCGAAAGTCGGAACTTGCAGATTGAAGGTGGAATCTGGATTGCTTCCCTCTGCCCCTCGAATGCTGCCCGAAAGCTGCAAACTTCCCCGTTCGTACTAGAGTAGATCGGGGAAAGAACCATCCCAAGAATAGTGCGTGTTGCTGATGATGGTGGCGCCAGGAGGAACTCGTGCACGCGGAAAAAATAAGGGGTCCCGGTGTCGAGAATGGTGGAGCGCGGGATCCGAGCTCGTCGTAAAAGTGTAGCACGATCTGTGCTTCGCAACACGGCCGGAGTAGGTCTCAAGGATAATACCCTAACGAAGTCTTTTACTGACAGGCGGTTCCGATCGAATCCACGGCTGTTGGTGAGCACGTTGATGGAGTCCTGCACGAGAGGGGTGCACTGGAGCTCGCGGTGATCCGGCCCAGGGATGAAAAAATCCTTTGCTTCCAGGAGGACGCCTTGCCCATAGTTCCGAGTGACGACTTGGTATAAGACTGGCCGAATCCCATTCCGGGCTGGTGGAAGCGCCATTGTAGGGACGGGTCCTTCCGGCGTCCTGGGGGTGGCACGAATGGCGCTGGTATCGTCAGGGAACCGATACTCCAAAAGTCTGTCAGGGAGCTGCATGGCGTGTTGTCGAAAGGCGATGATGTCCGGAAGCCGGGTTAGTTCAAGAATGGGCAGCGGGTTGGATGCACTAGGCTGCCCACTAAAGCGCCTCGGGAAGAGAGACCGCACGAAACGACCGCCCAGGTAGCCGGTGTCTGGTAGATGGCGGTATACATGGACCGGAAGCTGGGTGGTCACCATATCCTCGGTGAGGTAAGGGAGTGGTGGGCGTGGTAGCACATGACTGCCCCACGGATGGAGGTGGGAGAACTCATTCCGGTATCCCCGTGGAGTTAGCTCCAGACGCGGCGGCATGGCTGGGTGAGGCTGGATGCCGATGGAAGTAGCTGCCGACGTTGAGGGAGCATCCGTGCGCGGCCGCTTACTGGAGGTCGGTGCCGACTCAGCTGAAGAGGTGGACGGTCTCGTCGATGAGGACAGGGTATCGGTCCTGTGCCGAACGCGTTCTCTCGAGTGGGCCTTCCTAGATGCCGCGGAATTCCCGGAAGGGCGTGGAGAGGGGTTACGACCCGCCCGCGTATCGCCAATCGCTAACTGCTGGAGATCACGCCGAGCAGAATCTGGAAAAGATGAATGGATTGGAGAAAACGCACTGGTGTTTAGCTCAAAAGGTTGCTCACCCATGTTCGAGGAATGGGGAGAGTCAGACAATTCGGCATAAGCCCGTCTCGCTTCTGAAATGCAGGTAGATACGGGAGAATGGTGGCCTGATGTAGGAGGGTCGTTGGACTTACCTTTTCCAGGCTGGCGATGCGATTCCGAGGTGCACGCGTGGGTTGAAGCTGCGTCTTTATTTGACTGTTGGTATGTGTCAGAGGTGGCAGCAGAAGCTTGCGGGCCGCTCGGATTCTGTGTGCCTTGGGAGTTGGTGTCGGTGACAAAAGTCCAGGAGGACGGAGTTGTAGCTGCTCCGTTTGAGGAGGAGGAGAATCCGCTAGATGACCTCCGACGAGAAGCGGAGCGGGAACGATGTGGACTGCTCATCCTCCTATCGTATAACCGTATACACGGAGAAAATTAGCTCCGTATCTGAAACACGAGAATGAAAAGAAGAGCCAAAGCCGTACTCAAACGAGGGACAAGTCTCTCTCTCGACGGAGCGCGAACGACGAAACGGTTGAAATCGAAAGTAAGATATGGATTACTAGGCGAAACGGTGTATTGAGAGGAAGAACTGCAATGGAACACAAAAACGATGTCGGGATTGGGTCGGCATGAAATCATCCTTTCCATCCTGGTTAGCACGTGGCGAGCCGCGACCTGAAACGGGTATTGTATGTTGAGCTGGAGGTGAAGATGATACTCTCTGAGTCGTAGAAGGGGAAGAAATAGCGTGAGAGTATCCGACGATGTCGACCGGGAGGGCGTTTGCGATCGTGAGGGCATCCTGTTCGCCTTATGGTAATGGGGTGGTGAAAACGGGTCCCGGAAGAGTGAAGCATTTCTTAAGGTGGTTCAAATGGACCCGTCTCGGTTTAGCTTGCGGTGCCGTGATGCTAACAATAGTCGCGTGAGGGGGATCCAAGGAGATGACGCGAAACTGTCCCACCCACGGGTAGCACAGTTTGGCGGAAAGTCCAGGTTTAGGGTGAAATCCCGCAGGTATACCCGATCACCTACGCAAATAGAAGACGGTGGGAGGGATGAGCTGTCGTACTGTTGCTTCATCGCTGCGCTGCGTTTGTTGTTGTACGCCGCGGCTGCATTCCAAACTGTGTGAAGTGTCGTAACGAGAGCCTCCTTGTAGATGCTGGCGTCGGAATCGCTAGGCACATGACCTTCGAGCTTGTGGCGAAGGAGCAAATCGATATTGAGGACGGCATCTCGACCGAACATAAAGAAAAAAGGAGAATCGTTGGTGCTGCTGTGAACTGAAGTGTTATAGGCGAGCGTGCATAAGGGAAGAAATAAATCCCAGTTGGATTGAGTCTTGTCGATATATGTCCGCAACATCGACTGAAATGTTGCAAACACCCGTTCACATAAACCGTTGCCCTCGTGGTGGTAAGGGGTGGTGAAGTAGCGGTCGATCTGGAAAAGACGTCTTAGTTCGGTGATCAAATCCCCTTTGAGGTAGGAGGCGTTGTCGGATACTATATCCGTCATGGCGCCGAAAACAAGTATACAGTGAGACATAATCGACTGAGCTACTGTTACTGCTGTACAATCCGGTATGGCAGCGGCAATGACGAACTTGCTGAAGTGATCTATAAGACACATGATGTACTTATTGCCGCGTGGGGTCGGGTGATATGCTCCGCTTAAATCCAGGAAAACCTTGCTAAACACTGCCGTTGCAAGAACCGGGAGAAGCCGTTCACGCGACGGAGGGTGCGGGCGCTTGCGTTGACAGGCGTCGCAAGAGCGAACGTACTTATAGACGTCCTCTTTCATCGACGGCCAGAAGAAACGACGGGATATTTTGGCTAAAGTCTTCTTCCAGTTAAAGTGACCTCCCGCCGTAGGGCTTGCGTGTAAAGCAAGGCAGATCGGTTCTCGAAGAGGAGGTGGTATGACAATGGCTGCTAAGGACTCCCGAATCCGTTGGAAGGCAGGGTGTAGTAGAGAAAGGCGTTGGACTTCAAGAAGCACCGATCTATATAGGGCATACAAGACTTCTGGAGGTCCTCTGAAGCGTCCGGTGGAAAACGGCCTTCTTCTTCTTCTTCTTCTTCTTCTTCTTCAGCGTCTGTTCCGCTTCGTAGCGGGGTCCGCTATTCTGGTGTCATGACGCCACCTCTCCCGATCCAGCGCTAGATCAGGGTGGACACCAGCAACCTTCAAGTCCATATGTAACGTGTCAGACCAGCGCTGCTTCGGACGCCCTCTAGGCCGCTTTCCTACCACCTCGAACTTAAGGCCTATCTTGCGGACGCTGTCTTCTTCTCCGCGCAGAACGTGGCCGTACCATCGTAAGCGAGCTTCGCGCATCTTGTCCGCTATCGGCGCGACACCGAACTTCTGCCGAATGACATCGTTTCGGATGCGGTCCAGGAGCGAGACTCCAGCCGTCCAGCGCAGCATCTTTGTCTCCATGACGCTGAGGCGCGTTTCAACCTCCTTGGTCGCAGGCCAACACTCAGCAAGTCTCGCTTGAAGTCAAAGATCTACAGGGCTACCGGCCGGATGACTGCCCTGTAGATCTTTGACTTCAAGCGCTCTGGCATCTTCCTATCGCAGAGCACGCCAGTCAACGAGCGCCACTTGGACCAAGCTGCACTCACGCGTGAGTTCACTTCAATCATCAGATTGCCATCGGATGCTACTGCTGATCCCAGGTACTTAAAAACCGAAGTGCGTGGGAGCTCGATGCCGTTAACCTTGATGGAGCTGGACTCATTAACGTCAGTCGTTAGATACTCGGTCTTCTTCACGTTCAATCTGAGTCCAAAGCACTCCAAGCGATCACACCAAGCTTGCACCTCTCGCTCGAGTTCACCTTTATTTTCGCTAGCGAGCATTACGTCATCAGCATAAAGCAGTGTCCAGGGGACTGGCTTCTGAAGATCTCGTGTAATGGCGTCCATCACGACAACAAAAAGGAGTGGGGAAAGCGCAGAACCCTGGTGCACCCCGACAGAGAAGGGGAACTCCATCGAGGTTCCGGCTGCAGCTTGAACTCTACTTTTTGGGGAAGAGTAGAGGATTCGCACCCACTCTATGAGCCCTTCAGGAACTCCATGTCGTCGCAGGGCGTACCATATCACTTCACGCGGTACGCGGTCAAAGGCCTTCTCCAAGTCGAGGAAGGCGATATGCACTGGCTTCTGCTTCTCGCGATGCTTCTCTAACAAGAGGCGGGCGGCATGTATGGCATCAATGGTGCCACAGCCAGCTACGAAACCGCACTGATTGCTGGAAAGCTGGACGATGTCACGAATTCGACCATCGACAATTCGCTCAAAAAATCTTCATGCTTTGCGAGAGCAAGCGAATCGGACGGTAATTGGAGCAGTCTGCAGGACTGCCCTTCTTCTTCCAAATCGGAATCGTCGTGCTTTGGCGCCAACACTCAGGCACCTTCTTCTCCGCCACAACCTGGTTAAAGAACTTCGCCAACCACTCAGCAGGGTACCACAGCTTTGACTTCCACAGATCAGCTGCCACGTCGTCGGGCCCAGTCGCTTTGCCTGACCTCATCTTCCTCAGAGCCGCTTCTGTCTCCTCCACGGTGATCTTGTGTACGGGACCGTGAACAGAGGCCACAGAAGGGATGGCCGGGTGAGGAAATTCCATAGTGGAAACTTCCTCGAAGTAATCACGCCATCGCTTCAGCGCCTTTTTGCGGTCTGTCAGAAGATGGCCGCTCTCATCATTGATGCCAAAAAACTTTTCAATATCCTCGGTTTAGCGATGGCGGCTCTTAGCAAGTCGGTATAGATACCGCTCACCATCGCGTGACTCGAGCTTCTCGTTGACATCTTCATAATGAGTGGCTTTTGCAACAGCCACGGCCTTCTTTGCAGCTTTCCTCGCTTCTTGGTACTTCCGCCAGTTATCGGCTGTCTTGTCGCTGAGAAACACGTGATAGAGCGACTTCTTCTCTCGAACTTTTGCTTTCACATCATCTGTCCACAGCCACGCCTGCTTTTCGACCTTGCGTCGTCCAGGCACCGTGATGCCGAGCTCCAACCTTGCAGCTTCACGTATCGCGTCGGCAGCCTTCTTCCAAGTGTCGTCGACAGTTGTGACTGTCGGTAACCGCACGCGAGAAATCACAGCTGCTTCCTTCTCTCTCATTCGCCACCACTTGATTCTCGGTGCACCGCATCGCTCGACCTGCTTCTGCCTTGGAGGGGCAATCTTTAGGGTGCAGATCAGCGGTCGGTGCTGTGGGGCGACCGTCTCATACGGCACGACCTTCGCATCTGTGACAAGACTTCGGTCGCGATCCTTCACAAGGACGAAATCTATCTGAGACTTGGAGCTCCCACTATAGTATGAGATGAGGTGGGAGTCGCGTTTACGAAATACGGTGTTTACTATGGTGAGGTTATGCGATTCCGCATATTCAAGGATACGCTCACCATCGGCGTTACGCGACCCGTAACCGAATCCACCATGACAGCTGTACCCGTCTTTCGTCGCGCCGACGTGCCCATTAAGGTCACCAGCGACTATGATGACATCTTTCGACGGCACCTCTGCTGTCTTCTCATCAAGCAGGCTCCAAAACTCATCCTTGGCTTGATCGGAGCAGCCAGTCTGCGGAGCATACGCAGAGAAGAAGTGATAGAGTCGCTCCTTAGCGGCAACAACGATCTTCATCAATCGATCGTCAAAGCGTTCGACGCTTACAATCGAGTCACGAAATCGTTCGGAGACGATGACTCCAACTCCACTGGTGGTCCTGGGACTTCCACATAGAACGGCCTTGAAGCCTCGTCCTATGTCCCTAGACTTGCGGCAGGACCACCTCGTCTCCTGCACCGCACAGAAATCAACTCTTCTACGCTCCAGTGCTTCAACCAACTCGCACAAGCGGCCCGTCAACGTACCCACATTCAGCGTTGCCACGCGGGTCCTGCTTACGTTACGGGACTTTTGGACTAGCTCAGTTGCCCCACGATGCCGTCCTCGCATCAGGGACCCTCGCATACTTCTCACACTCGCCGGGCTCTGCGAGTGCGCGTCGGCTACCGCGGACGCCGTAGCACTATCTCGATACTCATGTAACGTCATCAACCATGTGATGTGACATGGGTCTTCGTAGGCCGGCCTGTCACAAGGGCCTGTCGCCTGCATTCGAGTGTCCGTGCTTAGCTTAGCTCGCAGAGCGAGCAGTTTCCAGTGGCACCACGTGGAGGAACGGACATCGCCACCGGTGGAAAACGGCCTGTATCCAAGAAATGCATAATAGCGTTACAAAACGGGTCCTGTTTTTGGGCTAGTAACGCATCATACGGCCGAATATACTGAGGTGCCGCGAGCTGTTGCTGTTCGTTGCTAGTACGAGAAGGAGTCGTCGACGGGTATTGACTGAGGCACCGGGGAAAATCGATAATATCATCAGATTCCAGGCTGTCGTCCACGAAACAGTTGTCCGGCTGAGCACTTCTGCTGAGGTGATCGGCGATCACATTCGACGAGCCTTTCTGGTATTCGATTGAGATGTCATAACATTGAAATTCGACGACCCAGCGCGCCAGATTGTCGTGGGGTTTGCGGTGACGTAGGAGGAAGGTTAACGGGCGATGGTCGCAAAGTATACGTGTATGGTTACCGTAGATCGTAGCCCTAAAGAAACGGAGAGCGCTAATCATAGCGAAGAGTTCAATGTGGGTTGGGCTCCATTTCTGTTGAGCTGGGGATAGTGTCTTGCTGAAATAGCCAATCGCGACAGGTGACGGAGAATCGCTCTGCTGCTGCAGCAGAGCAGCGCCAACGGCTACCTTGCTGCCGTCTGTATGCAAGATGAACTCTTTATCCTGCGGAAATGCCAGACAAGGCCGGCTGACGAGAATGGCCTTCAGCTGGCCGAATGCTGCTTCCGAGGCGTCATCCCAATGGAAAGGAGTGCGGGGTTTGCAAAGTTCGTATAGGGGAGCTGCGATAGTAGCGAAACCTTTGACGAACTTCCGGAAGAAATTGGCCATGCCCAGGAACCCTTTAACTTCTTTGGCGCAGGCGGGAGTGCGCATCGCTTGGATAGCCTTGATATTCCGTTCGGCCGGCGAATAGGACGTGGAAGAAATCTCATGTCCTAGGAAAGTGATACGGGACTGGGCGATGTTTGTAAGTTTCTTCCCGGCCACCTTGATATTAAAAATTCGGAACAGCCCGAGTACTTTACGAAGCGTTCCCAAGTGAGAGTTAAAGATACGGTCGAAGACGATAATGTCGTTGAGATACGCCAAGCAGTTCTCGTCCAACCCTGCTAGGATACGCGACATCGCACGGCAGAAGTAGGCGCCAGCGTTACGTAGGCCAAAGGGTAAATAAACGAACTGATAAACGCCTCGATGGGTGGCCCATCCACACTTGGCCTGGCTTTCCGGAGAGAGGAGGAGCTGCATATACCCAGATACTAGATCGAAGGAAGTATAGTATTGGTTTCCAGCTACCCTCTGGAGCAAATCCCCGATTCGAGGAAGGGGATAGTGGTCTGGGATGGTGATGTCGTTCAAGGGGCGGAAGTCCAAGCAGACGCGTAGTGACCCGTCCTTCTTCCGAACCAGAACTGTGCTATGTAGCCATGTGGTGTCACTTTCGACGATGCGCCCGGACTGAAGAAGTTTGTTGATGTGGTCATCCAGCTCCTTTTGAAACCGGGCCGGTATCCGAGTAGGGCGATAACGCGTAGGCGGAACTTCCGTGGTTGTTTTGATATGAATAAGAGTGTGCTCGTAAGATCCAAGATCATACGATGAGGAAGAGATACGATCCTGGAATTCGTCGAAAAGAGCCTGTAGACGGTGCCGTTGTTCTGGGGAAACATTAGCCTTGGAGAAGTCGATAACTATAGGTGGAGGCTCATTTATCAATGGACTTTGGGAGGGTGCCACCTCAGCCAGACGAAGAGACGCAATGCTAAAAATACCGCTGAGGTGTGCTGATTGGTTGGTCTGGGTAGTCGTAAACTGGATGTGCTGATGTCAGGTGCTGTCCCTTATAGATAACTTTGGGTGCGTTTCCTGGGTTGGTCAACAAGAGCGCTACCTTGGTAGCGTGGGACACTGATGGTGCGATTAAAATACCATCCGGTGGTAGGACGTTTCCGTCGGAGCAAAGTAGCGAATTCGGAGGTGTGGTATCTGCGGCCGAGCATGGAACGACAACCTCTGATGCCGGGGGAAGACAAACGGTAGTGGCGGCGTGAACGGGGACCGGTGAACTCGAAGAAGCCGATTCCGGAGAAGAAGGCAAAATAGGGATGGGTTCATCCCCGACCCATAACCTTCTTTCGGAGTAATTAAGCGCCCAACGAGGGAGCTTTTGAAGGATGTCGTTGCCGAGGATTATGTTGTACACGTCGACAGAGCGCGGTACACACTCCCCTTCGGTGAAGTGAACCGGGTGGTGAACCGACGTACTCCCGATTTGGATCGTGACGGGGGCACATCCTACGAAACGAACCGGGATGCCAGCCATGCCGACCGCCGCCGGGACCCTGTTAGGCTGCAGGTGAAAAATACCGAGAAGCGGAAGAATGGACCGAGCGGCAACCGTAATACCTGCTCCAGTGTCGATTAGCGCTAACATCTGGACGCCATTCGCCTTAACGGGTATTTGGGACGCGAAGAAGGGCTCTGATTCGACCAGCGAAAGGACGCGCATGGGGACGAGGGAAGCCCGAGGGGGCCAACCCTTGCTGATATCGATATCCACTTGGGAGAGGTCGAGCTCAATAGGGACACGTGGGGATGGGAGAGCAGGAGAAATATCCCTATGAGACGGTTTGGGGGAAGCTCGCGCCGGTGTAGGTGGTGGAGCCGCCGGTGCGGGGCCTAAGAAGGAGCCGAATTCCAGAATTGCGGAAAATTGAAACGGAGGTATAAAGCCAAAGTTTGACGGATCATGGAAAAGGACACCGAAAGGCAACAAATTGTGACCCATATCTCAAAGAGGGAAAACGGAAAAAAGGAAAAGAAGGACCAAATACCCACCTGAGGTGTCGACGGCGAAAGAGATCCTATGCTTCCATGTGCCGTTGTGTCCAGGCGTCCAAAGTGATCCATCACCTTCTTGTGATCCAGCGCCGTCCAGAATTCTCGGAGACTGGAGTCGTCGGTTGCCTCGCTGAAATTAGTGAGCACTAAATTGTGAAAGATAGTAAGAGCCGGTGAGATGTTATAGGAAAGAGACGGAGTGAGGGGAGAAGCTTGCTGGATGTCCCGAGCCGGGATTGTTGTCCATGATCCATCGGAGGGAGAGAAGCGACGAATGCCTTCGGGAGAGAGGAAAAGAAACGGGACCGAGTTCGAGCAATCGATAACCGACGCGTGACTATATATGACTCCGGTTGACGGGGATAAGAAAGCATGCCAGACCGAGCCGCTCGGTAGCCGGAGCGCGATGCGAGGAGCGTCAAAACAAGTGCCGTTGAAAGGGATAAGTTGAACGGAAGAGGATGGTAGTACCATGCATCATTACCATCCCTGAACGTAGCCGTTACCTATGTGGCTGAGATATCCGAACGGTGTAAAAGAGCCCTCATCACGAAAGTAGGTTGGATCTGTAGAGCGACCTGGAGAGTGATCGAGAGCGAATTGGCCCGTTCGCATACCTCTCGAAGACCGTAAGGCGCCTTTTAGGCCCCGTTTATACTTCCGACGCCGAGCGATGCGACAGCATGTAAAGTGTACAAATTGATCGATCGCGTCGTTCAATCAATATAGCTACTATACATGGCGTCGCGTCGCTCGGCGTCCAAGTACAAACGGGGCCTTACACTCGCGCCGCCGCGCGGCGCGGCGTGATGGCTGACATAGCTATCGATTTTGTGCCGCATCGCATTCATACTTCGCCGCCTCAAAACACCACAATTGACGGAATTTCGGGTTACTGTATTCGGCGAATCGCGCCGCTGAAGGGAAGGACGCGGCGCGGCGCGATCAGTTGCGGCAGACTCGATGTGGAGTAGGACATTCACCACCGAGATGAATCATTTTGCTATGTCCTCCTTGTTTTGGCTCCTCAACTAACAAAACAAAGAAGGTGTTGCAAAATAATGGCACTATTGCACTTTCAGGACTCCAGAGGTCGAAAAGGTTTTTTCGACCAAACTTCTCCCGGGGGTGGGGTTATTTAGGGTGCTGATCACGAATCTGACATCCGTTTTCGGTGACCATTACCTTAGTCACCCGTACCTTTCGTAACCTAGGAAGGGAATGGAGATCTGTAGACACTCACGGAGTTTTACCTACTACGCTAAACATATGTTCAGTGAACAATGACCACAGAATAGCAATACGAGAGATAATTCTGAGCGATCATCGACAATGAGCACCTTCCAGCAATTTGACTTTTGAACCCGCACGTTTGCAAAATAAAGAGTCGTTTAGTGCCACTTGCATTGCAGGGGACTCGACTCAATACCACACTCACCAATTTCAACCGTAGGTTGAGCAGACGACTTCCACCCCAGCTTTAAGAGAGGATTCGTCGTTCCCCACAGGATTTCCACCATTAACATTAGCCAGATGCATTCCCCTGAACGGCCAAACGAACCCTTTCTGTTTTGGTTCTTCAGTGACTCATGGACCGTCTCCTCCGTCGTCCTTTATGGCGCACGGAACGTAGTACGTAGAAGTTGGTCGCCGTGCGTCGCTGACGCTTTCCTCTCTAACTACAATTGCGCAGCGGCGCGTCAAATTCGGGCACGGCGCGACTGGCCGCGCCGCGTCTCGAATTGACGCGCCGCTGCGCGGCGGGAGTATAAAAGGCGCCTAACGGATGAAGTTAGCGGATACGGATTGCGTCGCGCCCTCCACGGCGAGGAGCTGGGCAGAAAGTTGGTTGGAAGTTACGATTCCCACATCCTCATATGTGCTACGAGGCTGACGGTGCGACACCTGAATCGCATATCCCTGGTCTGTGATTGTTAATTGTTTAAGGCAATCGGAGACCGATGGTGATGCGTCAGTCCATGAGAGGGCGAACTCCTTGTTGGTGCTGATCCATACGTTGCCTAGCATATGCCCTGACAGCCGACCGACAAGAACATAAACACATCTTTCTTCCTCCTCTGGTGTCCAAACGAAAGCGGAACCGTCGGATAAGATGCAAGATCCATCCTTATAGAAGCATGATGAGATGTCGCCTACGGGAGAGTGGAGAATGCCGTCGGTGTGTCTTATCCTTACCGTGGTAGAGGTGAGGTAACAGTTGGTGACAACCGCGGAGAAATCCCTGCAACAACCGAAGGGAGCGGAGGGGAACTCGTAGGAGAGGGGGTTCCCCGTACGCCAAACTTCATGAGAACTCGACATGTCGCCGTGTGAGCAACGATAATGGAGTGCCATCTGCTTGCATTCCTCCACGGAAACCGGCAAATGAGTCTCTGAGTGTGCTTGGCGGTGAGCCCCGAAAAAGTTCACGGAGTAGACTACCGAGTGCCGTACGATTTTACAGAGAAATGTCGAGGAGGAGTATACTTTCGCATTAGGTCGGTAGAGACGCAGGTGGACCTGTTCGATGGGAGTCGAAATGTTAGGCATAAGCCGGGAACAGTTGTAGTCCTCCGGGATGAAGTAGATGTTATCTGCCGTTGAGTTAGGGCACAACCACGCAGACACCGCCGAAGCTGGCGTCGTCATACACAATGCCATCACCAAACCGAGCAGTAGGAACCTCAAATCAGGCAGAATTGAAGCGGCTGTAGGGCGAGTAGGTGAGGGGAACCCGAGTGATAGTGCCGAAAGTTCGTCGTTACGTCGTATAAGGGCCGAAATCCGTGTTTTGGATTGTTCCAATTGCGCCTGAGACTCTTGTAAGGCCGAAGTAAGGTTGGCTACGGTGTTTTCTTCATTCCTGCCATCACCCTGTGAATCATGGTGGGAACTTCCCGTTCCCATAGGATCACAAGAGAGAAGATGAGGGCGTGGGTCGCGCCACCTGCTAGTGTTAGGAGATGTTCCAGAACGCTGGGATACAACTGGCTGCCGCTGGTGCTCAGATGATAACCACAGCCGCGTTCTATTGGCGCACTCACGGCTGAAATGGCCCTGGCCTCCACAGGCGTAACATCTGGTCGGGTTAGGAAAGGGACGCGCCGACGGTGGCTGCATCCGACGCAAAGAAGAATCGCGAAACGAAGAAGTAACCGGTGGAGAGTGGAAGCGTACCCGCGGAGAGAGCGAACGAGGACGTGGCCGAAGAGGCTCTGGTGAGTCAGCCCTGGTGTTGGCTAACACCTGCACCGGAGCCTGAATCGACGTTGCTGGGTGAATGAGTCGTTCCGCCGAGGCTTCTTGGAGGAGCTGTTCCACCATCGGAGCCTTCGCGAGAGCTTGCTCATAAGTTGCGGGGTTATCCAGCTTAACGAAGTACCGAATATCCCCTCGAAGCCGCGCGACGAACTCCTCTAATACGCGTTCTTTCTGTGACGCAGGATCTTGCCCAGACGTGGCCGCTCGCACTAGGTGAAGAATTCGGTTAGCAAATGTACCGGCTGGCTCCCCGGGTTCCTGACGACAGGTGGACAATTTTTGGCGGGCGACATAGCGCTGTTGCGGACTTTCGAAATAGGTAGTTAGGTGCGAGACGATCGTTGGGTAATCCCTTCGTGCTTCCCTATCAAGTTCCTCCACCTTTTCACGAGCCACCCCGCCGAGGTGGCCTATCAGGTAGTTGGCCTTCTGTTCCGGCGACATCGGTGCCGACCGCATACGCATAACGTCCTCCAATCGGCGTAGCCAAATGGAGAACTGCGTATCTGCATCCGAAGAACCCGAGAAAGGAGGGACTTTGGTGGTCTCAATGTCCCGCTGTTGTTGCTGTTGTTGCTGTTGTTGCTGTTGGTGCTGTTGAAGCATCGAAATCGTTGGCATGGAGTCCAGCCGTTGATCGATGGCCGTAAAGGAATCGTTGAGTTTATCCGTCAGAGCAGAGTTCCCTTCGTTGAACTTCTGCGAAAGAAGATCCCTGGTGGCTCTCGAGTCCGCCCAGACTTGGGAAATAACACTGCGGAGGAGCTTGCCGTCACGATTTTGGAGTGGAGCGTTGTCGTCCAGGGGGTCCATGAAGGCAAGGGACAGTCCTATAAAGTCGTCATCCTCTTCGACCTTGGTGTCAGAAACCGGGGCAGAAGCCGCGGGGGACGAAGACGCCTTACTGGAGCTCCGAGTCACCGGCATAAGGTAGCGTACCGACGACGATGACGGTGTAGATAGGGGGCCGAGCCTAGGGCACGATTGAATATATGCAGGCAACCCTCTGTGGGAGGATCGGAATGCCGTCGGCGATAAGGGGCCGAAATGCCGATGTAACCGTTCCCAACGCCGATACACGAAGAAGGGCAACATCCGCTGAGGGAAACTAAGCGGCGTCGGCGATGACGGCTGTGATAAACTGAGAGCGGGGAAATGTTATGGGAACACGAATGCAATGGAGCACTGGAATCCACGCCGACGCGGCATTACCCCGAGACGTGCCAAAGCGAAAACTATAGAGAAAGCGGAGAAGCGCCAAATGCCTGAGGGGATGAACTAAAGACGAACCAATTCAAGTAAGGGAATTGGTGACCGCATACTTCAAATGCCGGGTAAAAAAAGGAAAGGCGGGAAAACCTAGTAAAGAAGTAAAGAAAAAAAAACCTATCGCGCTTGAAGCTATAGGGCTCCTTGAGCCCACCATGTCGACATGTACCGCTGCCACCACTGCGAAGAATCCTCACATGATATTTAGCGACGTCGTACATCTTCCTATGTTTCCCTGATAGAATGGTTAATGCTGGAATCTCATAGAAGTGCAAAACAGAGGCTTGAAACAAAACAAGTAGCTTCGACTTTCATGCCACGTGTTTGACAATTACCCAGAGAGAAGACAAACCTGATTTAGACTTCTCCAAGGCCCAGATTCATGAAGGAAGCCGGCGATAAATCTCATCAAAGACTTGGCTTTCCGGTTTCTTACCGAGAGTTTACTGTTACTTCTGATTCGTGAAGATGTGTCCGGTCAATCTTGGCAACGAACCCGACCCTCCACATTGGATCAGAAATTGACAGCGGTAGCGAGGATGGGATATAGTAACCTTCACTGTTGTCAGCAGGTAAGTCAGCGACGAATCTGGGCCTTGGATAAGGTAATACCCTGAAGCCCATTTTAAGCAAAAGTAGTTATGAGAGAATCCGATACTTTTTTAGATGCATTGTTAGGCTTTAAATGGAGCAACTAGAGCTAAATGCGAAAGCATGCGTTCAAAATTAAACAATTTTCAGGTTGAATTGGACACTTTTCGCGTCAAATTGGACACTCTTCTAAGCTAGCCTAAGACTTCTGAAATCAAATCGAACTCTTTCAAATCGAAATGATCCTTAGGTAGGTTAAACTACAGACTCAATAAGGTTGTAAGAATAACTTTTTGTTTAAGAAAAATTTGGTATAACCTTCTTCGAAATTTTTTAGTTCACTCATCCGAAGATGTGCAATAGTTTTATAAAAAATTAGTTTTTTGAGAAAAATAATAAACTTTGTCTTAAAGCGGAGGAAGGCAGCAATTATGTGGTGCATTAAAAAGGGGCACTCGAAAAGCAAGTCGCAATGTTTAATTGATAATTAGTGTAAATACTGTTCACATACAGCAAGATGGTAAGAATATGTGTGTTTTTTCTTGTTAATGTTGTTTTTGTTAATTGTTAATTTTGCACTATTTGCAAACGTGAAACTGCATGCAAACAGAAATTTAGCTATCAATCGATTAAAGATCGCGAAGTTTCGAAGGCATGGCACCATCTCTGTTTTGGCAATAGAACATAGCCACCTTCCTCTTGTTCAAAACAAGCTTTGAATCATAGTTTTTTCTAGAAAAAATTACATTTTTATAAAATTTCTAACAATGTGTTCAATTATTGTGTAGATGGGCTAAAACTTCGAAAAAAATTATACTAAATTTTCGTTGAGCAAAAAAATTATCCAAAAAAATTAATCCAAAAATTATATTTTTGGAGAGCTTCACGTTTAATGCAGAAAAAGCTCATTTCGATTTGGAAGAGCTCGCTTTGATTTCATAGGTCTTAGAAGAGTGTTCAGTTTGACGAGAAAAGTGTCCATTTTAATTCTTCATGTTCGGCTTTCATAAAACCTTGGGATATTGTCAGAGTAGTTTTAATGCTTTTGTGCGGGTTTGTTATAGTGGAACAACTTTATTTGGCCTGACGTTTCGACAAATTCGTCGTTTTCAAAGGCCTGAAAGAAGTACGAAACCTAAGACCAGGCACTCATTTCGGCAAAAACGCCCTTCTCCAACTCTGTCAGTTTCAATACTTCCTACGAGTGTCAAGCGGAATCTCACTAAAGCAGACCGGACTCACCGTTGTTCCACAAGTGCTGAGAGAATGCTCAGCTATGAGGTATCACCATTGAGCAACTGAGACCTACCAAATGCGGATCAATACTGATGTTAAGTGTATAGATTGCACGGTCTCAGAGCTCGCACAGCGGGATGAACGGCATAAACTTACTGGGGATCGAAATGCACTCACTTCGGTTATTTATTTATATATTTATTTATTTATTATATTTATTATGCGGATCCAGAAGGCCTCTATGGTCTTTCTGGGACCGATCTCATTTTCGCGAAGCAACACAGCGTATTTAATATTAAAAGCGTCTCCGCGGTGGACTTCCACTCGATGTTGACCGAGTGAGCTACCAAACTACGCTTTTCCTCGCCAGCAAGATGTTCCCTGATGCGAATGCCTAGCGCTCTACCTGTTTCCCCAATATATACCATACCTCCCCACAGCTTAAACACTGAATTTGGTAAACCACACCCTTCTGCGCACAGTCTCCACTTCTTCCATAAGGGCAGATCACGCAGTCTTTCGTCACACATGAGGAAAGCCTATTGCGAACTAGCAGTCGCTTGATGTTGTGTCCTGGTATGTTGACCAGCACAACATTATCGTACAGATTAGCTCGCACCAGGCATAGGCGTACAGCTGCCGTGACCTCCTCAGAAATAAAGGGTAACTGGAGACACATTTTATTTTTCCGCGCATTTACACCACGCCCTGATCCCATCCGACCATTTCGTTGTACGCCTGCCGCGATGTACGATGCTCCGGGACCGAGCCAGAGCAGTGCTTTCACTACTCTCTCATTTTTCGATTACAGTCAGGAGTGATGTTGTCAACTTTATTTTGTCTTGCCCTCATTACAGTCGCTTCTGCTCTGGTGCTCATGGACATTAACCTCATTAACCTATTACCTCCAAGTTATTCTTGTTTCGGTCTCATATCAGTACTGTTCTTATTTTATCCGATCACTTTATCTTACTTTATCTCCCCTAAGCTGCTCTCATATTATTTGTTGCCATATTATCCTCATATTATTTGTCGCATAACCTGCTCTCATATCATTTGTCGCCATATCATCCTCATATTACTTGTTGTCATGCAATTTTTGCATAACGTACCCCGTTCTCACATTATAGCATCAGCAGTAGAACATGAGAACATTAAAATTTTTTTAAAAAGTTTGCCGAATACACACTACACTAATGATTAGGCTCATGCAAGCTAGGTTTATACTAGCAGTAGGTTAGCTGCGACTTCCTGCTGCCTTCGTGCACGTTACAAGCACTTTTCGGTTAGATTGCAGCAGCTTGCAATGACTAGTTTGAGGCAATCTCTTACAAGCGTCCAGCTTGCAAGTAACTTGTTCAAAATTTTCTGAGCAGAAGGTACACCCGCCCCTTGCTTGGGGGCGTGCGATCTTTCTCTCACCTCCCTTGCTCGCCCACCCCAAACCCCCTAGGTTTCACCGAGAGTCTAACGGCTGCCTTACGAAAGATTTTACACGCAAAACAAAAGTTTCCGGTCCGCAGAGCAGCGGCTGTACCTCCTGACGCCACCTCCAGTGGGGGCGGGTGTACCTCCTGTGGCTCTTCCAATTTCTTAGCACGGTAAGACCATTTCGTCACTTTTGCATTATCAGCCCGCACTAAAGCGTCACAGTTTTTTGCCATTTCGCTGGAAATTTTTGGGAGAAGTTCCTGGGTTTGCCTTGTTATTTATTTTATTGTTTAATACGTCAATAAAACGTGCTCCAGGTTTGAGAAAAAAGGAAGGAGAAACCAGAAGTTAGATGTCAGATGATCTTTTTTACCGGTTCACTCCTTACTGCTTCTTTGTTACTGCCTCTGCACCCCTTACTGGTTCCATTTACTGGTCCCCCTTACAAGGAAACTATCTGAATGATACGCCGGGACGGCAAAAACTAATACAATAGGGAGAATCTCCAAATAGTAAAAGAACATGTTTTGTTTTTGCCGAATCCTTGTGGCAAATGAGTGGGAGGGTGCAATGCTTAAGGGTCTAGCTTACCACGGCGGCGCAAGGAACTGGTGTCGGACAGGGTGAGGTGATAGAGGGGCTGCCTCATGTTCGTGAGGTCAACGGTTCGGTTCCGATGCTACGTGGTGTTTTTTCACTTTTACAATAGTATAGGATTTTAGTAGAGATTTCCATATCAGAACTTTTTTTGGAGTTTGCTGCAGTAAGATGTTTTCTTGGGCGCGTGGAGCGCAGTCGGAGGAGGCGCTGGCTGTCGCCTGCACCCGATACAGGCTCAAGCGTGGGGTGCGATTTCTGCCAAAAATTTACGACCCCCCCCCCTCACCAGAAAGGTCTTGGTATGACCCCTCCCCTCGAGAGAATCGATGGATTTTAATAATAAGTTTTCTCTTATGTTGCAAACAATTTTAGAAAATGTCAAAAAAGGAAAATAATTATTAATAATCAATTAATAAAGTTTTGACGCAAATAAATCAATTAAATGAAGATTATTTAGGAATGGCAACGACATGGCAACACTCTGAGCACCGCTTCTTCTACGGAAAGAAGACGTCATTTGAGTGTGATAATGTATCTAATAAAAATTTAAATAGTTGTTGTATATGGCTCCTACCGAAAGTTGACCTTCAGTTTGCAGCAAAAAAAGTCAGGCCTCTTCTAAACAACCTTTCGTCCGATCAGGTGAAGTGATTTTCCTGGAATTTGTCTAAGAATTTTTTAGAAGCAAAATGCTTCCTGAACAAGGTTACCATTGGAGTTAAAACTAGAGTTTACAACAGCACAGATTTTGTTTCGCCTTTGTTAAAAAAAAATCAAATCTTACCTATGCAGTCTTGCTCTCGATCAGGTGAAGTCATGCTCAATTTTTTTTCAAAAATAAAGTTTTTTCTAGACGGAACGATTTCTAAAGCTGGCATGCAGCTTTAGAAAACGATAATTTCTACTTTATTTACATTCTAGAATCCGCCCTTTCCTAAACGATATTCCTTGTGATCAGGTGAGGTCATGCCCAAATTTTTTTCAAAAATAAAAATTTTTCTACATAAAAGAAACGATCTCTAAAGCTGACATGTAACTCAAAAAAAAACTTTAATTTCTACTTAATAGATATTCTAGAATCAACCCTTTCCTAAGCGATTTCCTTGCGATCAGGTGAGGTCATGACCAATTTTTTTTTTCGAAAAGAAAGATTTTTTTTACCTGAACGGAACGATCTCTAGAGATAAAATGTAGCTTCACAAAAGCTCAACTTTTGACTGGTACATAATAAAAAAATGCAGCTCATCTGGAGCTATTTTAAATGTGATCAAGAAGGATGGATCACTGGTCGATCGCACCTCGATGTGATGGGAAGGTGCTACACATGTACTTTTTCAACCGAGAGTAATTCGCTCAATTTTGAGAGCTATGCAAATGCGGGTGACATTCAAAAAACCAGAGCAAGTTCTCTTTCCAATGATCACAAAAGCGCCTTTCAAAAAAGACATCTTCATGCGTGGCCGGGGGATGCGATTTTTGCTCGAAAAAATTGGAGTGATTTTACAAAAATGGACGTAACTCACTAATTTTCGAGATCTGTGCAAATGCGAGCAGCACTCAGAAAACTAGAGAAAATGCTCTATTTTTCTAAAATAGAATCAAATTTTGAAAAAATTATCTTCATGCGCGGCCGTGGGGTGCAATTTCTATACAATTTTTGCGGAAATACTTGCCGAAAATCGCACCCCCCGGCCGCGCATGGAGATCCCTTTTTCAATATTTGATTTTGAATCCGCAAGATAGAGCATTTTCTCTAGTTTTCCAAATGTCGCCTGCGTTTGCACATCTCTCAAAGATAGGCGAGTTATGATAATTTAAGTGCCGGCTACTTCGTAAGACCTCTCCTTCCTGCGAGGCCGCAGATTGCCGATACCCGCACTTAAACGATCATAACTCGCCTATCTTTGAGAACTGTGTAAATGCGGGTGGCACTCGGAAAACTAGATGAAATGCTCCATCTTATGGGTGCAAAATCAATTTTTGAAAAAGGGATCTTCATGCGCGGCCGGGGGGGGGGGGTGCGATTTCTCTGCGATTTTTGGCAAAAACCGCAAAATCGCACCCCCCACCCCCGGCCGTGCATGAAGATCCATTTTGAAAAACGGTTTTGTGATCATCAAAAAGAGCATCTTCTCTAGTTTTCCGAATTCTGCCCGCGTTTGCATAACTCTCAAAATTGAGCGAGTTATGACGGTTTAAGTGCGGGTATCGGTAACCTGCGGCCTCGCAGGAAGGAGAGGTCTTACGAAGTAGCCGGCACGTAAATTATCGTAACTCGCTTATTTCCGCGCATGAAGATAATTTTTTCAAAATTTGATTCTATTTTAGAAAAATAAAGCATTTTCTCTAGTTTTTTGAGTGCTGCTCGCATTTGCACAGATCTCGAAAATTAGTGAGTTACGTCCATTTTTGTAAAATCACTCCAATTTTTTCGAGCAAAAATCGCATCCCCGGCCACGCATGAAGATGCCTTTTTTGAAAGGCGCTTTTGTGGTCGTTGGAAAGAGAAGTTGCTCTAGTTTTTTGAATGTCACCCGCATTTGCATAGCTCTCAAAATTGAGCGAATTACGCTCGGTTGAAAAAGTACATGTGTAGCACCTTCCCATCACATCGAGGTGCGATCGACCAGTGATCCATCCTTCTTGATCAGATTTAAAATAGCTCCAGATAAGCTGCATTTTTTATTATGTACCAGTCAAAAGTTGAGCTTTTGTGAAGCTACATTTTATCTCTAGAGATCGTTCCGTTCAGGTAAAAAATCTTTCTTTTCGAAAAAAAATTTGGGCATGACCTCACCTGATCATAAGGAAAATCGTTTAGGCAAGGGCGGATTCTAGAATGTAAATAAAGTAGAAATTATCGTTTTCTAAAGCTACATGCTAGCTTTAGAGGTTGTTCCAACTAGGAAAAAACTTTATTTATGAAAAAATAAGCGTGACCTCACCTGATCGCAAGGAAGACCGCATAGGTAAGACTTGATTTTTTTGAACAAAATACAAAAAAACACAAAATACTTTTTTGAACGTGCTAAATAAAGTCTGTGCGTTGTGAACTCTAGTTTTAACTCCAGTGGTAACCTTGTTCAGGTAGCATTTTGCTTTTGAAAAATTTCAAGAAAAATTCCAAGAAAATCACTCCACCTGATCGGATGAAAGGTTGCTTAGGAAAGGCCTAATTATTTTCCTGCTCAAACTGAAGCTTAACTTTTGATGAAATCCACACACATCAATAAATATAACAACTATTTAAATTTTTATTTGATTATTATTAGATTCGGATAGAAATGACGTCTTCTTTCCGTAGAAGAAGCGGTGCTCATGGCGTTGCCGTGTCGTCGCCATGCCTAAAAAATCTTCATTTACTCGATTTGTTTGCTTTAAAACTTTATTAATTGAATAATAATAGTTATTTTTTATTATTTACAAACCTCTTCTGACAATGCTTGCAAAAAAACCATCCATCCAAGGAATTTTTTCCTTCGGAACCATGTCGAAATACGACCCCCCCCCCTCCCCACCTTGAGCCAAAGCACGACCCTCCTGCGAATCTCGCACCCCACGCTTGAGCATGACCCGATACCAGGTTCTTCGGATTTCGCGTCCAGGCTAACCAAGCCCTCCATACCTTCGGTGAATTGGTACCAGACTTGTCTGGGAAGTATAAAGCGCTGACGTGTTCATCGGCTGGCCACCACAAGTCATTGTATGGCCAAATACGTAAACAACTTGCTTCCGCGACATCCCGTGAAGTAGAATGCGTGGCGCATCCTAAAGGGAATTGAATAACGTCGTCCTTTACCCTTAACCCTTTAAGATGTTTTCACTTCTTATTATTTGTCGACATCTCGTAATTCATCAGCAATGTCCGAATTACGCCAAAAGCGATTTTATATGAATTATTTATAAAATAACTTCAGCACCAATGATACACAGGCATAGAGTGCATAGAACAGTAAAACGAAGTAATCACAGTATAGGCAACGTACCAAGGCTAAAATTTCTTCATATCCTGACTCACACATGAATCGAGAACGCCATTCCACTCGGGTTTTCGAAGCACCCAGTATGTGTTGTCAAATAGCCAGCCTTGTACCATGCGAACTCAATCAGCCTTTCCAGGCGAGGGTGGCCTAACATCTCGTCTCTCGAAGATACAGCATCCAGTGGAGATCCGCACTTCAGTATCAGTAGGTGAATGACCGCTCGAGGGTGAGTAGACATTGTAGAGTCAGTGTAGGCGGCAGCAGCTTGTTATGACCGCGCGACTTTGTAAGCATAGCAGAGGCGACAGAATTGAACGAGGTGGTAGGTCAGGTTGAAGATCATGAGGTCCCCTCCTACACTGTGAGAACACTGTGGTTGCACGAACCTAACCAATACTAATCAATTGCATTAGAAGCATTTTTGTAGCTTTCTGCTACTGTTTCATGTCGTCAAAATTTCTTACGTTGAGAATGAGAACAATTTGTTGGAGTAAACGTTTTATATAAAATCGCATTTGGCATATTTTGGACACTGCTGGTGAATTACGAGAAAAATGAATTGTCGACAAGAATAAAAACATCTTACCGTAGCAAACTCCAAAAACAAGTTCAGATATGGAAATGTCTATGGAAATCCGATACTATAGAAAAATTGCAAAAACATAACAAACATGAGGCGTGCCCTCTACGCCGCCCAGTCCACAACACCGGATCCTTGCGCCGTCGTGGTAAGCTCGCTATGCGGATCCTTAAGCATTGCACCCTCCTACCCCTTTAATTCAGGAAATTGGCGAAAACAAAGCATGTTCTGTTACTATTTGGAGGACGGAGATTCTCCCCATTGTACTCGTTCTTACCATTCCGGCGTACCGTTCAGACAGTTCCCTTGTTAGGAATATGTTATACTTCCGCGACACGTCGCCGACGCTGTCGGCGACAGTGCTGAGCGGGTGGTACGCAGTGCGTGGCAGCCGCAACGCACTGCGTACCACTCGCTCAGCACTATCGATGATGCTATCGCCAAAGTGTAGCATATCCCTTAGAGCCCTTCCCCTCCCCTTTCTGTCAATTCTCTGGGGTGCACTTCCTAAAAGCAATTTCACCAATCTGCGTGAGGTCGGTAATGTGTGTGTGTCGAACATTTTATTTTACTAGCAAGCAGCAGTACAGCGGTGAGATCGAGCAACCTGTTGAAAGATGATATAAAGCCATAGATTTGTATGGTTTTCAGTTTGAAACTAATTGTTTTGCATTTGATGTGTAACTGTGCTAGAAATTTCAATAAAAGATGTAAAAAATTTTAATAAAAGATGTGAAAACTTTTGGACCACGCTTATATCGGTGCTGGTTTGTCCTGATATTATAGGGGAGCGCAGAAAGGTCACACAAATAGAATGTTCCGTTCGATTAAAGTCCGTATAGTCCAAGATTTTTAGTCGTAGTTATACATCCTCCTAGTGATAATCTGAATTTTCTCCGAATTATTCACTCCATTCACTTCGCAGAAAGCAATATAGCGATGGACGAAAAGGCGTATGCGCTCGTCGTTTTTTGAGAACAACTAGGCTAATAGCTTCCAGCCAGTTCTTGGAGCGGTTAGTTCTTTTGTTACTCTAGAATTGTAACCATTGTTCATACCTCTGCTCTGCGAATGTTCATATTTATATTTATTACATGGGATATCTCATGTTTTGATAAGATTGTGTCGCCACTTATTTGAGTTCTAGTTTTATAATAGTGCACTGCTAACTACCACTACGTTTTAGGGATGACCTACCTGCTTGGCGTGGTTATTATGCATGCCGTTTTAAACGGAACTGGAATTATTGCCAACTCTCTGTTATTGTATCTCGTGCTGAATAAAACTCCAAAGTGGCTAACTAGCTATTCGGTGGTCATATTCAACTTTGCTGTCTTTGATCTGCTTACTTGCATCAGCTGCCTTTTCGTAGTACAAAGGTACGTGTTCTGCCCTAACGAACGGTTAACACAAGTAAGTAATACCCACTGACAAAAAAAGTGTTGTCAAAGTATCTAAAACCTTTCCAAAATTGGCAATCGTGAGCACGTGTGAGGAGGAGTAAAGGAGGAAGGAAGGCGCTACTCACTCCTTATTGGTGGCGACGTCAGTTCCTCCACGTGGTGCCACTGGAAACTGCTCTCTGTGCGAGCTAAGCTAAGCACAGACACTCGATTGCAGGCGATAGGCCGCCCTTTGAAGACCCATGCCACATCTCATGATGCATGACAGTTCAAGCGTTTCGAGATATCGACCAGGTTCGACTGTCCGTAAGTCTTGGCATGATGATTGAACTTGTTGTTGCTGTTTTGATTGCAACCAAAGCCAAGACGGTAATCGTTTATTCGGCTAACGTTTCGGCTATTCGCCTTCGTCAGAGCCTGGAAAAATCAAAGACCAAAGTGATCCAACCGGTCCTAACTGCTTTTTCAGGCTACAATACAAGACAAAAGGCGGCCACTCAGTACCAAGTGTAGTGGAACACGTAGACGCGGGAAATGCTCACCTAATGAGATGGAAAGGACCTGATGGCAGGCCACCTCCTCGCGCAAGGTACAGTGGGTAGTCTGATAGACCGGCGAGAGGACCTCCTGACTTGAAGACGTTGCGATCAAAGCCTACAGAGCTCAAGGAAAGCTGAGAGCTCATTAGTGATGGCGAGTCACTCATCCTTTCGATTCCATTTTGGCTTTTTCGCAGTAATCCAAAAGGCCTTTGACGTCTATTAACTCTCAGACACAGGGGTCGCCCACTTTCCCCTATGTACTCGGCCCCGCAGACCTCACATGGGACGAGGTAGATTACGCAGGAGGTCATGCAGTCTCCTTCTCGCTCAGATGGACGAACTGAACAATTTGGCGTATTGCATAGGCGGTCGTATTGGCGATTGCGCACCAGCCGTTGTTTCAAGTTAGGTGGAGGAATTTCCGCCACTCTAACCAGACGGTCCAGGTCATACCTACGTAAGGCTGCTCGCACCGCTGTGCTCAAAGCACCCGAAATGTAGTGAAAGCAAAACGGAATTTTATCGTCGTCTTGGGCATTAGCTACGAACTGCCTCCCAGCAGAAGGGCCGTTTTAAAGAGCAGATCAACGTCCATCGACTGGGCATAGCCTACCCTCGGTACCCTTCCCTTCGCTTTTTTTCAAGCCTCAAGAGCCGAATCCTGTGGATGCAAGGTTTCGCCTCTTCACGGCAGCGCTGTATACACTTTTAAGCCGTAACAACAGAAATCGTTCATGTTACAACTTAAGTCCAGCGCAAAAGCGAGGTTTAAAAGAGATACGCGATCTACCGACGAATGGCAACATCAAGATCTCTGTCAGCGATAAAGGAGGGGAATTTTTGGTGTTACCCAGGGAACTCGATGCCGCTGTAACGCGATTACACCTCCAAGACAGTTCGCTATATTGTGTTTCTTCCCAAGAAGGGTTTAGAAAGCAGTATCGCAATCTAAATCGAGTTTGGGTCAACGTTGCGCGTTCGGTACGGTTCCCACAATCGGTTATAACGTGTCTCAAAAGTGATCTCCCTCTCTGCCGGTCCTCCACGTTTTGATTAAAACGCACAAACTTCAAGCTGAAATGCTGCCGTCATGCACCGCTGCGGACCTCAAGGTCCGACCCTTAATAAGCAGCATTGGAGGACCTACGGATAGAATATCGTAGCTGCTAAACCTCATTTTGGTGCAACTGTTTCAATACATTCCCGCCCACCTCACGAATACACGCATGTTCCTTGACACACTAGGGGACACCAACTTTAGAAGGAATCATGTGATGGAATGATTCGAAGTCACCTCCTTACACAGAAACATGTGGAATGACAGCGCACCACAGGTCGTGCTAGAACTCCTCAATAATTACCATTCTACGATAAACATGCACGGTTCCACAGTCTCCCAAGTTGTGACACTAGTCAAGAGTGGCTTTCATGTACTGTTTTCAGGCGAGCGGGGCAATACTATAAGCAAGTTCGAGGCTTAGCGATGGATCAGCGGGTTGCACCAACTTATGTCAAAAGTTGAAAAGCCAGTGCTGGATCGCCGACCTGTACTTTACTACATTGATGATTGTTTCATCGCGCGTTCCACTCAGCAAGAAATGGACACCTGCTTCGAACTGCTGAATGGACAAGCGGCTAACATACGATTTACCAGGGAGAAGCCAGTGGAAGGCTGGTTACCATTTTTCAACGTACAGGTCCACTTTAAAAGAGGGTTTTACAAAACTAGGTGGTACCGCAAGCCTAGCAGTAAGAATGTTCTAATTAACTATCAGCCGGCTCATCCCATCAAAACAAAGCTGGCTGTAACTGGGAACATGTTTAGGACTGCAAGGATGGTTTCTTCCTCCACTCAGAACAAATCTGACTCGATGGATTTAGCCCTTCAGATTGCTCGTTCTAACGGATACTCTCTAGGACCTAAAAACGGCCCTTCTACTGGAAGGCAGTTCGTGGCTAATGCCCAAGACGACGATAAAATTCCGTTTTGCCTTCCCTACATCTCGGATGCTTTGAGCACAGCGGTGCGAGCAGCCTTACGTAGGTATGACTTGGACCGTCTGGTTAGAGTGTTGGAAATTCCACCACTTAACTTGAAACAACGGCTGGTGCGCAATCGCCAATACGACCGCCTATGCAATAAGCCAAACTGTTCAGTTTGTTCATCTGGGCGAGAAGGAGACTGCATGACCTCCTGTGTAATCTACCTCGTCCCATGTGAGGTCTGCGGGGCCGAGTACATAGGGGAAACTGGGCGACCCCTGTGTCTGAGAGGTAAAGAATATCTAGATGGACTGAGGAGGTCAGATATAGCGACTCCCCTTGGTGCATACAGGATGGAGGGTCATTCCGGAGAAGAGTTTACGGTTTCGATAAAGATACTGGCACGAGAACCCAAGACTTCCGCACGTAAGACGTTAGAGGCCTTTTGGATTACTGCGAAAAGTCCAAAACAGAATCGAAAGAATGAGTGCCCCGCCATCACATGAGCTTTCAAATTTCCTTGACCTCTGTAGACTTTGACCGCATCGTCTTCAAGTCAGGAGGGTCTCTTTCCGGTCTATCAGACTACCCACTGCACATTGCGCGAGGAGGTGGCCTGCCATCAGGTCCTTTCCATCTCATTAGGTGAGCATTTCCCGCGTCTACGTGTTCCACTACACTTGGTGCTGAGTGGCCGCCTTTTGCCTCGTATTGTAGCATGAAAAGGCAGTTGGGACCGGTTAGATCATTTTGGTCTTTGATTTTTCCGGGCTCTGACGAAGGCGAATAGCCGAAACTTTAGCGGAATAAACGATTACCGTCTTGGCTTTGGCTACAATCAAAACAGCAACAACATTTTTCGAGATGGTGCCACGGCATCCACGGGAGCCGACGCGCACTCGCAAAGCCCCGCGAGTGTGGAAAGTATGCCCAGGTCCCTGATGCGAGGACGGCAGCGGGAGGGGGGGGGGCAAATGAGCTAGTCCGAAAGTCCCATAACATAAGCAAGATCCGCCTGGCAACGCTGAATGTGGGTAGGTTGACGGGCCGCTCGGGCGAGTTGGTTGAAGCACTGGAGCGTGGAAGAGTTGACTTCTTTGCTGTGCAGGAGATGAGGTGGTCCTACTGAAAGTCAAGGAACATAGGGCGAGGTTATAAGGAGTTCAATGTGGAAGTCCCAGGACCACCAGTGGTGTCGGAATAATCGTCTCCGAACGATTTTGTGACTTGATGGCACCTCCGCTGTCCTCTCATCTTTGACGATCGATTGATGAAGATTGTTGGCGCTGCTAAGGAGCGGCTCTACCACTTCTTCTCTGCATATGCTGCCGCAGACTCGCTGCTCCAATCAAGCCAAGAAAGGGTTTTGGAGCCTGCTTGATGAGAGGACAGCGGAGGCGCCGTCGAAGGATGTCATCGTAGTCGCTGGTGAATTCAATGGGCACGTGGGCGCGACGAAAAACGGGTACAGTTGTCATGGTGGATTCGGTTACGATCGCGGAATGCGGGTGGGGAAGTTCTTTAATCAGGTTGTAGCGGAGAAGAATGTGCCTGACTGTTGGAGCCAAAGTACGACGATTCTGATTTGGAAGAAGAAGGACAGTCCTGTAGACTACTTCAGTTACTGTCCGATTCGTTGCTTTCGCAGAGCATGAAGATCTTTGAGCGAATTGTCGATGGACGAATTCGTGACATCATCCAGCTTTGCAGCAATCAGTGCAGGTTGGGTCGTAGCTGGTTGTGGCACCATTAATGTCACACACGCCGCCCGTATCCTGTTGGAGAAGCACCGCGTGAAACACAAGCCGTTCATATCGCCTCCCTCGACTTGGAGAAGGCCTTCGACAGCGTACCGCGTGACGTGATATGGTACGTACTAATACAAGTTCCTGAAGAGCTCAGAGAGTGGGTGGGAATTCTTTACTCTTGCCCAAAGTGTCGAGTTAAATCAACAGCTGGAACCTCGATGGAGTTCTCCATCTCTGTAGGAGTATGCGAGAGTTCTCTCCTCCGACTAAGCCACATGCACCTGAGTGCAGAAACACATGGGAAAAACGCTTCTATGTCCGGGTCAAGGAGCATTTAGATGGCCTTAGAAAACCCGATTCGATGGTGCGCGATGTTCCAGACGTCCCAGTAGATTTTGTCCCAAGAAAGTGACATATCAGGACGTCAGACCCTTGAGGCGATTTGAACCGCTGCCAAGAATACGCAGAACAACCATAAGGCAGAGTGCAAAGTGATTACACAATAACTTGCACACTTGATCGAACTTTGTGGGTTCTGATCAGCATGGTCTGATCTCCAGGATATCAAACCGGGTAGTGCCTCGGCCGTACTCACTCGCCCTCGTTTTCCTCTATCTGCGGGTGACTGGTGTTCCTTATTGACAACCACCTGGAAAGCTCGTTCTTACGTTGTAACCGTTTTTTACACTTGTTTCTATCGGATCCTGTTCCAGTTGTCCTCGAGAACTGTTCCTTATATAATAAGACGACGTTTGGGGGAATACTTTCAAAATCTGTAAGAATCCTGGCTTACAGCTGATGAAACTACGGCGGACTGCATAAACAATCTATTTATATTCTTTCATGGTCGATGGAATTACATAGTCTCAAAGTTGTAGAGGAGTATAGAGCCATGAGAAACCATTTCACATTTTAAGAATTGTTGAACACATTTGGCAAAATATTGGTGAAATAGAATGTTGTCGAAAGGACCCATAGTGAATTGTTTTCGAAACTTTGGTTGGTCATCCATTACATTCTTATTCATTATCTAAATTGGTCATTATATAAATTGGTCAGTAGCTACACCTTGACGAAATTTTTTTCGTTGAACGTGCAAGAGCCTTACGCGTACATGGTGGGATTACGCTCGTTGCTCAACGTGATTATCATGCTTTACAGGGTCATCACCGACGGCGTTGGTCTCTATTTCGTATCTTATGGATTTTGCAAATACTTTGGGTCAATGGCATGCTTTGCGGGGTGAATTCTTGATTTCTTATTTTTTCACCAATTCTGTATTTCTTGCTACTAACGCGACGGAAACCTTGACTCGATGATCGAGTGAGGGGAATACTCTCGTCTTGAGCTTCTTTCCTTGAATATGTAAAAATTAGAAATCGTCTTCGTCGCAGTGGTCTTTCATCACTACTCAGTCTAGCATGCCCGCCGAGGCATTATAAACGCCATAAAAGGACCAGCGGATACAGTGCACGAAGCTGCGTGTATGCGAGTAAAAACTGCACAATCGTCGGAGACGGTCTGCCGCCGACCGAATATGGGCCGATTTGGGGTGTCCCATAATTTTCTGGACTATTTGAACGATGAGTGTTTGGCGCGTTACAACTTCTTTATACAGGATCCAAAAGGAATGCTACCTTATCAAAACAAGGGAGTTGGAATATGTTTTGCAATATCACGTAGATTCACTTTATCGGCCTTCTGCCTGCACTTTGGCCGTTTCTTGGAGATCGACGTATCGCGACTTGCTTCTCCATCACTTTCGTTCTGGACTGTCTGGGTACGCTGCTCACAAAGCTATCGCTGATTTGTTACCTCCTGACGCCTGCAGCAAGTCAACGCGTGGAACTTGGTTTAATCGTTTCCGGAAGGGAATCAACAGCATTACGGACAAGAAGCATACTGGAAGACCGATCGACCGAATAAACGTCGAGTGCTTGCAGCACTCAGAAGGCAACCTGCTAGAAGCGTAAGCGCGATCCCAAAGGCTACCAGTACTCAACGTAACACTGTTCATCGTTACCTGAGACGAAGCGGAAGAAGGGCAGTGTTGTCAGGATGCGTCCTACATGCACTGACTCCCTCTAAGAAGCGACAGCGAGTGGTCACCTGTCAGAATAATCTCAACCGTTCAAGAACGACAGCGTGATTAAGCACGATTGTGGTACAGGACGAGGAGTGGTGCGTGTACGACAACACCACACGGGTGGCTTCCGAAGCACGCAAGACCAGAACGAATTCCGAATCCGTCCCACATGGGAAGAAGATTTTGCTTTCATTTTGATTCACGAGTCGGAGAGTCGTGCACTACTCGCTTTTACCGGATGGATAGACGATTACAGCAGACTAGCTCATTGAAAATATGCTGGAAATGAGGCGTAAGCTGCTTGAGAAGTACCAGAGACTCGATTCTATCCGTGTGTTGATGGATAATGCACTACCGCATCAATCGAAACGAACGCAGGAGACGATGTGAAAGGAGTCAATCGAAATTGTGGCACACCCTGCGTATTCACCAGACATCAGTCCTTGTGACTATGCAGCATACAGAAGTCTGACTCACTTTTTCAGTAAAAAACGATGCTCGCAAGGTCAAGAAGTTCAGCGCGCAATCGAATGGATCGGCAGCAGGCCAGTGTCTTTCTCAGAAAATGCAATCAACTGCCTGCCCAGTCGTTGGAGAAAAGTTGTGACCCCAGATGGAGAATATATCGATTGACTACCCTTTGTCATTATCTTGTTGTAATAAATTTTAATAAAAATGGTATGGTAAAATGGATAGCCCAGAAAATTATGGGACACCCTAACATCAGACCATTTTGAGAGTTGGACTAAGCTGGGCCTGGTCTCTCTGCCACGTCACAACAAGTAAGGTAACAAGAGTCGAATCCTTCTTAGAAATTCTGACAGGTTGTAAAGCAAATTATTTGTTATAAAAAACCAACAGAAGGCCGCGAAGTTCAAGAAGAGGAGTCCCAGAACGACTGGGACCTTTACACCTCTTTATCCCTCTCTTGCCGGCCTTTGGGAAGACGCCGTCATGGACAACATCGGCGAGGAATACGACCGCTTCATGCGCCATCTCCGCGATAGTGCTAAGGGAGCCGAGAGCTTGAAGACCACCAAGAGACGTCTGTCTCTGGAAACTCTCGAGCTGATACGCCAGCGTGGAGCAGCACGAGCGTCAGGAAACTACCATCTTGCGAAGCAATGCAGAGGGGCGATAAAGGAAGATTTTAAAGAAAGAAGGGCTGAAGCTGCATAGGCAGGTTTGAGCTTTCGCAGTGCCCGCCGGAACTTCGCCAACTTCAAGACCAAGATGACCGCTCTCCGACATCTTGACGGAACCGTCACCTCTTCCAAGGACCATGGAGAAGGTCATCCACGACTTCTCTATTCCGATCTCTTTGATAGCCACCTGCCCCAATGCCATTTTTCGCAGAACGTCGTCCCCTCTGCTCCCCCTTCCGAGATCCGACACGCCATCTCATCGGTGAAGAGGCGTACAACACCCGGTCCCGAAACGATTAGACCTCCCTATTCCTTAGGTTTATCGACCTGAAGAAGCCATTCGACACCATCGAAACTGAAGCGGTCGTCGAAGCCCTGCTTACTCAGGGCGTCTTGCTCAGTACACCAGAGTCTTTCGAGAGCTGTGCACTGGATGCACGACCAAGATCTCACCATTCTACAGCGACGTCGTCATCGACGTGAAGAGAGGGGTTCGGCAAGGGGATACCATATCCACGAAATTCTTCCGCGTCACCTTCGAAAACGTCATGTGCGAACTAGAATGGGAAGACATGAGAGTGAAGGTCGACGACAGGCAACTGCACCATCTTTGCTTCGTTGACGACATCGTGCTCATAACACCAAGTAACAGTCAGGCGGAGCGAATGCTGGCCGACTTCGATCGTGTATGTGGGAACGTTGGGCTGCAGCTGAATCTTACGAAGACGATGTTCGTGAAGAACAGGTAGGTTTCTAATGCCCCATTCTCGCTCAACGAAACGAACATCTCTGAATGCTCCAGCTACGTGTATCTGGGTCTCGAAATCAATATGGCCAACAACCTAGCGCCAGAGCTGAGCAGCCAAGGAAACGAGCGGATTTGGGAGACAGCGTCGAAGAAGAACGTCCGACGCCGTGCCCATCTATTCGACTGTACTTCCTGTCCTAATATACGCCTCAGAGATCTGGGCTATCCGAAAGCAGGATGAACACGCAATCAGCGTCACGCAGCGTGGAATCGAGAGGACGATGCTCGGAATGACGCAACTCACGAAAGTGAGAGAATGCCTTCGAAGAACCGAGTTTCGCCGACCAGAGGCGCTGTCGCGCAGACCAAGCCGTCGAAAATTAGGCAGGCCGGCCACGTAATCCGCTTCGGAGACACCCGCTGGACAAGAGCCGTCACCGAATGGATTCCGCGGGATGTCAAGAGAACACCAGGACGCCCACAAACGCGTTGGTCGGACTTCTTCGTGAAAAGCCTTAACGACCGATATGACGCTCTTCGTGTCCCTCGAGCAAGGAGGATCCATTGGAGCACTCTGGCGCGCAACAGGAACGAATGGAAACGCTGTTGATACCCGATCGAGCAAGCACCAATCGCTACGGAACGAAAATGCTTCAGACAAAGCGACTGAGACAATTCTCTTAGCTAGTGTCCTGTAGAGTCTTATTGAGAAATCATTCACAGTGCTAAAGTCTCAGAAGGAAAGCGCATTGGCAGATACTTCCAACCGGTAAAAGCAACGCGGCGAGCTACGGCAACGGTTATGAGCGGGAGCGGCAAGCGGCTGAAATGAGAAGAGAAAACCCAGCTCTATCTGCGTCAAGCGCTCATCCGAGGAGCCAGCAAAAGACAGGAAGAAGAAAAAACTGCGAGAAGCCTCATCCGTCTCCTGACCTGCGACTTCCGGCGCTTTACACAGCGAAACGGCTTGACAGATTATCCAATTCCAATTCCTCCACTGGCAATTGCACTCAACCCTCTTACCGTATTCTATAAATCAATCCTGTTCTACTCTCGCTTCGTTAAAAGGCCGTTTTCATTGCTCTACATGAGCGTATTATGTTGTGGGTCTTGAAATTTGCTTGTGTAGATATGCATTCTACGCTAGCTGCGCTACAGCACTATACCTAAGTATTTGCTTACTTATTGCCCGATTATCCTACATCGAGGAGGGGTCCGCTTGTCTAGATAACGATTGCCATTTGTTTCCTTCAACTGCCTGTTAGGGGTGGAGACTGCTTTCTTGATCTCGTCATGTAATGTCCATCCAGCGTAGCACAGGTATTCTACAACCTGTCCAACCAGAAATTCTAGCTCCACTGCTCCCTTAGATCTATCTTTATCTCCATGACACTTATCGACGCTCCGCTTCCTTTGTCACAGGCCAACAGATTCAGATCAATACAATGCCGCGGTCGAACTACCGTGCTATACACCTTTGACATCATCTTCTCCCTGACTTTCCGGCCACAGGGTAATCCTCTGATGTTTCTTTATTTGGGCACCCAGAGGTTATGTGATGGTTGGTCAGGTTAGGCAAACCTCCGTCACATGTAATAGTTGAGCCCAAGTATTTTAAAACATCAGCTCCTGGCAAATCGATGAGTCACGCCGCTCAACGGCGGCTGCTGGCCGGCCAGCGGCGCCGCTCAGCGGCGACGGCGAGGTACTGTAGTCTTTCTTGTCGGGACCAACTGGTGCGAAAGGGCAGAGCGCAGACAGACCCTCCCGGCGCCGCTGGAGTGGCGCCGTCTCGTATGATTCAAATCCTACTCGGCGGTGCCGCCCTATGATGAAGGATAGGGCAGCGGCAACGCCGCAGGACTCTGGGGCTTTAAGAATGAATAGAAACGGCGATAGAACGGAGTCATATTGAAAAGAAACAATGACGGTGAACGGCGTTGATCTTCCACCAGCTATGCAAACAACACTATCCCAAAAAGCGACGGTTTCTAGGTCAGATCCAACAAAGAATGGCAGCATTGTTCACATGTCTGAGAGAGTAGGACCATACCATATCATAGAGTCTAGTTGTGGAAGAAATAGATAAGTAGCCCAGTTTTCTATTTAATATAACTATCTTCTTAGAAACAGCTTCATGCTACACTGCTTCTCGCACGCTTTATGGAGCCTGCTGTTTTCATTTTCATATCGCTACTACATATTGAGTCATTATCTGCCGAAACCTCGAACTGTTGCTGCAATTATTGCTCTCACGTATTTACCATCAGCTTTTCAATTTGTAAGTTGTCATTTAATGTTGTTAATTGTTCTTGTCGGTAACTGCGGAGCTGCTTCGCATGCACATTATTGCGACATGTGAGAACAATGGCCGATACGATCTTGCGAAAACAAGATTGATATGTATCAGTTTTTGGAGTCGGAGATTCCATACAAATTTTTGCGTTTGTCGGCAAAACTTCGACAGCGATAGACTGCAAAGGGTACAACCGATTTTTTTCCAGGTCTCATTCTGCTTCGCCGGTGACAGCGCTGATAATGTGAAAGTGGTTATAGTGAAGAAGTTCGGCTACAACTTAGATGACGGATGCGTCAGCGGTGTTTTGAACATAATCCGCTGGAACGCACTTTTCACGATTTTCCATATGACATTGCCGGTCATTCCAGTATATGTCGCTATACTCATATTGAGGAGAGCTACTGTGAAAAAATTAAGCAGTCTAAGGACAGTGTCGGACAGTTATCGCCAACTTCATTCAAACTTGCTTAAGGTTAGTTGCAGGTTTCTAATACTAACCAGCTGTCATGTAAATGCTGTCATGCACACTCTTTAAGGTAGGCCGAGTACAACATATGGGTCACAATATTGCGCTAAAAAGTAGTTTGATCTGCAAAGTGTCGGACCAAAGTATGAGATATATGGAAAAAGAAGGGCAAGGCTTTACGAATGGAGAACTTTTAAAAGATATCTTGATCCTAGGAAAAGTTGGTTATTAGCTGTCATGCTTTTCTAGTTACCTACAATTCCCCTAATTGACTGCAACAATTAATGGACCACCACATCGGCATAGGGGCTAAAAGAAGAATAGCGCCACCTTCTACTGAACGCCACTCCTCCTAGCACACAAACCTACGACGAATTATTCATGTTTACAATCGGAATTGAATTTTCATCTTTCAGGCACTCATCTACCACGCTTGTTTACCTATTTTCTTCGTTGTCGCCTCGGTTTTCTACTCCATCAACCAGCTAAACATTCTCCACCATCCAATCTTGGAATACTCGGTCATCGTTGTAGACTTCACTCCAATGTTGAGCCCTTTGACGTCGTTTCGTTTCGTTGGTCCGTATCGTGAGTGGATACGGGACAAGATACTAAGACGTCCTTCATCGATGCGGACACAGTTGGAAAGCAGGATATAGTCGAAGCAATGTTTAAGAAATAATACTAATGTATGAAAACTCATACCGTTATTGTAGACAAGAAATTCATTTCTACAAGGAATGCGATCTCAAGCTGCAAAAAATAATAATGGAGGATAGTGTGGTCCTCAAGATCTTCACTTGCGAACAACTGAGTCCTGTTGAGGTTGATAACCAGAATCAGAATATTACTGTGGATTTTTCTTGCTAAGAAACGATATACTATGCCTAATTTCACACGTCGATTCATAATGTATAGTACGACGATTACCTGTTAACATCAACAAATGTAGCCGTCACTCACTTCTGTTGTTCTACTTGTTCTATGAAACACTGTTAGAATCAAGCAAGCATGAAATTCAGCAATGCCGTATCGGTCATAACAGGAGATAGCCGTGTTCGGTGGGTCTTGAAAACACATTTATGACTTTCATCCTACTCTATTCATAAAACATTTGATTGACGCTCTCGTTGTAGGCAAGGAATGATGGGCTCTACTCTGCACTTTGTTGCTATTCCACTTCCTGCTGTTGTTGAACAACGCATGAAGCCTAAACATGTGCAATGAAGCCTGAGAGTTGGACAGTAATTGTTTATTTATGCCTTTATCAGCGCTACCAATTAGGCTAATGATTTGTAACTCTGAAGTGCTTTACTCTGCGCTCCTCCTCTTATGATTAATATTCTGCGCATTTTCCAGCGTTAGGTATTACTCCGACTTCTGTTGCTTCCAACAAAATTTTTTGTTTTATTAACTGTCAGTAAAGAAATGTAAACAATTTAGTCCATTTGCACCCTAATAGATTCACAGCAATTTGAAAGCGAGCGTACATGTTATGAAGTAAGCTAAGATTGGTTCAGAACATATGACACGCATTTCCTATTTTTCCTATTTCATACTTCCTAAGGTTAAATGGTTAGGTTCAAGAGGTACATGCACTGACGAAAACCACAAAAATGGTTACGATTAGGTAACTGCTGTGAAATCTCCTTATGAAAGCGCAGGTCGACTACGGAGTGAGGAGAGAAAAGTACATGGGAGTGAGCACGAAAGTAGGCTAGGAAAGAGAAATGAAACTGTTGTATTACAATGGCCACCATAAGGATGGGAAAAACGCAGCGGAGGCCGCGGTCCTCACATCTTTTCTTTTTTTTTCTATTAGGTAAAGGATAGAGGATAAAAGACGGCACTAATCAATTCTTGCGCCACGAATTCTGCTTCTACGGGTATCGCGGAGGCTATTTGAGTTGTGGTTAGTTTCAGTTCAAGGGCCAACAATGTGGCCCATCCATTGACTTACAGTGGTCAGTCGATGGAGATGTCAGTGTTTTGTCCTTCTGGTATTGTAACAATGCTCCATCCCCAGAGGGAAAGAAGCGTTAGTTGGCCTGGGCGGAAATTCAAACAAGGAAGCTTTTGTCGGCAGCACTCGACAGCCGGCATCTGCTCCAACTGCGCTGCACTCGTCATCTTTCTCTTACTCATTTCGTTTTCATCCTTTTCGCAAAATTGAAAAACAGACGAATAATTGGCTTTGCCTGCTAAAGCGAAAAGCTTTATTAACCTAACTAAATCCTGAACATTTAATTTATCCTGTTTTACCCTATTTTCCCAAGGCACCTGAGAACGGGGCGCGTGGAGCGCAGTCGGAGGAGGCGCAGGCTGTCGCCTGCACCTGATACCAGGTTCCTGGTTCGGATTTCTCGTCCGTCAAACTTAAGGCATACCGCTGAGGAGAGGTGTATAGTACGTTTTTGAGAAGTTTACCGTAAGCCTTAGGTGCTACCTGCTCTGTGCGCAGAGAAGGAGGCACGAACTGTTATTCTAAGACAAGGCGATGCCATTTTCGTTACACCGCTTTATTTTAATGCATGCAAACTGGTCTGAATCAAGTTATTTTTGGATTTGAGGTTATGATTTGGATATTCAAAATTTAGCTAACAGCGCCATGCCACTCTAGGTAGCTCTTCCAAGCTAATTTGACACCTGTTTAAACTTTTGCTAAAGGAGAACAATACAGGAAAAATGAAGGGATGCGTCTTCCGGGCTTCTTCCGCGGCGTTTTCCCAATCCCGGAGAAAAAATAAGGTGTTATAACTAGGCAGTTAGTAAACGTGGTGGGCGATAATATTGGGTTTCTTTCCTTCTCTTAAAATTTTCCAAAAATAAAATATTCTGTTTTATGGCAAGAAAATTATAATAGCTTTAGCCGCATACCTTTTTAAAGTAATTTGCAAAAATAATTCTTTAATCCTGCTGCAGTTTACAGCGTTATTCAAGTTGCTCACAACTTTGTTGGTTTTGGTTGTTTAAAGCTGGGCACTGTTATTTGATTGTTACTCTTTTTCTTTTTGTTTTTTCTTCAAAGCACTTCGGGTGCAGCAATGAATAGTTGAATGAATGAACGAATAAGAGACGGAATAACCGTGCTTCCACCAGTTTGTCAGTGTTGTTTTGACCACCCACATACTTGATACTTTGATACCTTGATGGTCCTTTTGTCTGCTGGAGTTCTTCTCAGCGGTGACCACAACTCTTACAGACCGCTCAATCTCTGGCTGCTTGCATCCAGTGAGGCAGACTCCGCTCTCTGAAAGATCTTGAGAATGAGTCTGCCCATCGCGTTGGCGGTCGTGCCAGTGGTCTCTTATGGTCTCTCGGGAGCCATTCTGTGACCCGGAGACTCCATCTATCGTTCTTTCGTCGAAGCAGGTGTCCGGCCCAGCGATATTTGGACTTCGTTATAGTCTAAACGACTAAACAACCACCCACATATGATTAAAAAACACACAACTATGAACAGTATGGCAGGATATCGATTTGGGTGAGGGTGAAGGAGCATGTGGACGGGCTCAACAGGTGCAAAGTCAGCACACCCTTGGGGGAGCACAGGCTGCGAAGTCATAGTGGCGCAGTGGTTGGAGTGGCGGTGACGATCCTGGCTCGCGAGGTCGACATCGCAGCGCGCAAGGCCTTGGAGGCGCTGTGGATTACGTTCAAGAACCCCGCAATCAATAGGAAGGAAGAACGGGTGGCAATAACCCAGTAGTTGGCTCCTTTTGCCGACCTCTGTGGGCTTGACCCCGGGGGCGCCAGCCGGAAGGTCGCTGAGGCACTGACCCGAAGGGAGGACCTCATTCACCCACATTTATCTCCATCTGAAGGGTGGCTCCACAGCCTTCGGCTGTTTACATGAGGTCAGTTGGGCTGTCCTCCTCGCGGTTCGTCTCTTTCTCCCTTTAGCTTTTGAGATGGCTGAAACTTGAAATGACTCTTGGACGGGTAATTTCTCTAACTCCCCTTGTCTTTTCCAGGCTCTGAAGAAGGCGGTTACGCCGAAACGTAAGCCGAATAACCGTTCGATATCAATCTTGGCACGACAGCTCGGCGACTACCTGCCATACTGTTCTAAGACATGCCAAGATTCAAGGACAGTCGCACATGGAATATCTTACACAACTATGAATACATAGCCTTCGCTGCACCAGGAGTGATGCTAACCCAAATTAGAAGACCTATATCGGCCAGTCATGGTTTCTTTCTACTCAATTCAGCGACTGGTGACCAGTACAGATTTACAGACCTCACTCACCTTCCAAGCATCACCGAGTGCGAACGCTATGCCATTGTTACACTTGTTATTAACATTCTATGTCACGAAGAAGTCTTTTTAATTCAAGAAGTTTTTGATGATACTCCAACGTAACACCAGCTAGTTGTTCTCCGAAGTTTCGTTTTTTACGAATTTTTATGGTGGACTCTTCTTTTTAGTTTTTCCTTGACGAGATTTTTTAGCGATGGAATATTTGATGCTGGTAAGCTTGGTACTTCACATTATCTTAAATGGATTTGGAATAATTACAAATTCTCTGCTAGTATTCCTAGTCCTGAAAAAGACACCGAAACGTCTCGCCACCTACTCGATGCTAATTTTGAATCTTGCTATCTGTGAGCTGCTTGGTTGTGTTAGCGCATTATTCGTTCAGCAAAGCTACGTGATTATTTTTTTTGCGGTTATGTAGAGGAGTTCGTGATAAATGTGGTGAGCGCAACTCTCACTGATAGGTGAAAGAGTCTAATCCATAAGTGCTAGAAAAAATTTGCGAAATATTTAGTACTTAGGAAGAGGTGACCCAACGTTACAATAGAGAAGACAGAAACTATAGGTCGCTGGTAAAGTTCCTGCCGTTTTCGTATTATAAAATATCATTGATTCTTTGGGAATTAAAAAGGCATTTAGAATCGAGGTAACAACCATCGTTTTCTGTCACTCGACACTTTTTGGGCAGACTTCTAATGCCTGTGTACGTTTCTGGCCTCGAGTCAAAGAAGTTCAACACATTCACGACAACAGTATTTTCGTGCGCACGCGACGGCCAGCTGCTTTTTGGCGCGCGCCGGTATCCACTCGTGTCTGGACATCGTCCCTCGCTACAAAGATCGATTAAAATGTGCTACTATCAGTAAGCAGAAATGCTCGAATTCCACAGATCTTCGTTTCAAAGATCAAGCACATTTTAATCGATCTTTGAAACGATGATCTGTGGAGTTCGAGATCTTTTGGAACGAAGGAATGTCATTCTCCGTCATGCCTAAAAAAGAAGAAAGTTAGTAGATTCCAAGCGCGCGGCTCCAGTTCCGAAAAATATGTTTGTTGAGGTGTTTCAACGAAGTGTTGTTGTTGAATGTTTGTTTATTGTCATAATCAGTCAGAGACTAGGTTGCTCCATTTAAGTGTTCAATTCAGGTTTCATCTGAAGTTTGTGAATTAATTCTCGTCTAGAAGCATGTGTTTTTATTGTGTTTCAGTAAGGGAAAAAGTTTTTGTCTTGCTAGTTACGACAAAGTCAAAATCATTTTTCTGCCCAAGTAAACATCTCATTGACTTCCTACTACAATTTACGAATTTGAAGACAAAATCGAACAAACACATCATTAAAAGAAATTTTTCCCAACCCCCCCCCCCCCCCCCCCGTAAGAACGCAACGCGGGTCTTATGAATCCGACGAACACGAATCGTCGGTACAACCAGAACCTCAAACTTAACATCTAGGGTTAACAAAAAATAGTAGACGGAATAGAGGAATGTGTTCAACGGAGGTGTGAAAGGTTAAATTCGACACTTCAAGAACCGAAAAGGCAATAAGGCAAATCAAACTCAAGGACCCTAGGATAACAAGCAGGAACGGCAGTGGGATGACAGCTATAGGTCACGGAGGCAGGCAGGCGTCGTTTGTTGAGGTCTGCATCGCAATCGCATCCAAGCCTGTCTTTACTACGGCGGGAAGTCGCATTTATGGTTTGAAGAATAAGGTCTCAAAACCCCCTTTTTGCCCTGCTAACTCGCAAATTCCCCCTCGCTGGCCTTGTTGCCGAAAGGAAGGTTCCTTTAGGATGAAGAGACAGCTGAAGACCGATGGAGGGCGGCAGGAGGAGGCAGAGTGGTGTGGCAGAGTGCGGTAGGGGACGGCAGGCGATGGTAGGAGACGGCGAATGACTGTTTCCGCGCTCTGAGCTACCCTTTTATGTACTTGAGGAACATTCTAGAATTGGGCGCCAATATTCGATGAGTAGTTCAAATGCCTGTTGCGTACGTGGCGTACGATCAGCGGGTCAAAGGAACGTCGCTCGCAGCCCCTCAGCAATCGCTCACTGACTGGAATGCATATATTTTTCTCAACAGGGTATTGCGTTCTGCGATAACTGTCTACTTGAATGAATGGATATCGCCCGTCGCGCCCTCTCCGCTGTTCACTCAGATGAGTGTGCATCGTCGTGAATGTGTTAATCAGCGAATTATACCATCTTCAAAATTAATATTCTTTCCGAGATAAAGCTGGAACACGACAGGAAATGGTGGTAGCCTGCTGACATAAGATTTGGGCTAAGCGGTTGCTGAGGCAGCACCTCATGCGTAGTCACCCCGGATTCCCTCGAGTCAGTCATCCAGTCTATCTATTTGCGGACAGTATAGTTCTGCAGTGAGTGTCACAACAACTCATAATGATTGACGGCTTTGAAATCCCACCAAATGGAAACCACAACAATCAGCGGGTGGAAGCTTGTCCTTTGTTGCGGTCTACTCATCCTTGTCAACCCGGTGTCGACTGCACTTGGTGTTGACGCAGAGATACCTGTTCACATCTGACATACATCAGCCTATCGCCACATCGTCATATCGCCGTACTCCTGCGCTGGTACGAGAACCACTGGATAGACACCTCCACACGTCGCCGGCGAAAGCGTTGCGCAAAACTATTCTGCTATCCACTGCGCCAACTTGTAGAGTCTATCTAGTTATCGTAGGTGACCGGCGATGTGTGGAGGAGGCTATCCAATGGCTCCCCTAGAAGCGCAGGAGCATAATATTTTTGACAGTTCACGTGTGATTTGCCTTGAGTCGCCGTTGCAGTCGTTGCAGTCGGTATATGCCTCGGGTGAACGTCCCAGTCAAGCGGAGTCCTCGATATTGATGTCAATGCAAGATAAACAATCTCATGGATTACATCCGGCCATCGTACATTACCGGCCTTAATGTTTGGTCTTCGGGTGGAAAAGCGAAAAAAAAATACGCTTTTTCGGTCGCACTTGCATAGCGCTCTTCAATTTGCACGCTTTAAAAAATAAATGCGATATATGAATTCAGCATCAAATCACCTATCCGGTGTAGAGAAAAATGCCCCGTTAATGTTAAAAATGTTGATTTGATGACCCATACTCAGAACGCGAGCTTTGAGTGTAATTATCTCCCGCTAGGAAAGGGTCCGCCGAGCTGATCAGAACCTATGTAATCAAATCAGCATTTTTAATGCTTTCTGAGCGATATTCTCTTCATCGGATAGCTAATTCGATGCCCATTCCAAATACCGAATTTATTCTTCAACGCAAGCAATTTGAAGGGCGCTGTACAAAAGCAGCTGAAAAGCGCTTTTTTCACTTTTTCCCCTCAAAGACCAAACATTAAGGCCGGTATTGTACCTTCCCCAAATGCGGCGATGATGAGATGACTGGGAGCGGCTGCTCGTTCTCGCCAGGTTTGGAGTCATATAGTAGAAAACCACAAATGTACTTTTTGCAAAAGCTTCTCCTTCCTGGAGAGGTTATTCGAGAATGATCAGTTGATAACAATAGTAAACTTTTGCACGTATCTGGTCTACTTTTACACGCACGAGAAAAACTGCTACCACACAGTCTGAGGAAGAAAAATACCTTCAGAAACGGCAGCATTTCCATTACAACCTAATATTGCGAATCTGTTTTATGAAGCGTATTCAAAACCTTTTTATGTTCTGCAATTCTTACATTCCATTGCGGATATTCTTATTTTAATGAGTTGAGCACCAGCTAGGACACTGCGACATCGAGACATTGGCAGTGAAGCAATTCCCCAGAAGAAGATGTCAAGTCTAGTTTGTGCATGCAATTTCAGCTAGGAACTGCTACCATTTACGCATTCAAACGCACATTATAAAGCACATCGTAAACGTACAAACGTCATTATTTGCGCATTTGAACTTCTTCGTTCGACTGTCAAATATGCTTTAATCTTGCAACGTTAAGAAAAAACTAACGGGCTAACTGTCGCAGACGTATGTCTGAATGGGGATAATGAATAATACCGCGAGAATCTCCACCCTTGAAGTAGTAGGCAGGAAGTTTTCATTTTTGAAACGCCCTCAAACCCAAGAAGAGGTCCTGAAAGTCTAGTATTGGGTTGCACTGTTAGCACGCACCTAACACGTTTGTGCAAACCCAACGCCAGATAAGAGAGGTGGTGAAAGACACCGGGAAAAGCAGCTCGGTTGCTCAGCGGGGAGTGACGATGGTTCATAGATGCAGGGTTAGGTGTTCATTTCCAACGCCTTGTTGGACTTCTGCATTTTTAATGTTCATTACTTGTTTGGCATCCATCACCTTCCTAATTTTCCCTATGCATATATTCCACTATAGGCTGCCAAGTAGAAAAGAAGAAAGAGACTTTTGCCCGTCGCCCTCTCCCTCTTTTTTGCTGATTTTTGATAGGAACCTTGTCTACATGGGGAGTGAACCTTCTCAACTAGACATGAATAAAGCAATTACAAAAGGATATGATGGCACAAGTCCGCAAGTCGAGAATGGGTTCCCAGTCGTCTCACTTAGGGCCTGTTCATACTTCGCGACAAGAGCGACTTATCGCCCGTGCAAAACATGCATATCGATTAAAACTGAGCGCGCGCCGCCGAGAAGTTTTCATACTCGAGCGCCGGCGCTGTCGTTCCAGTCGCTCTTGTCGCTGCGCACGCTGCGCACGCCACGCGCGCCGCGCTCTTGTCGCTGCTGTCGCGAAGTGTGAACAGACCCTCAGGATGTGTTTAAATGATCAAAGAAGGACATCCGATCGTTGCAGTAAGTGCAGTTGTGCCATGTTTCTCGTCGAAGGGGTACAACTAGACACACTGATGATGAAGAGCAAGTAGCTACTGCAGTCCCAGCAGGTCATATTCTAGCGAATGCTAGACGGCGGCACCTTGGTCTTCAAAGTCGTCTGGTGAGCCGACCATTTAAATTTGTAAAATATATACAGATTTTTTTATTGAGGGGGTGGAGCTTACTTTTCAAAAAAAAGACCACGATATTCGCCGTGACATTAGCGTACGCTCTCCTGAGCATGAGATTCTCATGGGTAAATCCAAAGCGACTACTGCACTTTTACGTCTCCTAGCTCCTTGGTCGAGATGGAAATCAGGTGGAAAAAATTCACTCAAACTTTGCTAAGGGGGCTATCTGGAGTGCTGATCACGAATGTGATTTCCATTTTTGGAATTTCGATCGATTACGGTAGTTTAGCACGTGTGCGTGCGATCCCATAATAAACTTTGAGGGTCTCTAGCTCCTTGGTTTAAGGACTTGGCAAAAATGGTACCCACTTTCCTACTATGTGAAGGGTGGAGACTCTTATAGTAGTATTCATTTTCGCCTTCAGACATAAGTCTGAGACAGCTCCCTGATAAGGAGGCTGAAAATATGTGGAGAATGGGCTTTAAGTCTGTATTTTTCAGAATTATTCCCAGTGGCCTTGCTATCTTCTACTTTTCTTATGGACCATGTAAATACTTTGGACCTTTTATCTGCTACGCTGGGTGAGGATTTTATATATGCTTTTATGGAGTGTGGCGACAGAGACAGTTTTTGACGAGAGCAAAAACGATTTGAATGAAAGGAGAGGAAAAACGATTTGAATGCGATTTATGATCTGTTTCGTGTAACGTCAACATAGTAATCGTACTGATGCTACGCAGAATTTTTACTCCGCGAAGTAAACATGATGTGACAGCAGATGCTTGGTTTCGCATAGCTTTATACTCTAAATGTTCTTTTTTGGTACTTGGGCATCGCGATCTGTCCTACAGAATAGTTCTGAAATGCTTTTTTACCGCTCCTCATCATTGTCGGGGTTCTGAAATCAAATATGGCTTCGGACAAAACGTATCTTAATCTTCTTAAAAAGTGTTTGGATTTATCTGGACGACTAGTATCTCAGCGAATTGATAGCCGTTCTATGAGAAGCGGTCAGTGCAACATACCTCTTTTCAGACACAGCTTCACATTACACTGTTATGTGTACTCGCTATGGAGCTTACTGTTTTCATTTTCATATCGCTACTACATCCTAGATAATGGTTCATTGAAAAGACGCACAATTATCGGCATTATTGCTCTCCTCTACATGCCGTCTTTTATTCAATTGGTAAGTTTCGCCCAAGTCTTGTAACCTGAAAAGTCTTCTTGAGCAGTACTCTCCAAAAACATTTACGGCGAAGTTAATTCTGGCCAATGCTTGAAATGAATCAGATTGCAGATAACCTACTGCTTCACAAGCGACAACACGCATGAAGTGAAAGCCACGATTGCGGCGGCCTTTGACTACGACATGACGGACGAGTGCGTTAGCGGCATGCTCAGTATGGTTAGCTGGAAGGCACTGATTACCGTTTTCCATATGACACTACCGATCGCTCCACTATATACCGCTATACTTGTATTGAGAAAAGCCACTGCGTCAAAGCTAAGCAATGTGAAGACTATGTCTGAATATAGTCGGAAGCTTCACTCTCAGCTGCTCAAGGTGACTCGCTTATTTATTTATTGGCTACGCCACTGAGGGGCGTGCTAAGAAGTTTAACAAAAAAAGACACAACGAGCAATAAGCAGAAGGACCCGCCACATGACAAAAAGAGTATAAAAGCCATATGATCTCACAGTATGTTGCCTTGTGTTCCTAACCACGTGATGATTCGTGCTATTACGCCTTGAGGGAGGAGCTCGCATATCCGGACTATACTTTCGAGTGCCATGGGCCGATTCAGCCATGGACGCAGGCCTCTGCAGTTACATAAAGCCACACAGTTTTCGATTTTAGCGCTTGATCTGCAGAAGGGGATAAAATTCTTGACGAGATTGCGAGTAGCTCAAGGAGAACGGAGCTGTAACAAAGATATTGAAAGTAAATCACTGGTAGTCCTGTGCCATCCTCGCGTTGGAAAGCCGGTTGGTTATGCTTGGTTCATACGACGTATCATCTTGGTTTTTCCAAAGCCAGAGAGCCAGATGCTTTTTCCCGAAGTCATTGGTCCATGTAGGGAAAAAAGCTGTGAAGATGATGTGGGTTTTCTACGCCGCTCGTGTTGTATGTATGTATGTATATTACATGGGTGACAATGTAGAAAAAATGCCTGAGTAACGAAACAACACAACAATCAACTCTAAATAATACTAAAAAAGAATATTACAACAGGAAAAAACGGGCAAATACAGTACCGCGCATACCTTTTGGTCAATTCCCGAAAAGAACGCTTTGGAGCGTTCCAAAGCGGCTTTTTTAAATAACTTTCTTTAAAGTCCAGCTCTTGTGAAACGATGCATACATTTGAACTCAGCAGCTCGAGCTCTCTATCTTTTGACATATAAATCAATAGAGTTGAACAATGCATATAGGCCGGACATAATCAGTCGAGTGGCGACAGCTTGTAGGGTGAGCGACAGCTTGTAAAGTGAGCGTTTGGGGAGTTTTATCGGAAATTTCCGGCCGCCCTACTCAGGAATTGTTCTAAGAATGCCCAGCTTGCCTTTGGAGTGCGCCGTTAACAATGCATATAAAATCGAACCTATCAATCGAGTGGGCGCGACAGCTTTCCGATAAAACTCCTCAAACGCTCACTCTACCAGCTGTGCTCACCCTACAAGCTGTCGTGCCCACTCGATTGATAGGTTCGATTCTATATGTATTGTTCACGGCGCACTCCAAAGGCAAGCTGGGCATTCTTAGGACAATTCCTGAGTAGGGCGGCCGGAAATTTCCGATAAAACTCCCCAAACGCTCACTTTATAAGCTGTCGCGCCCACTCGATGATTATGTCCGGCCTATATGCATTGTTCAACTCTATCGATTTATATGTCAAAAGATAGAGCTCGAGCTGCTGAGCTCAAATGTATGCATCATTTTATAAGAACTGGATTTTAAAGAAAGTTATTTAAAAAAGCCGCATTGGAACGATCCAAAGCGTTCTTTTCGGGAATTGACCAAAAGATATGCGCGGTACTGTAGATGGCCGTAAAACTGGAGGTGACAACAGGCTCGTATTGTGACCTATTCTTCCGCTTCAAGTACTTTGGGCCTGTGTATCAGCGGTGTTGAACGTTCATACACCATTGTGTTGAATTCCTTTCTTATAACCTTGTGGTTAAAAGTGGTCACTGGCAGACAAGTCAAAACAAGGACTGCACACATCCGAAAAAATTGAAGGAAATGCCTGAAAATTGTGTAGAAATCAGGACCCCTCGAATCTCAACCGATCAGTAGAAATGCAAATACGATACAAAGCACTATAACCGAACCTCCGATAGCCTTCTCATGAAGCAACGCCACTATCCAGTGCCGCTTGCTGAAGCGGGCACAGCGGGAGTAGAAGTGAACACTTCTCAGTGGTGGCGCCGAGACTCCATAGTGAATTCGGGTTCTCCCCCCCCCCCTCGTTTGGTCTAAAGTCTTGGCAAAAACGAAACACACTTTGATACTAACTGGAGGATCGAGATTCTTCCTGTATGACTCGTTTCTCCAGTTCATACATACGCTTCAGACCCTTCCATTATAATACCAAACAAAGAAACTTGTAAATAAAATTGTTGCAATAAGCTCACTTGCCCTTCGTGTTTGTAGAAAACTCTTAAATTAAGTAGAACTTTATAACGGCGTAGTTCATTTTCAGGAATTCTATCTCTATTTTTGAACCAGAGAGCTAAAGCCATTCACATTTTTAGGGCTTTTACGTGCGCTTCTGTGAGTAACCGCTGACCAAAAATTATTTTCGTTCGAATTTTCATCTGAAACATAACCATAGTATAGTTCAGAAGCGAGCTTCATGAAAGCTATACAATTCAAGAGTTTCCAAAGGATTGACTAATTAAGCAGAGAAGCCACAGATTGTGAAATGTTTCACATTCTTGGCTACATGCAACCCTTTGTTAGTGACCTATTTTCAGGCGCTTATATATCAAGCATGTCTGCCTATCTTTTTTCTCATTGCCATTCTCGCCTATGTTGTCGGTCAACTGGGGATCTGCCGTCACCCGATCCTCGAGTTTTCGCCTATGATTGTAGCAGGATTTCTTCCAATGTTGAGTCCCTTGACGTCGTTTCGCTTTATTGGCCCCTATCGAGTGTGGATTCGCGATCAATTTCTAAGATGGCTTCCTTCTAAGTCTAACCAGTTAGAGAGCAGAGTACATCCGGCAAAGTGAATCTATGTAACATAGGTCCTTACTCCTTACTGTTCGTCTTACGATTTAAATGGTTCGATAAATCTTTTAAAATTTTGAATGCACCGTATCGATCAACGGATGAGCGTGGAACGCTTAGAGTTGATCAAAACCGTTCAGCCAACATGTGCAGGCACTGGCGTAAGGCTAAACAGTGTTTCATAATGTGCGGCTCTGCCGTGGGTGCAACAACTATGACGCCCTTATATGCACTTCCTGATATAAAGCTCTGGATTTGAAGCGATTACCGATTTAACGTAGTTAAAAAAGAACCGACCAACTTGTTTATTCACCAGTGCAAACCAACTCGGTTGAAATAAAAGTATCCAAACTGAAGTGCATTTGGTGTGGAGCGTTACACTCGCTGTGAGTCCCGATATTTATTTATTCATTTATCGCACATAGAATTTCGCACCACGATAAGCATGATAGCAAACCGTTAAACGTAAACTTTTTTGTAAAGATTATCGTACTGTGTTTTCGGATGTTTGGCATTCCCTGCTCCTAAAAACTCAGTACCAGACCAATTCAAGAATGCTCGTATTTTACAGAAGTGCTTTTCATGTTGCTAAATTCGTCAATAGATTTGGGTAGTTAGGTATTTTAAGCTGCACAAATCCTCTAATATTGGATATATGTCATCTATTGGAACAGCCGTTCTCAGTTTATTTTCTAACTTAAAAGTATGTGAATATATTTATTTACTTACTCATTTTGTACACTACAATGAGAGCACTACAAAAGTGCCAAGATGCGTGGATTATAGGGAGCTGAAGAGTAAAGGGGAAGATTAAAAAAACGAAAAACTATGAAAACTATGAAAACAGACAAGGCCAGATTTAACGCGATGAAAGGAGCCCTCAAAAAAAAAAACAACAACAGAGAAACAGCAGAAGTTTGATGTCATAGTGTTGGCTAATAGCGCAGACTATTAAGAAAAAAGACTATCCGTAGCAGTTGGCCATGTTACCCTAATACTTCCAAGTGTAAAGGTCTGTGCTGGTGCTTCGAAACACGGGTATGGCAACCACCCTCGTGGAACCAGCCTATTAGGAGGAAAAAATTGAAAATCGGGTAGGATCTCCATCCATCGCGCAACTCTGAAGAACAAAAAATTGAAAAAATGTTAAATTCTTGTTCTGAATGCGTGGATAGTGCAACCTGAAACGTGCAAACACTATACGGCCTTGAAACCCAGTATTTTCTCGGCGGTAATTTAGTTTCATTGCGTAATATTGAAAGGCAGAAAACCAGGTCAGCTACTGCTCTTCTGCACTTCAAAATTTCGAGTCTCAGGATTTTCAAACGGTGGTTGTATTCAGGTATGCATGCTGCATTAATTCTCCCATGGGTTCGATAGAAAACTAGCTCAGTGAAGGTCTTATAGACCCTTACAAGCTTTAAAATGTGCTTCTTTTTAGTTGCCTTGTGCGCTTGTGAAGAATGCTTCAGCAACACATACGCAAGGCATACGTCTTGTACAAGCGCGTGAGAAACAGCGGATTATCTGAATGAATGATATGAAAAAGCGAGAAAAGGGCAGCGTATGCATTTTGTAGAAATAGACTAATGTGGTCAGAAAAAGACAGCCTAGACTCAATTATACACCAAGATCTCTAGCGTAGGAAGTTCTCTTCAGGGTCTTAACATTGTAATCCCTTGCGGTTCCCTCAGACGTCCTCTGAATCACGAAGCACGTTGGACGACGTTTTCTCGACGCATATTGATGGGGTCTGCCCTTCGTGGCCCTTCCTTACTGGTCTCCCTTTACTGGTCCACACCCCTCCATAGTAACCCCCCCCCCCCCTCCACCCCCCAACTTACTGGTCCCCTTACTGGTTCTCCTTGCTGCCCCGCTCCTTAGTGGTCCATCTTTACTGGTCCTTCCTTTACTTCTTCTGATTCCCGACGTACCTTAGACCTTCGACATGTCTTTCGTATCCACACGCACGTTGGACGACGTCTGCGGCTCGTCTTCTGAATCGGGTCGCTCAAAGATGCGCAAAGTTGCTGCTTTGTCAGGCATCAGGAGTACGCACTCCCTATTCCCCCATAGCACCCCATGTTGAACGGAAGATCTTGCCCTAGCGGGATACGGTGAGTCGTTGAGTCACTACGCAAACATTGACGTTTTCTCTGCCAATGCTGGGCAATGACCCACACCAGAAACAAAGTAGAAGACAACATCAACAATGAACACAGGAGTGAACACAGGAGAAACACACAAGGAAAATGGAAAAACACTGATAGTGAGGGAACTAGGATGCCGAGGTGGGAACGGTGCTGGGTACGATTACGTGTGCGCAAGTGCGCTACTGTGGGAAATGGCGCAACCTCGTTTTCGGCTGTCTATAGTGCTCATCGTCGTCTGAAACAGCGCGACCCAACATGACGTATCGCTCCGTTAGAATTGAGTAGCTCGGTGATAGAAACATAAATAGAAACATAAACATCGGCTTGGAGAATGACATAGAAGCTCTTTTTTCCTTGTAGAAGGAGGCGGCACATCAACATGTTTTATGATGTTTCTAACCCTGTACTGATTTATGGACAAATCATTTGTCTTGGCTTCTACTTGTCCATCTGAACAATTGGGTATTCTGACGAAGGCTTTCCATCTCTTTAAAATGTTGTATTATTTGTTCCACTTACACCATTACTCGATTGCTAGTCCCTTAAAGAATTCCTTCACTACATTTTTATTCGATTCTGACGCAACGTTTCCAGTATTTAAATCATAGACTATCCTGTATAGTCTATATTTATTTATTTGCACATAAATGTGAGCACATTTCAAAATCAGAAGAAACTTGTGAACACACATGTGGTATTATGCGTAACACAACATGGTGAAGAATCTACATTAATAAAATGAAAATAGGAATGTTATTAATATATTTTTTAAAGCTGCATGATTTTCTCTATGTAGTGGTACTAAAATGAATATATTTATCAAGTCATCATAATCATCATTTTCAATAGCGTTTGTCCCGCTTGGTGGCGGGGTCCGCTCTTCTGGTCTGGTGACGCCACTTCTCCCGATCAAACGCTTGGTCGGGATGGACACCAGCTAACTTCAAGTCCATATGCAACGTATCTAGCCAACGTTGTTTCGGACGTCCTCTGGGCCGTTTTCCAGGGACTTCAAGATTCAGGCCAATCTTACACACGGTGTCGTCGTTAGCGCGAAGGACGTGGCCATACCATCGTAGGCGTGCTTCGCGCAACTTGTCAGCTATCGAGGCGACACCGAACCTTTGTCGCATGGTTTCATTGCGAACGCGGTCCAATCGCGTTACTCCAGCCGTCCACCTTAGCATTTTCGTCTCCATTACACTGAGGCGGCATTCGATTTCCTTCGTCACGGGCCAGCACTCAGCACCGTACGTCGCTACTGGGCGGACGACTGCTCTATACACCTTTGATTTGAGGTACTCAGGAATTGTCTTGTCGCAAAGCACCCCAGTCAACGAACGCCATTTGGACCAGGCTGCACTCACACGTGCGTTCACCTCCAACTTTAGACTGCCATCGGACGTGACTGTTGATCCAAGATACTTGAAAGATGTAACTCGTGAGAGCTCAGTACCATTGATCTTAATGGATCCATGCTCATTCACATCCGTCGTCAAGTATTCCGTCTTTTTGACGTTTAGCTTGAGTCCGAACAATGCTAAGCGATCGCACCACGCCTGTGCCTGTCGCTCGAGCTCTGCTTTGTCTTCGCATGCAAGCATGACGTCATCGGCATACAGCAGCGTCCAAGGAGCTGCCCTTTGGAGATCGCGTGTAATTGCATCCATGACGATCACGAAGAGCAGTGGGGAGAGCGCAGATCCCTGGTGCACTCCGACAGATATTGGAAACTCCATCGAGGTGCCCGCTGGTGCTCGCACTCGGCTTATTGGGCACGAGTAGAGGATGCGCACCCACTCAATAAGCTCTTCAGGGATACCACGTCGTCGCAACGCGTACCATATCACTTCCCGCGGAACGCGGTCGAAGGCCTTCTCCAAGTCCAGGAAGGCAAAATGCACCGGTTTCTGTTTCTCGCGGTGCTTCTCTAGCAGAAGGCGAACGGCGTGAATGGCATCAACGGTGCCACAGCCAGATACGAAACCACACTGATTCGTGGAAAGCTGTACGACATCCCGGATACGTCCGTCGACAATTCGCTCAAAGATTTTCATGGTGTGCGAAAGAAGGCGAATTGGACGGTAACTAGCACAGTCTGCAGGACTGCCCTTCTTCTTCCAAATCGGAATAGTCGTGCTTTGCTGCCAACTCTCAGGCACTTTCTTCTCAGCAACAACCTGATTGAAAAACTCAGTCAGCCAGTCAGCAGGGCACCAGCCCTTCGACTTCCACAGGTCAGCTGGCAGGTCATCGGGACCAGTGGCTTTGCCTGACTTCATCTTCCTCAGGGCTGCTTCAGTTTCGCTCACTGTGATCTTCTGAACGGGACCGTATACAGGTGATGCAAAAGGAACAGCAGGATGTTCAAATTCTACATTCGAGATTTCCTCGAAGTACTCGCGCCATCTCTTCACAGCCCTCTTACGATCCATCAGAAGATGACCGTTCTTGTCGTTAATGCCAAAGAACTTCTCGATGTCTTCTGCTTGGCGACAGCGAGCTTTGGCGAGGCGGTAAAGATAACGCTCGCCATCGCGCGTCTCCAGTTTTTCACTCACATCAGCGTAGTGTGCGGCTTTAGCACCGGCCACAGCCTTCTTTGCCGCTTTCTTCGCTTCTCGATAATTCCGCCAATTATCGACTGTTTTATCACCGATAAATACGTGATATAGCCGTTTCTTTTCCCTGACCTTCTCTCTGACATCGTCAGTCCACAGCCAAGCCTGCTTGTCGACCCAACGCCGTCCAGGCTTCGTTGTGCCGAGTTCGAGACGCGCAGCCCGAGTTATCGCATCGGTAGCATCCTTCCAGGTTTCGTCGACAGTTGTTACCGTCGGCAACCGAATGCGAGAAATAACAGCTGCTTCCTTCTCTTTCAGTCGCCACCATTTGATTCTAGCCGTCCCGCATCGCTCAATACGTTTACACCTCGGAGGTGTGATCTTCAGCGAGCAGATAAGTGGACGGTGTTGCGTGGCAACCGTCTCATACGGCACGGTCTTCGCGTCTGTGACAAGACCTTGGTCGCGACGCCTAACAAGGACATAGTCAATCTGCGTTTTGGCGTTCCCGCTATAAAACGAGATGAGGTGGGAGTCACGCTTTCGAAACTTAGTGTTCACGATGATGAGGTCGTGTGAGTCTGCATACTCAAGTATACGCTCACCATCGGCGTTGCGTGACCCATAGCCAAAACCACCATGACAGCTGTAACCATCTTTCGCTGCTCCGACGTGACCATTAAGGTCACCTGCCACAACAATCATGTCTTGTGACGGCACTTCCGCTGTCTTCTCATCAAGCAGGGACCAGAACTCGTCCTTGGTTTGCTCGGAGCAACCTGTCTGCGGAGCATACGCGGAAAAGAGATGACATCGTCGCTCTTCTACGGCGACAACAATCTTCATCAAGCGGTCATCGAAACGTTCTACGCTTGCAATCGCGTCACGGAAACGCTCAGAGACGATCATACCGACACCACTGGTGGTCCTGGGACTTCCACATAGAACGGCCTTGAAGCCACGTCCTATGTCCCTTGACTTGCTGCAGGACCACCTCGTCTCCTGCACCGCACAGAAATCTATCTTTCTTCGCTCCAGTGCTTCTACCAACTCGCACGAGCGGCCCGTCAACGTACCCACATTCAACGTTGCTACGCGGGTCTTGCCTACGTTACGGGACTTTCGGACTAGCTCAGTTGCCCCCCGATGCCGTCCTCGCATCAGGGACCCTCGCATACTTCTCACACCCGCCGGGCTTTGCGAGTGCGCGTCGGTTCCCGCGGACGCCGTAGCACTATCTCGAGATCTCTGAAACGTCATCGACCATATGATGTGACACAGGATGTTCGTAGGCCGGCCTGTCACTAGGGCCTGTCGCCTGCATTCGATTGTCCGTGATTGGCTCGGCTCGCAAAAGCAAGCAGTTTCCAGTGGCACCACGTGGAGGAACGGACATCGCCACCATGATGATGATATCAAGTTGTGCAGTATAAAACTTAAACAGATGCGGGGAAATGTTTAGTACTAAAACGGCGGGAGCTTTCGTTCTAATCTAACAGTTACATGAGGTTGTCCGGAAATTAATGCAGATCTTGAACCTCAAAATTTAAAAGATATATTTCAGCTGAAACAAAACTGTATTAATCAAAGTAAAAATCATTCGAGTCTGCACATCTTTGTCAACGAGACCCTAGCTTATTTATCCCTTTTGCATAGAAGTCCAGAGTTCTGGAGTGGATGAATTCGTCGAAGGCAGTCTCCACCTGGTCTCGGTTATTGAAGCAATTCTCGCTCAAAACTCCAGATGCTTGAAGAAGAGGTAGTCGGTTAGCGAAAGGTTTGGAGAATATGGTTAGTGTGGTAGAGTTTCGTTGCCCAACTCGTTCAACTTTTGCAGCGCTGGATGAGCAACATGTGGTCGCGCGTTGTCGTGGTGAAGGATCGGTCCTTTTCTATTGACCACTGCCGGGTGCATACGTCAGAATTTTTCGCACATTTCGTCGATCTGTTGGACGTACTTCTCTTCGTTATTGGTTCCTCTGGATTCAAGAAACCGTGGTGAATTAATTCAGAAGCAGACTACCAAACGGTTATCATGATCTTCTTTTGGTTCAGTTTTGGTTTCGGGAACTGCTGCGGAGTTTGATCACGATCCAACCACTGAGCCGATCGTCGTCGGTTATCGAGGATTTTTTTCATTTCTCGTCACAAGTTACGATACGGTCGAGAAATGGATCGTTCTTGTTGCGAAGAAGCAGCGCTGACGACACATCGAACCGACTATTTTTTGACGGTCCTTCAACTGGTATCCATTTATCTAACTTCTTCCAATTATCCGCAGATGTTCACAAACACATGATTTGCTTACGCAGAGCTCTTTCGCAAGCTCTCGAACGGTCACACGTGGATTTGCTTTCACCAAGGTCTTCAACTGGTAGTCATCAATGCCAGAGCTACGCCCGCGATCTGCCTCATCCTCAAGATCGATTTCACCTCGACGAAATTTTTGAAACCAGTGCATCACTGTGGATTCGTTAACACTTCCATGGCCCCATACCTGGTTAATGTTCCGAGTTGTTTCAGCCGCAACGACCGAGCTTGATCTTAAGGAAGTAAAAAAAAACGCCGAAATTGCTGCTTTGACACGCCCATTTATAGCCTACAAAATCTGACATGAAGTGAGCCATAACAAAAACGAATAGCAAAGAGAAAAAGCGCAAAATTAGCTTTGTAACAGTATGCAATAACGCACTATTCCAAAAAAAAAGTTTTGCCAAAAAAATCCTGCTCTAAAGTTGGAGGTCGAAAACCTGCATTAATTTCCGGACAACCTAATACATATGCACATGGTGCGGAACAGCTTTATAAAAAGTGTGGCCCAGAGCTCATGGATTTCACTGGTGCGGAACAGCTTTACAAAAAGTGTGGCCCAGAGCTCATGGATTTCACTACGCCTCTAATTCGTCGGTATCTCTGATAAATCATTTTTTAAACCCACATGTCCCTTCATTTCGTAAATAGAAGAAAACACGATCTAAATATAATTCGAAGGTGAATAAATTGCATGTTTCGCTTTCCTCTTTAAGAAATCTATTGTTATTGTAACGTACGATGGCCGATGACAGTAGGAAATCCAGATTTCTAAAAGTACCTGTAACCTATGTAAGTAAGACCTTTATTTTTGCCTTTTGAGCTGGCATTCCATTTCTAATGTCTTCGAAGAAAAATAATCTGTTTGGCGCATTAAGACAGCACAGAAAAATGGTGATTCAGAAATTCTAGAAAACCATTTGAATGATATTCTCCTTGGATTGTAAATTGTTTATAATCTTATAGTTAGCGTTTTTTATTTTACTACATCCACTAAACCGTAAAGAGTTTGATCTACTGTCAGCTACAGTTTGCACTTCACATACAGAATAAATAACTAAATAAATAAAAATAAAAAGTAAACATATGCGACAAGACTTATTTGTACAACAAGTGTACGAGTTTCAACAAATGGCCATCCTCTATTTAGTTAGGATGCTGCATATCGTTTATTTGACATTTAATGGTTGCAAATGAATGAGTTGTTCTTTTCGTGTTAAGAGAAGTAGGCAATTTATCATAGACATTTTTTCCCCGCTCAACTACGCGACTATGTCTAATATTATACATTTAAAGAATGCGAGACACTCAAACTAGTTGGATATTAGTTATTGCACTCTTCTCTGAATAATTATACGTAGCCGATGATTTCCCTGAAAATGGGATCTCAATGATTACAGTCTTTCCTGACGTTTACGGTGTCTTTGTCGTCTAGTGAAAAACTAGACGTAATGTGTATGACGTTAGTGCTGTGAGATAAGCGGTAATTGCTTATTTATCCTTTCAACAGCATAATTATCCACTAGACTATCGCTCATCTCCTATTCAGAGACGCATTCTATTGTCTAGCGTTCACACTATGTTATCAGGCACCATATAAAAACTGTCCCTTGTCGCTCTATATTATATAGAACACTTAATAATTTTGCTGCTCGATTTCTTGTTTTTCGAATTTTCTTTTCGCTGCTTCCATATCTGCATGTCTTCTCAAGGCCACGCAAGTGCTGATCTGTGGTGATGTGACTTCACTCGAGTTCATCTGCCAGTTCAGAGAAGACGCCGGGGATCCTGCCAAACCAGCTCCAGAAGCCTCTCCTCATTCACAGCAACTGGCCTCCCAGACCGTGGTTGGTCCTCCAAGGAAGAGTCTCTTAAACTTCCGGAGCTACATTTTCGCTGTGTCGTAGGAGACTATAGTAGAACCCATCCCCCAGAAATAGTAGATTCCACACATGTTTTCCACCGCGACTCTTGCACTGTTTTGCTTCTTGAACTCGTAGAGCCGAAGCAGTCGAACATTCTTGCAGTAGGAATCAATTTTCTCTGCTATGGTCGTAACAGGATATGACGGAATTAGTGGTAAATATAGGTCAAAGGTCAGTCCATATATGCGATGTAGGATTAGGTTCTAAAACAGTTTTCAAAAATTTGGCGGAGCGCCAAAATGAGTGGCTGGAAACCTCCCTTACAACCTAATACATCTCCGAGACGATTTCCACATTCATTCATGTGTACAAGGATAAAACGATAAATCAAAGAGAACTAAGCCATGCAAATAAATTACTAGCCAAGAAAAAAGAAAATAAGATTACAACAAACAGATTGTTACAGTGACGTTTAGTAACAAAACAACAATCGTAGATTCAAATCAGGTCAGAATCAGAAACCAAACAGAAATTGTGGAATCAAATCAAATCAGAAGTATGAGAAATGATCCGAATAAGTTGGGCCAATATAATTACGTACATAACCAGACAAATGCAGGACTGAAAGATGGTTACAACACATGCATTCTTGCTGGTAGCCTAAATTAGTAATTGTTTTTGTTGGAGATGGAGCCACCGCAGAGATCGAGAACAGTGGCCACACTGACCTAGGCTCCACCGTTTTTCTGAAACGGTCCGTGGCCTGTATATAAACCCTCAGTTTCACTGTGTTGTAATAATTGTTGTCTCTAATACAGTCTTTTACTACGTCTTCCAATGCCTGCCTGCTGATCCAACAACTGGCGATCAGGACCTCCAAGGGCCAACACAATGGAACAAATCGCCGACGTCCTCGCCCTTATACAGCAGCAGTTGCAGCTTTTCCAGCAGCAGGAGAAGGATACCAGAAACAGCTTCATGCGGATGCTGGAAAAGATCGAAGCCGGATCTGCCGGAGCATCACCCATCGTCGCTAAAGACAAGCACACTATCTTCAACTCGCTCTGTCGACGTATCGAGAAGTTCACCTAAGACGGGGACAAGAGCAGAACGTTAGACGGCTGGTACAATCGATTCAAGGACGTCTTCGCCAACAACTGTGGCGATCTCGACGACAAGGATAAGACGCACCTACTCGTCAGCCGCCTGGACGAGGACTGCCATCAGCTATTCTATCGCTAATGCTGCCGCCCGACCTAACATGAGACGAGGCCATTGCCACACTGGAGCGCCTATTTGTATCGGCAAAGACGTTGTTTCAACGCCGTTTCAAATGCTTCAAGATCCAGTAGGAGCACCAGGAATTCAACGCCTATGAAGCGCTCGTGGGAACGCACCGATGCGAAGCTCGACTGCATCGACTTCGACGGTCTTCAGTGTCTCGTATACGTTGCCGGATTTCAAGGAGCAGAATTCGCCGACTACATGACGCGCCTGTTGAGGAAGCTGGACCAAGCCGAGAAGTTTCCCATCAAGAAACTCACAGTCGAATACCAGCTCATCAAGCCCTACAAGGAGGAAGCGAGGATGCTCGAAGATGCGGAAATGGTGACTTCGACGGTTGAATACGTGACCAAGAAGAAGAAGCCCAAAACCAGGCGTGACTGGAGGAAAAATGGAGACAACCTTCGTGTGTTTAAGCGCCAAGGCAGTCGTTACATTCCATATCCAAAAACCACGGGAGCAAAAGCTATCAGATGAAGAGCATCATAGCCGCTCTACGCAATGATCTCCAACCGCACCTCGATGTCGAAGTAAACGGACGACCGCAGCGCTGTCATCAGCGCAGTCAACGGAAGCGCCGATGGACTGTTTAAAGCTGAGTTTATGCTGAAGGAGTCTGATGTTCGTCAGCACAGTGGACGTGGATTCTGCTATGTGAACGAGAAGCTTGACTCTTTGGCTGGGAATAGAGTCAGAAGATACCAGATCTCCTTGATCTGCAGCAATACATAAACGGTATCACCATCGTTTCCGATCCAGCAGTCGGTCATAGAGAAGACATAGGTGCCAAGTTGAAGGTCAACAACTCCGACGTTTTTTCTGTGTGGGACTCGGTTGATGAACAAAGACAAAGGCGGCTCTTCAACTCAAACCGGATTCTTATCCGGTTTGAGTTGAAGAGCCGGTATTCGAGAAATGCCCCGTGCCAAACGCTTACGTCGCCCTGCTTGATGCGAAGATAAAACAACGACTGAAAGAGGAATTACTTTCTCCTGTTGACTACTTCGCGTAAACAGCACCGATCGTCGTCACCAAGAAGGCTAAGTCTTCGGTTCTGCGCCGACTCTTCTATGGGCTGAACGACGCGCTGATGTTGCACCAGCACCCGCTGCCTACACCCGACGACGTCTTCGCCAAGCTCAACGGCGGCACTGTATTCACGCAGAATGATCTCACAGACGCGTACCTTCAGATCGAATTTGACGACTGCTAACGATCAACACGCACCGAGGACTACTGCATTATAATCGCCTACCATTTGGAGTCAAATCTGCGCTAGGCATCTTTTAACATATTATGGGCTCCATAATTTGTGAACTCAACGACTGCGCTGCTTACCTCACAACGTCATCGTTACTGGCCGCACACACAATCGAGGAGCACGTTGCCAATTTGGAAGCCCTGTTCAAAAGGATATCCGATTATGGCTTCCGTGTCTGAATCGAAAAGTGCAACTTCCTCATGCCACAACTCCGATACCTTGGCAATGCAACCGGATGCCGGCCCGATTCTTCTAAGATCGATGTCATTATGTAGATATCGCATCCCAAAGACATCGGACAACTGCGTTATTTATTCATTGCTAGATGGTCATTTATTATGATCACTTCGTCAGCGAGATGCACCAGTTTCGTGACCATTGGACGCCCTACTGAAGGACTCCTCTTTCGCATGGCTTTCTGAGTGCCAAGAAGCATTTCAACGAGCCAAGGTGTGCTTGCGTCAGATCTTCTGCTCACCCACTACAATCCTTTCAAAGGGATCGTCATCGCGGCCAATGCATCGGAGTATGGGATTGGAGCAGTCATCTGTCACGCTCTTCGGATGGAACGGAGAAGGCACTTCAGCACACCTGCTGCTCCCTAACAGCTGCCGAAAAGAACTGCGGTCAAAGTAGAGAAGGAAGCTCTCGCCATCACCTTCACCGTCTGGAAATGTAGTCGCTACATCTATGGACGCAACTTTAGGCTTTTAACGTACCACAAGCCTCTAGTCGCCATATTTGGAAAGAAGAGAGGAGTGCCCGTCTACAAGACGAGTTGACTACAACGCTGGGCTCCTTTGTTGAAGAATTACGACTTTACAATAAAGTGCTCCAGCACATCCAACTTCGTATAATGCGATGCTCTATCACGTCTCATCGAAGAACAATCGAGAAAGAAACCAGCAAAGATTCATAGCTAAAGCACGTTCTGGAATTCATCGAATCAGGAGTATGACCGAAGAAACCGCAAAATGTTACGTTTATTTGCCCCTCGTCGCGAATCACTTTCGACATAGAGAGGATGCGTGTTCGATGGAGACCGGACCGCCACTCATGAGCTCCTGAGCGCTAGCGTCCGCAAGCAGCTCCGCGAGGGACACCAAGAATGACAAGAATGAATAAATCCGTCCGTAAATACGTCTACTGACCGAACATCAACAAGGTGATAGAAACTTGTGTTCCTAAATGTACCCACTGTCAGGAAGCCGCAAAGAAGCCGGCCAAAACTACACGCTGCTCGTGGTCGATTGAAGACCAACCATGGACGCGTGTACATGCTGATTTCGCCGGACCTATGGATGGTAAAATGTACCTCGTCATGTTGACGACTATTCCAAATGACCCGTGATAGTGAGACATCTAGTACCACAAGCATTAGGGATAGTTTATGTGTGCGCGACGCACGACGCGCGACGCGATAGATGTGTAGTGGCCAAATTGATCGAGCAACGTGACTGATCAATTCGGCCTCTACACATGGCACCGACTTGCGCGTTGCGTGCTCACTAAACGACGCTTACGGTCAGGGAACTACGCCATCTGTTTGTCCAATTCGGCAACCCGCAGACCCTCGCGACGGACAATGGGCCTAAGTTTACTTCGAAAGGCTTCCAAGATTTCTGCACCAGGAATGAAGTTCGTCACATGAAGTCTTCGCCTTTCCACCCGCAGTCTTATGGTCTAACGGAGCGCTTTGTCGACACCTTAAAAACCTTCAAAAGCTCAGGGCGCGTAAACAAATGCCCAAGAACCTTTTCAACGATTCCTACTCACCTACCGCCGCACCCCGTGCCCATCGGGGCAAGAAAGGAGATCTCGGCGGAAGCATTCCTTGGAAGAACCATTTAGACAACGCTAAGTTAACTCAAGCCGTACGCTACTTTCGTTGAAGTCGTTAGGAATGACAAGATGGGAAACAATTAAACCACCACCATGGAGCACGCCAGGAAGAGTTTAATGTCGGTAACCTCGTCTGGGCTTACCGCAGTGGAACGACTCGATAATCATCCGCACACGTGCTGAAATACCATGGGAGAAGACTCTTTGATGTTGCAATCTACGGTCGAACATGGAGGCGACATCGGCTGCATCCCTGCTACTTCGACGATTCAACGTACAATCTCGAGCTCTTCGACTTACCACCTCTACCGTGCCCGACGTCTGAACAAACGGAGACAGAATATTCTCTTTTCGAGTTCAACTACCGGAACGGCAACGCATATTTCAAGCTCATCGTTGATTTCAGCAGTGCCCAGTCGACAATGAACGCTCAGATACAACGCCAACAGAGGAATCGCCGTGCACTGGATCGACTTCGGATGGACCCTTCGAAGAAATCATACACTTAGAAGTGCCCATCTTAGGCAAGAGTTGTTGGGGATGGTGCCACCCTGGAGATGGGGATCAGTGACCACACTGATCTAAGCTCCACGCTTTTTCCGAAACTGTTCATCGCCTCTATATAAACTTCCAGTTTCATTGTTTTGTCATATTGGTTGCCTCTAATGAAGCCTTCTACCATGTCTTCCACTGGCTGCCTGCGGATCCAACAGTTTACTTCCTGATATACTTTTATAGACCACGTTCATGTGTATAGGCAAGCCGACAATTGGAGCAACAAACCCGTAGCATCATAACTTCGAAAAGTTGTGAAAATGGTCAGCTACAAAAGAACAATATCGCATACTTTGATTTCAAATATGTTGGTCCTCCTAACACTGGAGGGAGTAAGCCATGTGTAGTACATGACGATTTTTCCAAAATAAATGTTTTGTAAAATGTTAAGCAATGTGTTCACTTATTTGGTAGGTGAATGAAAACTTCAAAGGAAGTTATACGAAAAATTTTCATTACCAAAACTTTATTTTTGTTTTTAGAGAGTCTCTATTTTAATGCTAAAAAAGCTCATTTCAATTTGGAAGAGTTCGATTTAATTTCAGATGTCTTAGGTAAGCTTAAGAGAGTGTCCAATTTGATTTCACAAGTGTCCAATTCGACGTGAAAGTAGTATATATGGAATGTAGAATTGACCTTTGTAGGATTCATCGCGTGCCATGCAGGCCATTCTGTATACCGCCCACCTGTAGACGTATTCATGAAGCGGCGGGAGCGGGAAGGCAGGCGATGATTTCCCGCTCCCGCCGCATCCCGCTCCCGGCTTCATACAACCCGGTCGGTATTCATAACCGCCGGGAAGCGGGAGCAACCGCGACGCGCGAGTTAGATTCGCAGCGGAGGCGGGAATTGCAAGATTTCAAAAACCAATTTTTCAAATTACCGCTGTCTCAACCAGGGATGAGCGGATAACGAAATTTTGAGACCCGGATTACGGACAATTTTACCTAAAAATGGCCGGATAACAGAAACACGGATAACGAACAAGCAACAAAAATTAAAACTGGATTTAAACTGCTCGAATCTCAACAGAATATTAGATGCTCACGCACTCTCAAGTAACATGCCATCTCTCACCATTTTAAAAGTATTTTAAAGAAAAAAGGTGAACTGTTACCGAGCTTATCGGCGAGAAAAGTGGCACGATCCCCAATAGAGAAACCAAGACTATTTTGTAATACAATCTTTTGCCACTCCACTCGGCTGATTTTTCGGCACAACCACCTTCAGTGGCTGGAGATAACAAGGAGCGCTTAAGAAACTACTCGTTTATAGATCATTTCACAGCACAAATTGCAATTTAAAACTTCCTTTCCATCAACCGAATAAGGTCTGCATAATCAGCCTAGTTCCACAGCTTGAGAACCACTACTGTTGTTCGACAGTATCGCTATATCTGAGGTAGTCGAACGCGAAACTGTTTGGGATGCATGAAATAATTTATAACAATTTAATTTATAATTTATAACAAGCAATTTAAAATAATTGGATGCAATTTATAACTGCACCATTTAAATTTTTTTAAATTTTGCCGCATGTAAATAAATCGAACACATAGATCGCCGTGTGGGAATGCCCCGTTGTTAGTGTAGTCACCTTCGTGGCGTTCTATCCTTTCACTCGTTTGTTCGATTTCTACGACACCTCTGCGTGCACGGCGCACCCAGGACGTAGCGTACAGCGTTGGACGTGCGACTTTTAGGTTAAGTTAATCCTCCATATTCTCTAAAGATGAGACGAAGATAGACTACAAGAAGAAATGGCTGAAGGATTGTGATAACAGTTTGTAGACTTTTTCGAAGATTTTAGTACTACTCTACTATTGAGGAAATAATTTCTAATTTTACACATACCTTCAGTTTTATTTTTGTTTTATTGTTTATTACGAAGTTCAATCCTATTTCGCTGACGATCTCTTCTTTTCCACGCAGGACCTGCTCGTAAAATGTCCACCGACTGGCAATGGGAATGTATAAGAAGTGGTATTGCGAGAAATAGAGTGCGTGGCGCATCCAACGAAAGAACTACTCATCGTCAATGTTTCAGATCAATTATGTGATTTCTTTAAAATCAAGTAAGTGACAGAAGCCGTACCCCCCCCCCCCCCCCACTCTCCTCAGAAGATGGCCCAGGAACATGTTACGAGACATATAGCGAAGATAACCCCACGTGAAGACGACTTTCGATGGCAAAATCGCCATCGAAATTCTATTTCTTGCAATTGCACACACCACCTCATTGACGGCTTCCCGGCGTTCCCGACCGGTTGAGTGCGGGTAGGCCGGGAGCCTCCCGCCATCGGCGTGGGAGGCTCCCGTTGCTTCCCGGCATGTTCGTGAATACGATCTTTTGCCTCCCGCCTCGGTCGCTTCCCGCGGGAAGCCTTGAACGTTCCCGGGAACGTTCATGAATACGGCCACTGGTTAGCGAAAAGGTGAAACAGGTAGATCACTTGGTAAAAGAATGGACGAACATTTAAAAGCGCTGCGTAGCCTACACAGCTACACAGATCACAATACACCGCACGTTGGACGACGTATACGACAGGTCTTCTTAATCCCTGCGCTCGGCACTTGATATCCATCCACGCCCTGACTCGTTGCTTGCTCAATATATCGTAAACATCAGTGATCCGTCTCCAAGCTTATGAGATCGCCAGCAATCACCCTTGTTGAAGCTCAAAGAAAAAGCTGCCGGAATACGCCGCCCCGTCGAAGCCATTCATTGGCTTTGCCCCTCATTCCCCGTGGCTGACAATGTGACCCACGGATTAGCCCAATTATATATAGTAAGGTAAATAAATAAATAAATAAAAATGCGCACTAACTTGTTGATTCAGATGCCGAATTCTGTTTTTCTACAATTAATGATTGCAACTGAAGGAGATATCCTTTTCATGCTGACAACAGCGGAAAGTTGAGCACAATCATTTTCCCACACTCATACCCACCACTAAGCTCGGGTAATTGAAGAGCATGGAAAGAGTGTGTGACACTCGATCGGCTTTGTTATCGTTCTCTGAATAATTGCCAGCAGTCGTCGAGGAAGTGGGTCTATGATTACTATATTCCCCGTGGAACGGACGACATTCACCGTTTTCGTAGTAAAAAAAACTAGACATATTGCGCATGATTTTAGTGCTGTGTGAAGAGCAGTAATTGCATATTTCTCCCTTCAACTGCGTAGTTATCCACTAGACTATGGCTCATTTCCTTTTCAGTTTGAAGGCGTATTTTGCTGTCTAGCATTTGCTCAGCTCGTGTTATCAGATATTATATTTCGCGCTTTCTCGCATTGTGCGTTACTTAAAGGCCTTAATAGCTTCAGGATGCAGTAGTAATATTCACAATTTTTCTTGGAGCTTATATGCGTATTTTTTAAATGGTGTAAAAATGCCTTTTGCATGTTTCCTCTTTGAAGTCTACATGTTAGATTAGAAGTATCTTTTGAGTTACAATTGGGGTGGTTGTTTTCGACAGCGTTACAAGATTTTGAAAATTTCCAGAAGTCTTCATTGATGGTGGCGTAAGGACTAATAAGAGCAATTACCGCGGCGATATTCTGATAAAGGATGTCATTTTTGTCGCTAGCATTTCATGGCTAGCTTCCAAAAAGATATCTCTTTCAAAAAAAAAAAGATAAATCGGCCTTCTAGAAAGTGTCCAAAACAGCTTCATCAGGAAGCTTATGATGAGGTATTTTTCGATGGATTACAATACAATCCCACGCAAACCTCAAAGGGTACTGAACTTTTCCCTCTCTCCGCAGGTAAATAGAAGGAAAGTTGCAGACTTCATTATGTTGTATAGAATTCTCGCTAGCAAATTATCTATCAATCCAACAGATTTCTTAGATGGAGTACTGACAAAATCCATGAGAGGAAAGCTCAAACTCCGCGTCTCAGTTGCTTAAACGAGGATAAGGCGTAAATGGGATCCGTTGAGCGGGATCCAAATCGATGCCACGCGGGTCTTGTGTTTTGTTGTTTTTAGCCGATCCGCCACTTCATTCCAAAAGAACAGTAGAAGGGTGAGAAAAGAAGAATGAAACCAGCATCGCAGCCGACCCTATTTATACCACAGCTGCGATACTGATACAAATCATAGTAAGGATCATCGTAAACAAATACCAGGCTGTCCAATAATTCCTGTCCGAAAATTCTCAAAATTCTATAATTTTCCTTAGAAGTATTATAATATCAGGCAAGGGTGAAAACCTTCTAGAAGGTTCTCCAGAGTTCCACGCTAGGGGTATATAAGGCGCAGTCGCCACGTCGAGCTACCAGTACAAGCTAAAATGGACCAGGTCGAATTCGTACGTTCGTGTACTACGAGTGGCTGCTGGGCAACGACACGGGCACCGCGGTCGCCAACATCTGCAGAGCGAGCAAGGAGGATGCAGTGTCCCAACGCACAGTCAGGCGCTGCTTCAATCGTTTCGAGAGCGGCGACACGAGCCTCGAGGACAGGGAACACCCGCTGAAGATCATGCTCTGCTGCTGGTGGGACGCCAAGGGCATGCTGTACTTTGAGCTGTTCCCGCAAGGCAGGACGGTCACCGTCTCCATTTACACCGATCAGCTCGAGAAACTAGCCGCCGCCATCCGAGAAAAGCGTCCCCTACGGGCCTCGGTCCACCTGCTGCACGACAACGCGCGCCCCTACGTGGCGAAGGAGACCCAGCAGAAGTTGGCGAAGCTCGGCTGGGAGACGTTTGTCCATCCGCCGTATTCACCGGCCCTCGCCCCCTCCGACTACCACTTCTCCCGCCCGCTGAAGCACCATTTGGCCGGAAGAAAATTCACCAACTACGACAACCTCAAATCCGACATCGCGCACTTCTTCGAGTCGCAGCCCCCGGAGTTCTGGGCGAAGGGCATCGGCGACCTGCCCAATCGATGGGCCACTGTTGTGGATAACTGTGGTGATTATATTGTTGATTAGACTTGTTTTTCAATAAAGTTAAAAAAATTAAATATGGTGAAATTTTCGGACAAGAATTATTGGACAGCCTGGTAGAGATCACTGATCCGCTATAAGATGTGACCTCCTGACCTACAAGTTTTTGAAGGAGTTCAACTGTCTACTTGGTAAGTATTAAGACCTGACGAAGCTTCCTGTTCATGCTTGTACATAAGTTGTTTATGGCGAGTTAGAGAAAATGAGATATGATTTAATACTATTGTTTCTGTTCGACTCGTTCACGACTAAGTGTTATACAGTGCTGTGTTGTGACGCTGTTGTATGCTAGACTGTTGACTATGCCTCAAATAATAAATAAATATATGTATATATATAGTGCGTTACAAAAGTATAAGGCCATCCCTAATTTTGTAATTTTTGCCTTCTTTTCAACATTTTACGGTAAGGGGCTTCTTCCACTAAATTCGCCATGGTGTAAGAGAGGTTTCTGAGTGATTTTCGGGTATGGTCAAAAACCATCAGTCAACCTTTCTTACAAAACTTTTTAAGAAGAAATTATTGATTTTCCACTATATAAAAAGTATAAGGTAACCACAGAGACACTTTCATTTTATTAATTACTTGGCCTGACCTGTGCTGCGTTTTTAAAGTTTAGAACTTGAAAGTTACGTGAAAGACATGCGAATTTATTGACGGTACAATTTAAATGTGAACTGGAGCCCCATTTTCCATGACAGATTCTGTGGACTGATGTGAAGCAACATTCAAGCTGAATGGGGAGGTTAATCGGCATAATTTTAGCTACTGGGCGACGAAAAACGATAAAACAAGCACAGCAAAGGTGAATCTGGCCAGGTAGTAATAAGATAGCAGCAAGTATTCAGCCCATGCACAATTACTCGAGTCTGAAATGCAAGATTGCAGGCGGAGGCGTGGCGCAATCTTTACTATTCACACGCCAGAGATCTTGTTACACTGTGCTTTCTTATGAGTTTCAAACTTCGAAAGCTTCACTATCAGCAGTGCTAGAACCTTTCAAACAGTTCCTCCATTTTTAATATTCCTGCATTTTTCCCAGACCGTAGGGTGCTTTTAAGTTTTAAACTTTTAAAAAGCCCAAACCAATCAAACCTGTTACTTTGTAAGGAAATTGTAACATGCATTCATGTAAAAAACAATTAAGTGTAAAATGCAAAATTTTAAGTGCACATCGCATTCCATACCGCTCGTATGTCAAAAACTTATATTTTCTCAAGCTTTCATAGGAGCCATTAAATTCTTCTGTGTCTTTGCTGCGAGCAACGTTATCATCTTTTACAGAGTACATTTTTTGAGACACCCTCTACATACCAGTGCCTCGGTGATTTATCGTCGTAGAACACCTCATTTGACGGAATTTCAGTGTATGCTTGCTACGTATACATTTTTAAGCATTCATGATGCTCAACTGCTTTCAGCCATGAACTACTTGGTATTTACCAGCATTCTGCTTCACATTGTCTCCAACGTGCTTGGAATTATCGCAAACTGCCTTCTTATTTATGTGGTGCTTAAGAAGACGCCGCCTCAGCTCACCACATATTCGATACTCATCTTCAACTTTGGCATGTGCGATCTGATCACTTGTATCAGTGCACTATTCGTGCAACAAAGGTGCCGTCTCATCCACCTACATGCATGACTGAGCTTGAAGACTCTGTTACAGATAAATTCGGTAGAGATTTACAAAGCTCACTTTTTGTCTGCAAAACCGTAAGAAATCAGTTTCTAAAACAGGAACTACTGTGTTAGGTGTTACGCTGGTACATACATACGGAACCAGATAGAGGTGACTTGTCGTTTTTAGAATTATTCCTGGAGGCCTCGGCCTCTATTACTTCTCCCATGGTCCTTGTAAATACCTTGGCTCTACAATCTGCTTCATTGGGTGAGTTTACTTATTTGGTTTGATACTATATTTGCATACGTTTGTTCATTGCTCAGCATAGGCTTCCCGTTCACATTGATTGCTGCAGCAATTATATGAGAGAGTATCCAGAGCTGTAAATTACAACCCAATTCTGCAGCTATGTACAGCCTATTTTCAGATTGCTAAGGCAAACATTTTAAACTGTGGATTTTTAAAGTTTTGAGGGTTTCGCTTTTTACACGTTCTATTTGCGATTTTGAAAGCTTTAAATAATACTATGATGCTAGCGAATCATTCTCAATATCATGGAAGCTATGCGGAGTTAGCCCAGTAGTGAATTAATTCTCTTACAATTCTCTTACAAATAACATTTATTTATACAAGGCTGTGCTTAGCTTTCTGTATAAATTAATAGTGTGTTCGCTTCGGCTGGATGAAAATTTATATTTGTAAAAAAAATCGTGGCCTCTGTTAAAGCAATACGTAAGATCAAAAAGTTTTACGAATCATTTTTGGCTCTTGTGCTTAGAGCTTGTAATGAAGCCTCCTGATTTGAGAAATTACAACTACACTAGAAACTACTTACTTTGATACTTTGATGGTCCTTTGTCGGCTGGAGGTCTTTTCAGCGGGGACCACAACTCTTCCAGACCGTTCGATCTCTGGCTGCTTGCATCCAGTGAGGCAGACTCCGCTCTCTGAAAGATCTTGAGAATGAGTCTGCCCATCGCGTTGGCGGTCGTCCCAGTGGTCTCTTATGGTCTCTCGGGAGCCATTCTGTGACACGGAGACTCCATCTATCGTCCTTTCGTCGAAGCAGGTGTCCGGCCCTGCGTGCGATATTTGGACTTCTTCATGTACTGCAGCGGGTCTGCTAATTGCGACTTCTCCCGTAGCTCCGAGCTTCGTAGGCCTTCTTGCCATTGCTGACGAAGGCTTGTCCTCAGGAGACATCTGCAGACATCTCCAGTGCACGATGCGTAGTTTGCATCGCTCTGGCGATTGTCTTGTTGTCGGGCTAGGTTTCCGTCGCGTAACACATCGCAGGCAGTACAGAGGCGTTGAATATCGAGGCCCTGAGGCCGGGATCCTTGACCTGGGTGACTTCGCGAATCGAACTGAAGGCTGCCCATGCTGCGCGTCTTCTGCGGGCGATTTCAGGAGCGAGGTCTTTATCCATGTTCAGCTCTTTTCCCAGATAGACGTAGGAGTCGACCTGTTGTAGAGCGACTCCATTTAACCTTACGAGTCCCGTGTCACACCACTGGTTGACCATAAATTGCGTTTTGGACATATTCATGTCCAATCCAATCTTCATACCTGCCACATTGAGCTCGTTCAGCATTTCCTCGACTTCTGCCGTGCTGGTAGATATGAGAACAATATCGTCGGCGAAGCGAAGGTTGCTGATCCGTTTACCGTCGACAAGGTAGCCTTTATCGTCCCAGTTCAAGTCTTTCATGGCATATTGGAGTGCCGCTGTGAATAGCTTGGGAGAAATCGTGTCTCCCTGCCGTACTCCTTTCCCGATAGGAATCTTAAGCTTTCGATCGAACAGCTGGATGGTAGTCGATGTGTTCGAGAAGCATTCGTCGAGAAGTCGGATGTAGGGCGATGGTATACCAGCGTGCACAAGTGCGTTCAAAACGGCGTTGATTTCTACAGAGTCGAACGCTTTCCGGTAATCCACGAAGACAAGGACAATTGGGAGGTGGTATTCGCGGCTCCTCTCGACGAGCTGTGAGACAGTCTGAATATGTTCCATGCAGGGGAAATCCTTGCGAAACCCTGCTTGCTCCACCGGCTGATATTCATCCAAGCAACGCTGCATGCGGTTATGCAGTATCTTGGTGAAGATCTTGTACACAACCGAGAGAAGACTGATGGGTCGATAGTTGTTGATAGCCTCCTGCTGACCTTTTTTGAAGATTAGAACTGTTTTCAACTGCTTCCATGAGTCCGGAATCCTACCAAGTCGAAGGTAGTGGTTGAAGTGCTTGGCAAGAAGTGAGAGCAGAGGGCACTGCCACCCGCACGAAGGAGATCAGCAGAAATGCCGTCCGGTCCGGGAGCAGTGCCCGGCTTCATCCTTTTGATTCCAGAATGGGAGGTACTTCCTCAGCTGGTGGCAGAAACTACAAGTTAGGTTAAAAACAAATCAGCTATGATAAAGTACCTTTTTCAGTGAGTCGCTAGTCCTAAAAAAACACTTTCGCATCACTCATGGAAAAGTCTTTTCTTGTAAATCTACAAAAAGAGCGCTTTTCCTGTAACATTTTGTGATCAATCAATTTTGTATCTCTTTTGGTATTAGGTTGGAAAAAAGTCTTTTCATTTTTTTTTTCAAAGATTTATTACTTTACACCTACAAAGTCAAATCAATTGAGATAAACTCTATTTTGTTCTACTACACTTCTCCAAAGACTGGGTAATTTTCCAATTCCTCTCGCTTAAAAGACTGCAGTTCTGGAGTCAAACCATTGATGAATCCAATTTTTGAGGTATTCATTCATTTCAAAATATTTCTCTCCAATTTCCTGCTTGGGAGCACGGAAGAGATGGTAATCAGTAGGGGCGAGATCAGAGCTATACGGTGGATGTGGCATTACCTCCCTACACAGCTCCTTTATTGTTTTTCTTGTGAGTCTTGCAACACGTGGTTTTGCATCGTCATGCAGGATCATCACCTTCGACTTCTCCGGCCTGTTTTCTTGGAGAGTTGCGACGACTTTGTGGAGTTGGCCGCAGTATGTGACAGCAGTAAGTGTCTCTCCACTTCTGAGAGTTTGCCGATAAATCACTTCTCTGATATCCCACCAAACACTCAAGAGAATCTTCCTTTCGTGAACATTGGGCTTGAGATCAGACTTAGGGCTCTCTCCCTTTTGAACCCATTGCCTTTTCGTCGAAGTTGGCACACAGAACCCAGGACTCTTCGCCTGTCACAATCCGCGGAAGAAACGATTTTCTTCCTTATCTGGACAGAAGAGAAGCAGCGATGGAGAGCCGTCGACCTTTCTGAGTGTCTGACAGGGCATGTGGAATCCAAGCTCCAAATTTCCATGAAAGCCAAGATTCTTCAGATGGATCCCCACTATCCTATGAGACACTTCGAGCTTCTCTGCCAGCTGACGTGTCGTCTGCCAACTATCGGTACGAAGAAGATGGTGTAGTTCACTGTCGTCCAATCCAGTTGGCCTTCCTGACCATGCTTTGCCCTCAGTGAATAATTTCCCTTTAAAGACTTTCCGAACCACTCATAACAGGCGCGATGAGTAGTAGATCCCAAGCCATATATGTGGTTAATTTGGTCTGCTGCCTGACGTGCTGTGGATTCTTTAATGAATTCTTGAAGAATGCCGTGCTGAAAACGGCCATGAGGTAGATCTGGCATTGAGTTCGGAAGATTGGATGGATAACGAATTACAAGAAGAGTCTTAACCTGTGTCTGCGTGCGAACGGTAGACAAGTGTGATAGGATTACGAAATCAGCAATCAACATTGGCTAGTGCGTTTACAAGGGGAAGGGTAAAAAAAATTTCGAAGTGTGAAGAGACTTTTTTCCAACCTAATACAATAATTGCTCTTCACTTTTGCTGGTCTTTGAAGAGCCAACTCTTGCAGTGACTTTTGAGTTCAACTTGTTTTGTACCTCTTTAGGCTCAATAATTGTTCATGTTCATGTTCATGTTCGTTATAACAAACAATTGGTGCAACTAAATTAGTGTAAACAATGCTACACTTCGAATCGACGTATTTCATTTTCTATTTTTTTCAGATATAGCTTCTTGTTGCACTGTTATACACACTCGCTAAGCAGTTTAGTGTTTTCGTTTTCGTATCGGTACTACGTCTTAGTTCATGGCACACCAAAGAAGAGAACAGTCTTTGCAATTATTGGTCTGTACTATCTGCCATCGCTTTTTCAGTTCGTAAGTTTTGCATAATACAGTTTACAGCGGAAACCTCCGCGTTTAGATTACGTTGTTGAGCAACAACCGTGTTCTCACTGCGCTGGTAGCTGTAACGAAGAAATGGACCGAATACAGCCAACATTGCTTTGCATTCACGAAGATCATAATGGATAATTACGATGTTAAAAGGCGCAAAACTTGAATAATGATTTGATGCCTTAAATATTGAGGTGGTCAGAGGTTTAAGGCCTCTGGTATACTCACACGAAATCTTTGTCGAAATAAAACCGAATGGCACTTACTATAGCTGGAACCGGAGGATTCCATCACCTGTCACCTGTCGCCGTCGTCCTGGTGATCATCGACTAGCTCGAGCGGGCGCCAGCAGCGTCTCCATTCGTCCCTGTCGCGTGCCAGAGTGGTCCAATCCTCCTCGCTCGAAGGACACGAAGAGCGTCATATCGGTCGATCAGGGCTTTAACGAAGAAGTCCGACCAACACGTTGGTGGGCGTCCTGGTGTTCTCTTGACATCCCGCGGAATCCAGTCGGTGATGATTCTCGTCCAGCGGGTGTCTGCGAATCGCATTACGTGGCCGGCCCATCTAATTTTCGACGACTTGGCCCATGCGACAGCGTCTCTGGTCTTCGAGGATTCCATACGGTACTCAATTTCGCTGCAGAGAATTTCGTAGGAACAGTTGTCGCCTAGTCGTTCATGCCAAATCTCGTTCGCAAGAGGCCGATATAGCTCAAGAGTCGAAACAAAGTCTTCGATGAAACCCTTCGGTAGTCGCAGAGCAGCGCATGGAACGGCCACATGACACATAGGGCTACATTGAGTTTTCTTCGGGAGTCTATCTCAGGAATGCGTCTAGTTTTTCATGGCGCTGAATTTATTGTGATGACCCTCATTTCGATTCAAATCAGTTTCATTAAGCCTAAAGTGGCTGGTATCGAGGTTGTGAGCTGTCATAACGATGTTTTGTTGCGATCAAAACTTCTAGCGCCAGGCGGGACTCGAACCCGCACCTCCCTCTAACAGAGTTTTGATCGCAACAAAACATCGTTATGACAGCTCACAACCTCGATACCAGCCACTTGAGGCTTAATGAAACTGATTTGAATCGTTTCCATCAAGACCATCAGCTTAACTGGTTCCATGCTGATATCAGCGGCCAGCTCATCCCGGATACGGGTGGGTGCTGATCGGTCCCACGAGGTGTGGATGTTGCGTTCGATCAAACGGCGCCGGTGGTGTAGTGGCGTAGAGCATTCCCGCCCGGTTAGAGGGAGGTGCGGGTTCGAGTCCCGCCTGGCGCTAGAAGTTTTGATCGCAACAAAACATCGTTATGACAGACCCTCATTTCGTACACGTTCCACTTTCTCGTACAGCTTTTCTTCCACATTTGGCTGTTCTTTTCAACTACAGGGTGCGCCAAAATCATGGCGACAACGTATTCAAATCGTCGAAAGCGAAAATCCAGCACGCTCGAGAAACCAACGATGCGATAATGTTAACTAGTCTGTTATTAACTGTACACTACATTGAGATTCAAAAATATCTCCATCGTCATCGATACAGGCTTTGAGGCGCTTCGGGAAGGCGTCGACGCGACACGCAAGTATGTGACGTCGAGCTCATCCCACGCTTTCTGAAGAGCCTCCTTCAAAGAATCCACAGAGCGGTGCGGTTTCCTGCAGGATTTGGCTTCCAGAACTGACCAGACGATGTAATCCATCGGGTTCAAATCCGTAGATTTGGCTGGCCAGTCGTGGAAGCTGATGAAGTCCGAGAAGTAGTCCTTGCACCAGTCCTGCACCATTCTTGCCCTGTGAGCTTCAGCTCTATCCTGTTGGAAGGTCCAGGAGCGGTTTCCAAAGTGAGCACTACCCCAGGGTAACAATTCAGAAGGTCCAGATATTTCTGACTGTTCACTTTCACTCCTTGAGGAACGAACCAAGCGGCGTCTTTCCGTCGGCCGTTACACCAGCAAAAACCATGACAGATGCAGGGCGTGAAGAGCGTCTCAAAGTCACATGTGGGTTCGAAAGAGCGTACACATGGTCATTTTGTTTGTTGACCACTTCTTCAACTGTGAACAACTTTTCATTCGTGAAAAGAATCAAGCGGTGTCGTTGGTCTCCGAATCTCCTGAGCAGCTGTTTCGATCGCTCGTCTCTCTTATTTTTTCTGACTGTCGCCGATTTTTGGCATGTGGCCTTCTTGTAGGCCTTAAAACCCAGCTTATGGAAGATTCTTCTCAGTGACGTCTATTTGATATCCATTTCTCGCGACATCCGGCGGACCGAGCGCGCCGAGTTTCTGCGAACTCGTTCACCTACCCTTCTGATGTTGTCCGTAGTTGTCACAGATACGTGTCTCCCTCGTCCGGACCTATCACCCTCGGTTCCCAATTCCTTGTAGCGTCTGATGGTTCTATATATTACACTTCGATGAATTCCAAGACGGCAGCGAATGTCGCGTGCCGAGATGTCTTAACGATAAAGCTCAATGGTCGAAACGTTTCACCATCCTGAAAAACAATTTATTTTTATGCTTGGTTGAGATAAGCATAAAAAATTGGCGCGGTAAAAACATCGAAAGCACAGAAAAAAGCAGGCACTCCAAGTAGGAGGACAAATTGTTCGCGAGTATGTCTTTATGGCTTTACAACAATGTAAAATGTAACGAAAAGGACAGTACGTTCGAAAGATGCACGATAGTGATCAAACAATAAGCATGATCAGATGATAAAGGCATAGGCTAAGCAGGTCTTCGTCTGCACAGTTACGTGCTCCACCCGCAGTGATCGTGGCATGTGTCGATGGATCTCTAACAAGGGTAGGGTCTGAAGCGTATGCCTGAACGGTGAGGAGGGGGAGCGAGTCATATAGGGTTAATCCCGACCCTTAAGTTAGTATAAAAGCTGTTCATTTTTTGCAAGGTCGTTAAACCCAAGCGGATAAGGGCAAATTTGCGTGGGCCTGATAATTGGATGATTCGGATAGGGATATTCGAATCAGATATCCGAAAATGATTCATCCGGATCGAATATTCTAATACTAAAGTATCGCAGAGCTCAAATTTTGTAGCATGGAAAATTGTTGTACGTGGAACAAATTTCTCTTTGTAGGTCACCTTCAGCTTCGCCAGCGACAGTGTTACTGATGTGAAAATTGCGGTCGCGGAAAAATTCGGCTACGACATGACCGATGAATGTGTAAGCGGTCATCTGGACATCATTGGCTGGAAGACTCTATTCACCATTCTCAATATGACAATAACAGTCGCACCAGAATATACTGTCATACTTTTACTGATAAGGAGCACACTGTCGAAGCTGGACAGTGTAAGGACTATGTCAGAGAACAGCCGACAGCTTCACGCCCAGCTGCTGAAGGTGAAACATACATTACTGGCACGAACTTTCAATTTCTTTTGAAAATGTTTTATTTTGCCTGCACGTACACGTAATGCTCTCAGACATCGATCAGCTCTCGTGTAGCTCACATTTATATAACGACAGACAGCGTAGTCCTAGACATTTTGGAATGCAATTTTTAATAGCAAACGTTTCAGGCACTCTCTTACCAAGCGTGCCTCCCGGTATTCTTTCTCTTTGCTGTCATTACCTACGTGATCGGTCAGCTGAATATCTACCATCATCCAATCCTCGAGTACTCGACATTTGTTCTGACTGGCATAGTTCCAATGTTGAGTCCACTGACATCGTTCTGCTTCATACATCCTTATCGCGTGTGGATACGTAGCGAGATTCTACGGCGGCCACCAACAGAGGCGAAGATGTCAAGAACGAACATTTCGTCGTTGTCCCAAACCTTTGTTTCCAAACGAGCTAGAAGGGATTTATGGAATTCTCAGTGATATTCTGTAATAAATCTGTTGTTTTTTAAACACTCATAAGTGAAGAATAAAGCTAGAACTGATTTGTGCTTACCGGCGGAGTGGCGTCCTTCCTCCCGCCGTTTAAAAAGAGTCGTTGCAAGGCGTGAGAAGGCACCCGCTGTGTACATGATGCTCAGTACGAGCCGTCGCGTTGCGTTCTGGCCGTGTGGATGACAGAACATCGAAATACTCATGTATCCGGAATTGTCTTCTAGGGGACTGCAGGAAAAGAAAAATGTGAGGACATATCATAGGTAGCCACTAATGTTTCAGGCAAGGGCAGGGGATGACATGTGGTTATGGGGCACGCATGACCCCTTAGTGGATACTACGAAGAACAGGAACGGGTTCTAATCAATTCGATAAAACAGTTCTTTTCTACTAGCGGCTCGAAGTGAGGTTTATCTACCCCAGGCCGTTTCCAAACAACGGCTTGCTTGTCGGGTTCGCACGTTAGGTGTCTCCCTTAGTTACAGTAGCACGCCGTCGCCGCCGATCCGGCCCCGATTACGGTAGCTTGGCGGGTTTATGAGCCTGCCTTCGAGGAGGTAAACGGATGAACAAAGCAGACTATGCGCCGCGGAGCAGACTTTCTGTCGTAAGGTGGTGATCGAGGACTTCAATCATTTCATTCATTCATTGTTCTTCTAGTTCTCGTATTTTAAAGTTTTTTTTTGCTTCGGGACGTTGAGTGACTTCTAGTTTGCCTCATGATACTCGTTCACGAAGGCAATAAAAATCGAGTTAGCCACATCCACACGCTGGTAATCTAACAAACTACAAAAGAAGTAAAAGAAAAAAGCACATAGGAAAAGATGAAAAGAGAATATGTGCTGGACGAAACCGTTGAAACCGTCGTAGAGTACGGAAGTATAAAAAGGACAGAGGATAAAGGATAAAGGGCGGCGTTACATCCCTTTTGAGATGCGCCAGCGCATTCTACTTCTACGGGATGTCGTGGAGGCGATAAGAATGCGTATTTGGCCATACAATGATCCTGCGGTGATCAGCCGATCAACAAGTCAGCGCTTTACCCTTCCCAGACAAGTTTGGTACCAATTCACCGACCCGGAGAGATCGAAGGCTTGGTTGGCCTGGGTGGAAAATCCGAACCAGGAACGTGGTATCGGGTGCACGCGACCGTCGGCGACTCCTCCGACTGCGCTACGCGCACCCACGAAAGTATAGAAAGGAAGAAACTTGATGTCTTGTCCCTTTTCCCGTTCTGTCCTTTTAATCAGAGAAATATCATCGTATCCACGGCAACAGTACGCGGTCTACTGGACTCGCCTCATCTCGTCGTGAAATCTCGTTCGAGGCTGGCGCCGCACCTGGTCAGCCTATGGTAATCGAGCGCTTCGCTCTGCTTCTACAGTAGTGGGGATACCAACGTGACGCACCCTGCCTTGCCAGGTTGGATTCAAATCTGTTGAACATTGTAATACTAAGTAAAGGAAATGAAGGTCTTCCTTATTTAGCAGCTGCAAGAAAAGTTCCCGCCACTACTGCACTAGTACAATACCTGCCGTACCTTCTAAGCTTTCGGCGGAAAAAGCGCAAGAAACGCCTTTTCCGCCGCTTTTTGATTTCTCGTCTTCAAATTGATCGCTTTGAAAAATAAATCCGAAATTTGGGATCAACATCGAATGATCTATCCGATTACGAGAAGAACGCCCAGCGAATATTAAAAATGCTGATTTGATGACCTATATTCTGGTCGGCGCGGCGGATCCTCTCGTTCACAAAAGACAATTACACCCAAACGTCACATTCCCAGTATAGCTCATCGAATCAAGTTTTTAAACATTTTGGGCCGTTTTTTTATCATTGGATACATCAATCGAGGCTGATCCCAAATATCGAATTTATTTCTCGAAATACTTAATCTGAAGAACGCTATCAAATAGCGTCGAACAAGGCATTTTCTGCTTTTCCCGCTCAAAGACTAAACTATAAAAAATAAAGGATAAAGGACGGCGTTATTCAATCCTATTTGAGATGCGCCACACATTCTACTTCTACGGGATGTCGCGGAGGCATGTTGAAGGCGTATTTGGCCATACAATGACTTGCGGTGGCCAGCCGATGTACAAGTCAGTGCTTTATCCTTCCCAAACAAGTCTGGTACCAATTCACTGACCCCGGAGGGATGGAAGGCTTGGTTGGCCTGGGCGGGAAATCCGAACCAGGAACCTGATATCGGGTGCACGCCACAGCCTGCGCCTCCTCTGACTGCGCTCCACGCGCCCAAAGACCAAACTATACGGCTGGTATTGTATGTAGTGAAATGCGTCTCACTTGAGACTTTGATCACTATCATCTCCATGGCATTTCAGTATTCCTCGGCCAGTTGAATGAATCTGACGAGCAAATGTTCGCTAGGTCCTCAGCAATCGTTCAAAGAGGTGCGCAGACAGATTCGTCCAAGTGGGCGGAAAAATACGCGGGATGAAGTGGGCGCGCTGGTGGGGTAAGCGGGGGGGGGGGGAGGGGAGCGCCTGACTTTTGTACTTATATAGTAAGATTGACGACAGCTGCGGAGTACGTTCGTTTCCTACACGATCCCGCCCGCCGCCCATTTCCCAACCTGCGCGGGCCGCCCTATTTGGACGAGTTTGTGCAGTGCGAAACACCGCCGCAATTCGCGGATTCTTTAACTGGCATGACGTCGTCCAAAAAAATAACAACTAATAGGGGATAATTGAGGATTATGGAGGATCAAACAATTCTCCTTATACTGGAGAAATTTCTAGCGGATGATCGCGTCGTTGTCATGACATATCTCGTTATTTAGCTGCTGTAGTACTTGTCGGAAGTCGCGGACGATGGCTTAGTACTGAGCAATGTGGTGGGACCTGAAGAAAGCCTTGGGGCTGTAGCTGAAAAGTCTTTTTCTCCACATGTGGTGAACAACATTCAGACTGTTGTCTCAAGAACGAAATCTGATCAGAATAGAGCAGCCAGGTCAAGGAAAGTGATGCGAAGTGCGATGCCTCCATGTGAAGGCATCGCACTTCTAATCACTTTCCTTGACCTGGCTGCGGGGACCCTGACATTTCGTCCTCGGCGCGCCCACTGCTCTTGCTCCGCCCCTTTCTAAGAATAGTGTAGAGGACATCTTTTCGCCCGACAGCTGCGAAGGGTGCCTTTCTGGAACTAGCAGCCAACACGCATTTGCTTGAAAATACGGTAATCGCTTGGTAATAGGTCTGATTAATATGCTGGAAAAAGCACTTTTTCATAGGCGAAGTCTTCATCTTCAGGAACGTTCTTCATGAGACATCTGTTTTGGAATTATCGCGAATTAGGAACGAACTTTTTCGGATAACCGCTACTAGGGTTCACTAGCCTGTGTGTGACGCATTTTCTCGACTTGATAACATTAGGCCTGTGTTGATCACTTCACCCTGTTCCATGAATTCGGCGATGACCTGGGGTCGGATTCATCAACGACTTACATAACTTTCAAAGAGAATTCACAGCGGAAAACTCAGAGAACGAGCCTTGTCATTCACCATAACGCTTGATAAGCCACGCAGTCAGGGATTTCGGCTGTATTTTTTCTGTTAAATTGCCGTAAGTCGTTGACGAATCGGGCACCAGATCGCGCTGGAATAATTGTTGGTTTTTCAAATTATGGAGTAGCCAACGAACCATCTTTTACAGCTTGCTTGCCTCTCTCAGATGCATGCCGGTGGTCAAAATGACACCTGAACTTCTTCCGTTGATCGGGAGCCGTTTCTCGTGAATCCGACTCTTGCAGTAGTTGTCGCCAAGTTCAAGGATCCAACCTCAGCCTGCCTTCACCTTGAAGGCGTGTGTGACTCGGATCGGGATTTTTGGAAAATGGGTTGAAATCAGTACCCACGCATCTATGGCACCTCGATGAGGCATCAGTCATCATTCCGTTTAGGTTTATGCTCATGAAATGAAATTAATCTGCTCCTTAAAGAAATCATAGAAATTCGGCCTGAAGTTACAGTAGAATAGAAATTTATGCAAACCAAATGCAAAAAACTGATCTCAACAAGATCCAATTTCGCAGGGCAACATAAACACTGAATTACTACACAAAAAAGCGGCAGGTTAAAAGCAGGGAAACGCAATTTATCTAAACGCTCCTATAATCTGAACCTACGGATGTTCCGAACAAAGCAAGTCAACGATTATTGTTGGTGAGGCATGTGTATTTATATTCAACGCAGACTTCTAATTTCCGCACTGAACTCTCATCACCCATATGATTGCAGCCATGTGATTTCCTATATAATCGCTCCTAATTCAAGAACCGTTTATTCGCAAGCTTTCCTACCAACCGCTTCTGCTAGATTCTGAAGGAATTATCTAGGAAAACGGCAATTGGAATCCCTCTGGCAATAGATGCGCTAAAGTATTAACAATAAGGGGAAATGAATTCTAGTTCACCAACACAATTTAGCAATATTCTGACACCACTCTCAATACAGATGAGATAATTGTATGGTTTGCTACTTTGAAATATCCATTGGTTGCCTCTAATCATTAAGGCGTGGGAGGTGCGCCGTAACAAACAGTCAAACAAACTCTTCACAGACATAATCTGAACATTCGGGGATTGAAAAGGGAAACATCGTACTCTGAAATTAACATGACATAGTCTATGCTATATAGACTTTTTTCGTGCATACAATATAACTAGTGTTGTACTCTGCATCACAAAGTAATTGTTGAAAGCCGTTCAATGCAATAATTTGGAGAGCTGATTACTTTAATTAGATTTAAATTTTTTTTAAAGTGATTTGGAAATATAAGAGCCTAACAAATCCCCAAATTCTGCATAGTTAGAGCACACTCTTCCATCAGCAGTTCATTTCAAACGACCTCAAAAGCAGAGCGCTTATTCGGAACCCTTGTCCACCCTGCTTTTAAATAACACAACACATTTTCAGTGCATTTGAAAAACACGCTTGGTTATTTTTGCTTCGCCTTGGCTTCAAGTTTCCTTTCGTAATGGTACAACGAACAGCGTCAATTGTTAACTAAGTTCTTCTGCACTATTGTACTTTACGGACTCTAGAGGACGAGGAGAGGTCGAAAAAATTTTTCGCCCAAACTTTGCCCTGGAGGGCTATTTGGGGTGCTGATCACGAATCTGACCTCCGCTTTTAAAATTTCGGCTGATTAGATTACCGGTGACTAATGCTGTCGAGGTGATAATCACCGATTTCGCCCAAACTTCGCCCCTATTGTTGTTATTTCGGGTGCTGATCACGAATCTTACATCCGTTTTTCGTTTTACGCTGGAGTACGGTAGATTACGGTATGTACCGGAGACTAAGGCTGTCGAGGTCATAATCGCCGATTTCGCCGAAACCTCGGCTACTGGGGTTTTCTGGGGCGCTACGGTAGTGGCACAGGATGCAAATGGTCCGTAGCGATCGCCTGAAAGAGTGCGCAGATTTGCGGGAGTAGTTTTGCGGGAAACTCTTTGATAGTCGAAGGTTTAATCGAGGGTGACAATATCAGCATCATGGCTCTCCATGCACTGTACCACAACCGCCGCCAAGAAGAACTGAAATGGGATTGCTGGCAACGCCTCTATGCTCCAATTATAACGACTTCATGCAAATGTACCAACCTCTAGGTAAGTGGAGATGCTATAAAAGGACATGTCGACTCGGTCCTGGTCAGGGTAGAATCCATTCTGTAGCTATCAAAAAATTGGGGTTAATTTTTTGATCGAACCCAAATCTCGGAGGCAGAGGTGTTCGCGCTGTCGTATTATGGATACATCAGCCAGTCACGGTGGCCTGTAAGGAGTACGAGCTTGAGGTCAGCAGGAAGAGCATCGTCCAGTGGGAACAATACTTTCTCGATGTTTGCTGCGAGTACTTCCGAAAAAATACCTCGGTTCTCTGAGGGTTTGAGGTGACTGTCGAACTGGATGAAACTTGTGTGACCAAAAGGAAGTACAACAGAGGGCGCTGAGTACGCCGGCACCAGTGGCTATTCGGGATATACGAACGGGGGAGCGGCAGATCGTTCCTGAAGTTGGCGCGCAGATGGGACGCGAACACGCTCCTCAGGATAATTGTTCGCCATATAAGACCTGGCGCAACGATCATCCAGTGACTGCTGGCGTGCTTATAGCCATATAGTCGCACTGCCACACGGATACCAGCACATAACCGTAAATCATCGACTAAATTTCGTCGATCTAAATACAGGAGCCCACACGCAGAAAACCGAGTGCCATTGGCAGAAGTTCAAGGCTCTGGCAAAACGCAAGTATACATACACAACCGCCGTTACCAAGACTACTTAAGAGAATTTCTGTGGAGGGAGTAGCCCGGCAGACAACGCGATACTTTCTTCCACTTTTGGGACCACGTGGCGCAAAATGCTGATATTGTTCTTACCTATTTTAAGGCATGTTTCAAATTACTTTGTCGGTAGTCAACAAACAAGCTTAACTGTCGGTTGCTTAGGTATTCCTGAAGACTACACCAAAACGATAATCTGTTATCAACGTCTTCCTTAGAAGCTGGTTAGATGCCGCCACTACTGCTGCGAAAAGGTAAGACACTTTTTTCGATATTCTAAAGCGTTACTTACTGATCGAAATTCGGGCGAAATCGGTGGCCATATCTTACTCACCGGTACATACCGTAATCCACCGTACTCCAGCGCATAACGAAAAACGGATGTCAGATTTGTGATCAGCACCCCAAATAACCCCCGGTGTCCGATTCGTGATCAGCACCCCAAATAACCCTCCTGTGCGAAGTTTGGGCGAAATTTTTTCGACCTCTCCTCGTCCTCTGGAATCCGCAAAGTACAATAGTGCCAGTCTTTCATTTTAGCATAATTTTTTGGCGCCTTGCCAACTTCATTTTAGGCCGCACATGGATCATGGAATTCAGCAACTCATAGCGACTGTGCTCAACAACCACATATAAGGATAAGTATAGAGGACGGCATTACTCAATCTCTTATGGGATGCGCCAGCGCGTTCTACTTCTACGGGATGTCGAGATGGATGCATATTTGGCATACAACGACTTGAAGTAGTCAACCGATGGAAAGTGAGCGCTTTGTTCTTCCCAGAGACGTCTGGTACCAATTCATCGTCCCAGGAGGGATAGAAGGCTTGGTTGGCCTGGAAGGAGAATCTGAGCCAAGAACGTATCGGGTGCATGTGACGGTCGACACCTCCTCTGACTGCGCTATACGCGTCCATAACAACCAATGCCGGTCTGCATATCTCACTCGGGGCCTCCCGTCGGGGAATAATTTAAAGCACGGCGGAATTCCGCGATGCACTTCTTCCGGGAAGGTACCGTATTCCCCAGCCCCCTCGTGGTAGGGGGCCCCTATTCCGACGTAAGGGGAATGCAGCAGACAGCCAAGCGATACGCATGAATTGGGCGGAATTTCGCCTGCGAAAAGAGGAAAATGAGTATACATATAGCTCTATATTTTCTATAATTTGGACCTTACCTTTCACTATTCTCATTTTATTGAGCGCCATTCACCTGTTTCTTTCGGTGAAGAATATTCGTTGCTTGAACTTTCGATTTTTCGAGGTTTTAAAAGAAATATTTATTATTGTATTGCAAAGCCAATTTATCATAGCAAACGCAGCAGATAACAGTAAAGTGGCCCATTATATCGCGCTGCCGAGTACATTCAACTAAGCGATTGTGTTCTAAAAATACTATTTGTCTAGGACTAAATAGCTCGTGACCACCGTATCCGAAAATTAATTCAGGGCTGTCATTTGTGAGTTTTTCTAAGTGCTTTCAAAGCGAAAGCCTATTTAGACTATTCGGTGTCACAAAGCATTGATAGGATTATGATATGAAATTTCTTCGAAAACATCATGGTGTGAAAGTTCTTAAACTATAGAGTCCCGCCAGAGAATATGAGCTTTAAATGAGTTTAGGTTCAAGAAGCGTCTAAAAGCGGCCCTGCCTGAAAAATTAAAAAAAAAATAAAAGGAGACTAGTGCTTTTAAGAATTTCCGAAAAATGTACCTTTTTACATTTCCTCATGTCAAATTATATTTTTTTAACACCAAATACATACTGAGTAGCTATCAGCACTATTTCTTATAAAATAAAATAAACAAATAAGCGGATAAACTAGAACTCGCAAACGGATAAACACGGATGAACGGATGAACGAATAGTTAGACGATGTGTTCCTAGAAAATAAAAAATACTACTCGCATGTCTGACGAGTGGGACCGCGCGTTGGGACCGCAGAGACTCTGGAATCTCGTGAAAACACTACTTCACGATATTCAAAATGAAGTTTCCTTCCCAGGAGTTAGCCACATATTGGAGAAGGCCAAAAAGGTTTTAAGAAAAACATGAAAGATGTGATGTGTAAGAAGGTCCGCACAGAAAAAGGGCGCATGTTTGCCACGAATCGCACAAATGAGGTGACCACATGATGTAGGAGGTTTTTGACATATTTTTGTACGTACTGGTTTCAAAATGTTTACAAGAAATGTGACTAGTTATTTTTTTACATGACCATTTTTACAAGATGTGAGCAGCTGTTTGTGAATAGTGTTGATCTTTGTCCAGCTTGAATAGTGTGTAGTGTTGATTATTTGATCTTATCAGTAATTATTAGGGGGGGGGGGCAAAAGTAATGAGAGAAAATGAAAAAAAATCTTTATCTCCTTATAACTCAACGATGCTGAGGAGTGTATTTGCCATTAAGGACAAAGACCTTGCTGCCATCGCTCGGTCAACTTCCTGATCCCATCCTTACAGAACTGCTTGAGCCTGGTGTTGATCAACTGCTCGATATGGTTGTCAAGGACTGCTTGGGTTTTTGTGTCCCTTCCGACTAGGAAGTCCTGTAGGCTCAAGTAGTAGTGGTAGTTGCATGGAGAGATGTCCAGCGAATACGGTGGGTGAGGCATGTGAACGTAGCCCAGCTGGCCAAGCTTATCCGTGCTTACTTGTTCCCGATGGGGTGCGGCGTTGTCGAAGAGGAGAACCTTCTTGAAGCGCTGCGAATGAATAAGAGCGAGTCGCCCGCCCATCTCCTCTATTTCGTTCACCATGGCCTTGGAGTTCATTGCGGTGCTCTTGGGAAACAGCCTCCGGTAAACCGATCCATGGGCGCAGACCCAAAAGCTCCAAAGATGCTTCTCGCCGTGAACATCTCGCCGAACGAAGGTCGGTAACAATTCACCAGGCCTCACCCAGACTCGCTGCTTGGCAGGGTTAAGGTAGAAGACGTACTTCTCATCTTGCGTGAATATTGAGCCCAGGCTGCTCGGGGTTGGGAATTGGGGGAGATTTGAGCGACACAGGTCGACTCGTCAGACTGGGGTTTCGGCATGATACAGGCTGGGGTTTTTTGCATGCTTCTGGAAAGAGCGGAAGTGGTAACTTTTCAGATGGGCTTCAGGAAGTAGCATACAAACATACAAATACAACAAGCACGAAACCAGACTCCAGCCACGAGATATATGGACACGGCGTGGGGTGTCTCATTACTTTTGGCCCCCCCCCCCCCCTAATAGAAGTAAATGACTGTCAGACGATAGTGGGATAGCATTGCTAGGATCCAACATATCCAATGATAGCTCGTAAACTATAAAAAAGCAAAAAATGGGCCGTAGCCCATAGTTTTATAACCGCGGGCCGAAATCGGCCCGCATGGTCGTCAATGAGTTAAAGTGAGCGAAGCGGCACTTCATAGCGAAAGTGGGTCCTTGATGATGCGCTCATGATGCTTCGAACTGTTCCTCTCACTCCAGTGCTTTGACACCATTCACATGACGATGGTTCGAGTGTGCTCTAATGGAATTGACACTGTGTTGAAAGTTAAAGAAGGACGTAGACATACATGTACACCGATCACGGAGAAATTTCGTGCATGACAATTGTAACTTCAACGTGATAAATCAGCGGGTAGTCTTCTACTACCGCTTAATATTAGGTCGTTGCATACGAAATGGCCGATTTTCCTACCTCAACTTCTGGTCGGTTTTTCGTGGCTACGAATGCTTCCATTTCAGAAACTGCATATAGTTTCTGTAGGCGCAGAATCTCCGCCTTCTTACCGTTTATAGTTTTCGTGATATATTTGCCTCTTGCCGAGTTCTTGACGTCGTTTTTACAGTATGAATCAACAAGTGCTCTATTTATACGAATGGAAAAGTGGGCACAACATCAACGCTGCATATGGGAAGGATTTGGCTAAGAGACGCCCAGTTCGCCACCGTTCCAAAATGTTTCGATCAGGAGATGAAAGTCTCGAAACAGAAGACCGATGTAGGCTGCCATGCTTAACGACAATATTCGACAAAAGAAACGAAAATTCCACAAAACGAAAGCTGTTTTGGCTTGGTCTTGATTGGTGAAAGTTTTACCAGCGAGAAAGTGTTCCTGAAAGTGTTTGAGAAGGTGGCAAGGTTGATAAGAGGTCTAGGGAATATGGCGGGTGAGGCAGAACTTCAACGCTTATTTGGTTCAATTTTCAAATAGTTATTGTGAAACGTGTGGGCGGGCGTTATCGTACAAAAGAAACGGGCCTCTTCTGTTGACCAACGCTTGCTGAAGTCGACGCAATTTTCGGTGCTTTTCGCCGATTTCCTTACAGTAGGACTGCGCTGTGATCGTTTGGCCTAATGCTAAAAAGTTGTAATGGACCACACCAGCCGCCGACCACCACACAGTGGCCAATTCCTTTTTTGGTGGAGGTTCGCCTTTGAAGAATACCTAGTGGGTTCGTCGGCGTTGCCCGGAACGTTTTATGTTATCATACAGAGTCCGCTTTTCATCTTAAGTGATGACCGATCCAAAGATAGGTCAATTTTATTGCGTAAACGTAGGGAATAAGGCGCTTTTTATACTTGCGCTGCCCCGCGGCGCGGCGTGATGGTCGGCATGACTATCAATTTTTCGCGCCGCGAGGCGGCGCCGCATCGCTTCTATACTCGGCCGCCGCAAAACACCACATTTGACGGAATTTTGGGTTACGGTATTCGGCGAGTCGCGCCGCTGAGGAGAAGAGCGCGGCGTTGCGCGATCAGCCGCGGCACACTCGGTGTAGGGTGGGAGATTTCACCTTTTCTACCAAACTTCTCCTATTGGGAAGGAGGAGGGGGTACTTAGGATGCTGATCACGAATATGACGTCGTTTTTTAAAGTTACAGGCGATTACTAGGTTTGGATGATTAGGGAGTTTGAGCGAAATCGGTGGCCATGACCTTAGCCCGTACCTTCTGTAACCTAGGAAGATAATGGAGATCTGTAGACATTCACGAGGCTTCATATACCACACTAAAGATATGCTTAGTGCACAGTGACCCCAGAATGGCCATACGAGAAGGAATTTTGAGTGGTTATCGACGATGAGTACCCTCCAGCAGTTTTACTTTTGGACCCGCACATATCGCTAAATAAGGAGTGGTTTAGTGTCGTTTGCATTGCAGGGGATTTGGGTCAATACCACACTCACCAGTTTCAATCGTAGGTTGAGCGGACGACTTCGACTCCAGGCTTAAGAGAGGATTCGTCGCTCTCCATAGGAATCCCACGACAAACATTGACAGGATGCATTGCGCTGATCAGCCAGACGAAACCTTTCTGTTTTGCTCCCTCAGTGACCCATGGACCGTTTCCGGAGCACGGATCGTAGTGCGCAGAAGCTCGTGGCCGCTCGTCGCTGACGCTCCCCTTTCTAACTGCAATGGCGCAGCGGCGCGTCAAAATCGTGGCGCGGCGCGACTGGCCGCGCCGCTCCCCAATTTTTGACGCGCCGCGCTGGGGCGGGAGCATAAAAGGCGCCTAACAAATCTCGAAACGTGACAATTTTTTGGGGCACCTACTTTTCGAGCTTTTCCACGTCCCCAAGGCGTTTCAAAGCATTTGCAACAGCAGCGTTACTGATTCCAGCTCGCAAACTGTTTGGGATGGTTCAGCTTCCACCAATTCCTACAGCTCGTCGTCCAGGACTGCTTTGGTCGACCGCTACGGGGTCGCCTTCAAGGCTGAAATCTTCGGTCCGAAATTTACTGAACCATGGAGCACAGTGCTTTCTCCAACACTGTTAGGATCTCACACTTGATTGATTTGTCGAGCAGTCTCGGCTGCGGATTATCCCAATTTGAAGTTGAAACATTAGTGTCGTTCAGAATTGCTCCTTCGACATACTTCAATAAGCCCTTCAAAAACAGAGAAGAAAAGTAACATTGAAACATAAATTATTCGGTCAGATAGAGCAAAAAATTCTGTACAGAAGCTAGTATTAATGCGCAATGCAAGTTGAATTTTTACTTAATAGTAAACGATTGAAAAATAGTAACACGAAACGCTGAGAACTTTTCGCACAACCTAATATTATTCACTAACAACAAATGCGTGCCTGTTTATTTCTTCAGCGAACCACGTAATTATTCTACTACACTTCAGCTCACCTGACCAATGTAGAGGTGAGCTCTGTAGCTTGTAGTTAGGCAGTTAACAACTTGCGTAGACATCTCCTTGCCTGCTAACTTAGCATAACGAAGAGAACAGTGCACTTTCGGCTGCAGATGCCAACCTCAGAAGCCTATGCTATTCAGCACTGTAAGAGGTGTGGGATGTTGTTGCGTGTAATATGTATTGGTTCTTGCCGAAGCAGCAGTTTCTGAGTCTGTAGCATAAAAGTCCTTCTTTCTTTCTCTGCCTTTGCTTGTTTTGAACAATTATCAATGGTGATAGTACCTGAGGCCTACGGTGAGAAATCAGCGAAGCGATGCGGTTTTGATTAAGCGACGTCATGCTGTTCAGTAGTTGATAAACAGGTTTTTCTCTTCATAAGTAAGGAACGGATGAAGAGAACTAACGATGGTGAGTCACTTTTACCACTGTTCCACAAGAAGCGAGCATTATGCATATCTTGCTTAGCTTCCTTGTCTTTTTTTTTAATTTAAATAAAATCCACCATTCTTTTATTCTACGATTTTTAAAGCCCTTACAAATACTCTAGGACCCTATTAAAGTAATACTCACATTATATATGCTACGGTGTCTCTCAAAATATTGGCAGAGCAGCCTCAATATTCAGTAAAATATCATGTCTTCTTTTTCAATTCGTTTTTTCTTTGAACTTCATGTAGCTGTTGCTGACAAGGAGAGGTTTCCAACTCGGTGAACTCTTGCGATGCTACTTTGACAGGATGTAGGGCCGTGTGAGCGAAGACTAGAATTATAGTTAGTTTTTGTTGAACGCCTTTTTAAAGACCTGGAAAAGAGGTGTGGGAACGTGTGCGCTACAATCTTCAATCCCTATGACACCCTACGAGCTGTGCCTCGGTGGCGCAGTCGGTAGAGGTGCCGAGTCATAGAAGCACCGGCGGGCTTTTGAGTTCGAGTCCGCGTACTGCCAAATTTTTTCGCACATAATAGTTTGTTGGTATTACGCTTTCTCATAATCACAGGAGTCAAATTTAGACCTCAAATGCCTACATCAAACCTAGGCTGTCCTCCATATGTGCTAGTTTTTCAACGATTCGTATCTGCACCATATCCATACCATACCGTAGGATATCGTAACTGCACACAAATACGCATACCTACGGTTGGATATTATGAACCCAGATCATACGTGTATTAATGATGTCGTTTTCACCTGAACGTGTTGGCTGCCCATCACACCCCACCTTCACGCTGAATCAAGGAAATAGCAATAAGACTCTTTATTTCCGGAGAAATTACATGATGCAGATACGCATCGTTGAAAAACTAGCGCGTATACGAAGGTGCAAATAGACAGCCTTGGATTATTGCAAGCAATTATGGTCTAGAACTGGCTCATGAGAAAGCATAATAACAACAAACTTATATGTGCAAAAAAATTGACAGTGCTCGGACTCGAACTCCAAAGCTCCGGTGTGCTTCTATGAAGCGGCACTCCTACCGACTACCGAGACACATCTTGGGTTGATGAGTGTTGCGCACACGTTTTCACACCTCTTTTTCAGGTCTTTAAAAAGGCGTTCAGTGAAAACTAACTGGAGTTTCTGGACTCTGTTCACAAGGCCCTACATCCTGTCAAAATAGCATCGCAAAAGTTCACCATGAGTTGGGAATCTTCCCTCCCGTGCGAGGTTGTGAGCCCTACCCGTTTGATTGAACGAAAGTTGTTGTTGTTTTTGTTTTTTGTTTGTAATTTTATCTACTTGTGATATAGTAATTAGGTTTCAGATGAATTACATGGTGATTAGCAGCACTTTGCTGCACATTGTCTCCAACGGTTTTGGAATTTTCGCAAACTCTCTTCTTATATTTCTGGTCCTGAAGAAGACTCCGGGATACCTCGCCACTTATTCAATTCTCATCTTTAACTTTGCTGTCTGCGATCTGCTTACTTGTTGTTGTGCCTTATTCGTGCAGCAGAGGTACGTGCTTGTGGAAAAATAATTCAAAAAATACTTGTAATAACAAATGTACACAAGTGGGTGAATCTTATAGAAGTCGGAAATAAGAACCTCAATAAGATGGACAGCGTTAGGCTAGCTTTTTGCTTACACCTAACTTTACGTTGCTCAGCACGATGAGTTCTCATTATATCACAGCGGTTGCTTCTCACATTTCGCAAACAGGTGGAGGAAAACTAGATTCAGTTGTGGTTGAATTTATGACAGAAACAATAAAGAAAATAATCGATGCTCACAAAATTAATCAATACCTTTTACCTTTCTGATATCTCGCAAGTCTTTGTTCTAAATTTTTTTAGAATCTTTATTAACCACTTCTTGAAGGATTTGAGGGATGCGGCCACGAAGCCTACTAGGTTGATCAAAAAGTCCTGCCACAGCAACTGACTAAATAACAGAGTAGATTTAATTGCAACGGCAAAGTTATTTAGTGATATCCCGCAATTTGTTTCTGAGATGCCGTGGTCATAATTATGGCAGTGTTCCTCCAGTTCCCAACGGGAGAAGCATAGTTAGTTTGACTAGCCTTCATACTTCATACGACTAAGGGAGATTTACCTATGTTGTTCAAGGTTCTAACAAGAAAACTTTCCATCAACCCAAACAATTTTTTGGTGCTTTTTTCCACTTCTATAAGAAGAGAAATCTCAGACTATATTTTTCAGTTCCAAGGTCCGACAATGAGGTCAAGTTTTCTCATCTGCAGAAACGTCAGAGAGCTCAACCTTTGCTTTCTGAGGATGAGAATGTTGTCAACATCTCACTGTTCTCATTCAAACCACCTATTGCCCCTAAGTTTCTCACAAGAAAACTTTCATCCACCGAAACATTTTTTGGTGCCTTTTTCAACCTCTAGAAGGCTTGTTTCTGTTTCGTTGCATCCATCACCCAGTTTCCATATATACTTGGTGTTGTGTGTTACGCTATAATGCATATAATTACAATCCATGCCTTAAAGTAATCAGATAAGTAAATAAATTTGATATTTACTCTAAGGTTTTTAACTTTTTGCGGCCATCGTTAGAATTCCAGTCTGAGAAGTAAAAGCCGCGAAAGCTCTATTCACCTCTTCAAATAAATGGTAGTCAGAAGGAGCTATTTCTTAGGAGTACGGCGGGTTGTGAAGAATTTTTCTGTGAGGTTGTGCCTTGTCGTAAAGGAGGTTCGAAACATGTTCCCGACGCTGTTATATCTCTAAATCTATGGCTAACGTGGGGTGGCGTTGACCGACGCAATGGATTTGGTCCCGCCATCCAGCGTCTCAGTGAAGCATCACTTTTGAATCCCACTTGCTAAACAAAATTCGAGGTGCGGAGGGGGAGGTAGAGTTTCCGCTTGACATCCTCGTAAGAACCAATGCGACATCATGGAGTTCCTGAAGAGCTCATAGAGTGGGTGCGAATTCTCTACTTTTGTTCAAAGAGTAGAGTTCAAGCTGCAGCTGGAACCTCGATGGAGTTTCCCATCTCTGTCGGGGTACATCAGGGTTCTGCGCTTTCCCCACTCCTCTTTGTTGTCGTCATGGATGGGATGCCATCACACGAGATCTTCAGAACACCGTCCCTTGGACGCGGCTTTATGCTGATGACGTAGTGCTCGCTAGCGAAGATAAAGATGAACTCGAGCGAGAGGTGCAAGCTTGGTGTGATCGCTTGGAGCGGTTTGGACTCAAATTGAATGTGAAGAAGACCGAATATCTAACGACGGACGTTACTGAGTCCAGCTCCATCAAGGTTAACGGCATCGAGCTCCCACGCACTTCGGTTTTTAAGTACCTGGGATCAGCAGTCACGTCTGACGGCAAACTGATGATTGAAGTGAATTCACGCGTGTGCGGCCTGGTCCAAGTGGCGCTCGTTGACTGGCGTGCTCTGCGACAAGAAGCAGAGCGCTTTAAGTCAAAGATCTACAGGGCAGTCATCCGGCCAGTAGCGATGTACGGCGCTGAGTGTTGGCCTGCGACCAGGGAAGTTGAAACGCGCCTCAGCGTCATGGAGACGAAGATGCTGCGCTGGACGGCTGGAGTCACGCGCATGGACCGCATTCGAAACGATGCTATTCGGCAGAAGTTCGGTGTCGCGCCGATAGCCGACAAGATGGAAGCTCGCTTGCGATGGTACGGCCACGTTCTGCGTGGAAAGGAAGACAGCGTCCGCAAGATAGGCCTTAACTTCGAGGTAATAGGAAAGCGGCTTAGAAGGCGCCCGAAGCAGCGCTGGTTAGATACGTTACATGCGGACTTGAAGATTACTGGTGTTTACCCTGATCTAGCGCTGGATCGGGAAAGGTGGCGTCATAACACCAGAATAGCGGACCCCGCTACGATGCGAGACAAATGCTGAAGAAGAAGAAGAAGAAGATCCTCGTAAGAACCAATATCCTCTTACGCCTTCGCGACAGCACTCTCAGTCTTTTCACTTTATGTCATAACGCGCTAATTCCCCAAACGAGTGTGCTCAATCTGACTGACTGTGGTAACATGTAGAGTTGTATGGATTTTTGTTCAAAGATTCTTTTCGTTCTGCCATGTTTTTCACCACTGGCCCTAGGAGTGCTGTTTTGCGCACCCATTCGATCAATTAAGCGGACCAGAAGACATAATATTTGCAAGGCTGTACTTTATGTAGAATGCAACTGTATTCGTACTGGCGAGGCTTTATATAGTGTATTCAAGAAAGCTTCGAGAATGTGGTGTTACGTCACCACATAAGTTTAACAGATAATATTTTAATTGGCTGCAAACTTTTCGATCAACCTAGTAATTTTTTGCCTATGTGACCACAAGGACTTGGATGAGTTCTGGACCCTGCTTGATGAAAAGACAGCAGAGGTACCGTCAGAAGACGCTGTCGTTATCGCAGCTAACCTCAACGGTCATGTGAGGGCTGCGAAAGATGGTCGCAGCTGTCACGTCGGTTTGGATATGGAGCACGTAACGCTGATGGTGAGCTAATACTTGAGTATGCGGACTCGCATAACCTCATCATCGCGAACACCGCATTTCGAAAGCGTGACTCCCATCTAGTGTCGTTCTATAGCGGGAGCACCAAGACACATATCGACTTCATCCATGTGAAGCATCGCGATCGAAAGCTGGTTACAGGTGCGAAGGTGGTGCCGTACGAGACTGTCACCACACAGTACCGTCCGCCGATATGCACTCTAAAGTTCGCCCCTCCAAGGCTGAGGTATGTCGAGCGATGCGGTCCACGGAGAATCAAGTGGTGGCGGTTGAAGGAAAATGCTGCAGCTTTTGTTTCTCGTATTCGGTTACCGACGTAGACAACCGTCGACGAAACATGGAAAGATGCCACCGATACGACATCAAGTTGCATGTTCTGAATTAGGCATGACTAAGCCGGGACGCCGCAAGATCGAGAAGCTGGCGTGGCTGTGGACTAACGACATAAGAGAAAAAGTCCGAGAGAAGAAAAAATTATATCACGTGTTCCTGCGCGACAAGACCGCAGACAAATGGCGTATGTACCAGGAGACGAAGAAAGCGGAAAAGAAGGCCGTAGCCGTTGCAAAAGCCGTCAAAAATGATGATCTCAGCGATAAACTCGAGACGCGCGATGGTGAGCGACATCTTTATCGAGTTGCCATCGTCAGGCCGAGGACATCGAGAAATTCTTGGGCATCAACGATGAGAATGGCCATCTACTGACGAACCGCAAGAGGGCTATGAAACGATGGCATGACTATTTCGAGAGAATTTCGACGGTAGAGTTTGCCCATCCGCCCATCCCTTGCGTCCCTCCTACGCACGGTCCTGTGCAGAAAATCACTGTGGAGGAGACGAAAGCGGCTTTGAAGTATCATACATTAGGCGAAAGTCGCTGTATCTCGTTCACAGAAAAGTTTGGCTGGACGATAACGTCAGAAGGCGTAGGATTTACTTTTAAAAGAAGATGAAAATGGAACAAAAATCGTCACACACCAAGTAACACGTTAAGACACATAACTCTTTTACATAGAAAACTATTCAAATGTACTTTTAGACAAACTGAGAAGGTTCCAATTCTTTGCAAACGTCAAATTGAAATCATCGAAACGTTCGCAGATATTTTGGCAGCTGATCATGTCTGCATCTTGAAAACAGAGACGTAGAGCACATTATTTCTCTTTTCTCTTGTCGGTTGTTGTTAACCAAACAATTTTGCTGTATCTAACTCAGATGAAGGCAAATGTAGTGCTCTACAATCTGTGTGTAACAGAACCTAAAACTGACCTAGAATGTTCATACTTAATTGCGTGTTCTACGCATTCCCTTTATGCAATAATTATCTTTTTTGCTCTCATCTTAAAACGCGTGAAAGGTTGCATATAAAATATACTCTGGGCAAGCGTTCCCTACAGGGTAGCTCAATCTTTAAATCTTTAAATATTACAATTTACTTTAATTTGAATTACATGACATTACCTGTTTGACATCAAAACGTTTTCCAGATTTATTCCTGGGGGACTCGGCCTTTATTATTTTTCTCACGGTCCGTGTAAGTACTTTGGTTCGATGGTCTGCTATGTTGCGTAAGTTTCCTCATGAGCATAATTCTTAATGTTAATAGTATAAAGCTGAATTGCATTGTCCTATCGTTTCATTCACACATAACATTGTTACTCTTTCCACGCAGAAGTAGATTTCTGCTGATTTGCAAGAGTCGTCTAAGGCTGTGAGGGATAAACGTTGGCATTCTTCAAGATGGACGTTGTTAGGAAGAAACGAAAGTACTTTTACAAGAAGAGTCTTGCATGAGGTGAAATTTTAAAAAAATCAGTCGCGAAGCGTTGCGGTGCTCTGGAACAGGAGTGCAAACAAGATTCTGTGCGTTAATTTTTTTTATCGAAATTTTTTAACGGAAAATTTTCGTTAAATTTCCGGTAAGTCGTTAAATTCCGTTAAAAAGTACAATTAGCTGCAAACCATTCTTTTAAGTGAAAAAATCAAGGAAAACCATATACGTTTCAACTTCAGGAGGTCAACAGCTGAAGTTCAAGGAATGAAGTGTAACTTTGCAATGTGAAGTAACAGTTCATCAGCAGCAAGCACACAGAAAAATAAATGAGCCTTCAGTAACAAATTATCTACAGGTTGTGGAATAATGGAATGAGAGGTATGAACTACCATGCAAGATGATCACCGACAAGGCATCTTAAAATGTGCGAGCTGGCAAAACCCGGAGTTCCTCTTTCTTAGTTTTTTTGCGAAACCGTTTTGAGTGACGGTTCTACGAGTATATACAATCTCGATGCGGGCATCACCCCATTAATTACAGAAATGAATTAATAAAGATACAATTAAATGCCTATCAGTGGAATGTAAACACGTTGTCGAACGCACGATTTTCGAATGCCCGGTGTGTGGGACCAATCTATTTTTTGCAACGTCGAGACCGTGACACAACATCGTGTCACACTGTGCTACACTGCCGAAAAGGTGTGCTACGTCGTCAACGTGTCAACGTTTAGAAAAAGTAGCTGTCCTAATTTTTGTTAATAGCGTTTTCTTAAGTCGTTTAAACTATGTCCAGCTAGCGAAAACGTTCTTCCCTTCAGGACTGTTCCAGGTGGCGAGCAAAATTATTCTGTGATAAGCAACGCCAGGTGAGGATAGGCATATCTTACGAGGAGGTTAGACCAGTATCTTTGTGGATAACGGGCGGCATCACTCAATCACTATCCCTGCCACGCTTTCTATTTCTACGGGATGTGGAGGCGGTTTGAATGCGTATCTGGGCATACAATGACTTGCGGTGGGCAGCCGATGAAAAAGAGACAAGTCTGCTAGCAATTCACCCCGGAGAGATGGAAGGCTTGGTTGGCCTGGGCGGGAAATCCGAACCAGGAACCTGATATCGGGGCACGCGACAGCCGGCATCTCCTCCAACTGCGCTACACGCGCCCCCGAAATGCATTTAATTTTTTAAATTCAAAACATATTCATGAAAACATTAAAATTTTCTTCAATAGTTTTTTTAGGTACAGTCCTAATAGGGAGGATAAGATCTGCCATATTAGTGAAGACTAAGGACAAATGTGATAAACTCACTGAGAAAGAAGTCCGTTAAAATTCCGTTAAATTTCTAGAAATTTCCGTTAAGTCGTCAAGCCAGATTTTAACGAAAAATGCCGTTAATTCGTTAACCGCTAAATGTGCACCCCTGCTCTGGAAATCGTAAATATTGATTTCCTGTGTCGCTTAACCGTTATTGGCAGATTTTGTAACACCGCATTGCCCTGAAACTAAAGTACAGTACCGTCGGCAAACGTTCGCCAAAACGCGGCCGGCGGCGGATTAATCCGCCGTTTCCGCCGCCTTGCCATAACTCTCTTCAAAGTCGCTTATATTCAATGAAAGGCACATTGTTGGAATCAGAACAACGTGATCTACCCAATGGAGTAAAAATCATAACAAGATTTCAAAATTTTCGAGTTCGAGATGACCTAGATTAGTCGAGCCCGTAATTGTCTTGACCTTCGCCGTGAGTCTCCCCTAATTGTGCCCCCTGGCAAGGATCGACTTGCCCAGTGGAATTTTAAACATTTCAAACGCTCTCGAAAATGTGTTTCATGCTAATTTTAGGTTTTGTCTCATCACGGCGATCTCTTTGATATCAAATTCGCCTGGTTTGTCACCAAGTTCAGCGTTCCATGCATCCTCAAGTGCCGATTTTTTTCCATTTTCGTTAATTATTTACAACCTCATCACTTTTGCTCTAGGGCTGAGTTTTGCTGAAGTTTTCGACTTTGAGGTGTGGATTACAACTGTGGGTTTCAGGCTTAGTTTAATCAATGGTAAGACAATAGTCAGCCGCCAAATTGGCAGTGCATCAAGGTTCGAGGGAGACACGTCCTGCAAAGGCTACTTCACGTGTGTAGATCTGTGTCTCCACGAGGCGGATCAGTATGGAAGCTGGATATGTGGTCAGACACCATGCAGAGATCCTGTCCCACAAAAACCATGGAGCTGGCAGCTTACGTCTCGGAGTTTCGCTTCCATGGAAAGGCAGTTTCCTTCAAATTCAACAATGAGATTTGACACTGACGTCTGCCCAACCCTCGCAGAAGAGTTCCTACCACTTAACAAAGCCCAGATTTACGATACCTTTCTAATTTTTTTCACTCGACTTTAATCGAATTTATTACTTGAGACAGGTCCGATACTGGAGCCCACACTGTTGCCGTAATTGCAGTGACCTGACCTGCCCCTGCAAACATGCGTCCTTAGGACATGCAATCGCTGCTTCTCTCCTCTCACTACTCACACTAACCATTTGCACTCCTTAAAATATCGATTAATGATGACTTAAGTGGTTTCCTTAGAAATTTTTTTCTGGACTGCTGTTTGAATCTATGACCGAGTCGAAACCGAAGGGATGACTTGTCATGGAAATATATGTCTTCCATCTCTAGGAAACAACACCAGAAAACGGAATACCTCATTAAAAGTCCCTCACAAAAATTCAAGCCCTAGGTATCGTGCGATAAAAAAATGGCTCTCCGCTAGGATCTTCGATACGATTAGGGGTTCTACTTTTGGTCGATTTTCCGTAAAAATCGACCGAACATCGAGCTTTTCTAAAAGATCTCCGATTTATGACAGTTTTCTCATGCAAATGACAATTTTGTAGACGGCCCCAAATTATGTCGAAGCTCGAAGCTTATTTTTTACTGTGTAAAGAGATAAACAAAGGCAGAAAATCAGATAACATTTGTAAGGAAAGCGCTTGAGTGCAATTAACTAGCAATTAACACTCGATATTTTATATACTGCAAATTTTCCATGCAAATGTCGCTCTTTCAGGTTAAAAAACTATCGTGTCCATAACGTCCAGGTGGAATCTGCGAAATTGAAGCGAACCACACTGATTTGAATACTGCCAGAATTAAAAGAATTGGATTCTTTGAGGTGTACAAGAAACTACGAAAAAATACGATACACACGTGATCTACACACGTGAAGTAGCCTTTGTAGGACGTGTCTCCCTGGAACCTTGATGCACTGCCAATTTGGCGGCTGACTGCTGTCTTGCTTTTGATCAAACTAAACCCGAAACCCACAGTTGTAATCCACACCTCAAAGTCGAAAACTTCAGCAAAACTCAGCCCTAGAGCAAAACTGATGCGGTCGTAGTTAATTAGCGAAAGTGGAAAAACCGGCAGTTGAGAACGCATGGAATGATGTACATGGGGCCAAACAAGGCAAATTTGATATCAAACAGGTCGCCGTGATGAGACAAAACCTAAAATTAGCATGAAATACATTTTCGAAAGCGTTTAAAATTTTAAATATTCCACTGGTCGAGTCGATCCTTGCCAGGGGGCACAATTAGGGGAGACTCACGGCGAATGTGGATCAGGTCAAGACAATTACGGACTCGACTAATCTAGGTCATCTCGAACTCAAAAATTTTGAAACTTTTACTGCGAGAAATACGCTGCATTGAGTTCTTGTACTTTTCTTTGCAGAGCTGTCTGTGCCACTGACACCGGATATTGTGTAGCCAAAAATGGTAGGCGTGAGAACCAAACCAGATGGCAGCTTCAATATAGGAGTGTCGTGAAGGATGATCTGATTCAAGAGATCCTGTCCAACTATTATGTCTGGAGAGGACGTCGTAGGAGCAAGACTTCTCTGGGCAATAGAAAGCTTCTCCTTCCTGATGAACGCCTTGTCTTCTGATGACAGCTTTGCGGTACTTAACGACGCGGTCAGCTTTTCTTTGGTGAAGACTGGCACTCGCTTTAGCTTCATGCCTGAGCGAATGTTCTTCAGAGTAATGTGAACTTCCGTCGATTCGAAAGTTTCTTGGAGCTCTCCCATTCCTGTCGTTGTGAATGAATTTGAGTCCTTAGTTGGAAGTTGCAGCTCTTCTCGAAGTTTCTTCTATATAAAACTTCTTTGAGCTCCAGAGTCGAGAAGGACAGTTACCGGTTGATAGTCCACCTCTGACTCGTTGAATATCAATGCGGAGGCCACTTGTAGCACGCATTGATTGACAGTCGGTTGTTTTGAACCGATGAGGCTTCCAGGTGAAACTTTGAAATGAGCTGCTCCACACCGGTTCGATCTTTCAGTGCCATTTTCGTGTCGCATGGTGCGGCTATTTTTCGGCCGCAATACAACCTTTACTGCTCCTTGACGGGCTACTGTTGGTGGTTGGTTTTGCTTATGCCTTTGTCCGGATGAACGGTTTTCTTCTCCGGGTGCGCTTGAGTAGCAGAGAGAAGAATGGTGGTCCTCTCGACATCTTGGACAGGGGCCAAGGATTTTGCAGGATTTTGAGTTGTGCCCTTCCCTAAAGCATTTCCAGCAAAGCTTTCGTTGGCTGACTTCGTTTCTGCGTTCCTCAGGAGTTGAGAACGCAGTGCAGTACTGTGGCGGGTGGACTTCACCACAAAGGCATAGAGGCAATGTCCTCCGATGCGAGCGCAGCTCGATCTGTCGTGACTCGTTTTGTCTTGAAAACCGGTCGTTGTCAGTATCGTGGGGATACGTTCCGAATAAAGTCGCCGTTGTGAGCTCCGTTGTTTCTTGGAGAGTGATGATCTCGTCAATGGCTTCCGTAATATCTTTAACTTCGAAGGATATACCGGCAACGGTTTCTTTCCTTATCACAGTGGTACAGATGTGTTCCGTAAACTTTGAGAGGATCATGCGGCGCCATACTCGGTCCGCATTGAGTGATACACCTGTTTGTTCCAGGTGTATGATCCGTGAGGTAATGGCGGATAGGGAGTCACGACAACTCCTGGGTGTATCGTGAGCACGCGGAATTTCTTCGATCTCGTTTATGAGAATATCAGCTATACTTGCCGACCTGTCGTACTGCTTCTTGAGGATGTTGACGGCCCCATAGTACTTGTCCCCTATCACGGGTACGTAGGTGATGGATGCTGCAGCTTCGCCTTTGAGAGCCTGCTTCAAGAACAGGAACTTTTCTTGGTCAGTTAAACTGGCATCATTGTGTATAAGTGCCTGGAATACGGACCAGAAGGCGTTGAACTCTCTGAAGTCCCCTGAGAAGGTTGGAACCTCGAGAAGAGGTCGTCTGTGAGCGACATTGCGTGCTTGTGAAGGCGTTACCTCACCTGCTGATTCGAAATTATTTCCACTATTGCCAGTAGCCGGCTGTTCACAGCTGGCGGTTTCCTGACAGCTGGCTATTAGGATGGCTTGTTGAGACAGTTCATCCTTTTTGAAATCCACTTTGTTCTGCCAACGCATGACCGTGATGTCAAGCTCGTATGACTCTGCTTGTAGGTAGTCGTCCAAATCCGTCATGAGATTTTCACGCTCTTTTTTGGTAGGTCGTGAGTTTATTGTCTCAATTGCTTCCTTTAAGCAGTTGTCGTGGTACTGCTTGTTGCTCATTACCGTTCTCATCAGGTGGTTTAGCTGTGCTGTCTTTTCTCTGATGTACTCCACACAATCCTTCCTTTCTTCCTGGAACGCGAATGGCTGGTCCAGACGGTTGACTTCTGCCTCGCTTGCCTTAATAAGTCCGCAAGCATTCGTCATTTTTGTCTTGTAAACCTGAATTTCTGCCATCTTTGTTGCTTCCGGCGCGTTTTACCAAAGTTTATCAGTAAACTTTGAATTTTTCTTCGTTAGGTCCGAAGTAGAAGTCTCTTCCTGCCACGCGGGACTTTTCGCTGCTCTTCTGGCTTTCTCAGATGAGAATTTGCACAATGAGCGAGCTTTTTCAGCGATTTCTATTAGCCCCTCTGTCGAGGTTTAACCAGAAAGAACTGCTGATTTAATCTCTTTCCAATGAATTGGAAAGAAACTTTTTGCTTCCTGGTAAAGGAAAGCTTTGAAAGAACTCCTGGTTCCTCGAGGAACGCTTAATAGAGTGCTTTTTTGAACTCTTCTTTCCCTAGCGATGGAAAGAAGTTTCAATTGCTTCCAGGGCTCTCCTGAGAGAACGCGGTAGGAAGTCTTTGAAGTTTTCCTGGTCACCTGAGGAACGCTTAATGGAAAACTTTTGAATTCTTCTTTCCCTAGCGATGGAAAGAAGTTTCAATTGCTTCCAGGGCTCTCCTGAGAGAATGCGGTAGGAAGTCTTTGAAGTTTTCCTGGTCCCCTGAGGAACGCTTAATGGAAAACTTTTGAATTCTTCTTTCCCTAGCGATGGAAAGAAGTTTCAATTGCTTCCAGGGCTCTCCTGAGAGAATGCGGTAGGAAGTCTTTGAAGTTTTCCTGGTCCCCTGAGAAACGCTTAATGGAAAACTTTTGAATTCTTCTTTCCCTAGCGATGGAAAGAAGTTTCAATTGCTTCCAGGGCTCTCCTGAGAGAATGCGGTAGGAAGTCTTTGAAGTTTTCCTGGTCCCCTGAGGAACGCTTAATGGAAAACTTTTGAAAGCTTCTTTCCCTAGCGATGGAAAGAAGTTTCGGTTGCTTCCAGGGCTCTCCTGAGAGAGAACACTGTAGGAAGGCTTTAAGTTTTCCTGGTCCCCTGAGGAACGCTTAATGGAAAACTTTTGAAAGCTTCTTTCCCTAGCGGTGGAAAGAAGTTTCGGATGCTTCCAGGGCTCTCCTGAGAGAACACGGTAGGAAGGCTTTATTAAAGTTCTCCTGGTTCCCCGAGGAACGCTTATTGGAGTCCTTTTTAGCCTCTGTCTCTCACTGAGGAGAGCTAGCGCAGAGGCTTGTGCGTGGGTTTGAATCCACGGCTGATGCACCAATTTGGTGGTTCACCAACGGATGCGTCTGTAGTCAATTGTAATAAGTGATTTATTACTTTATAACTCTCAGAGCACAACACGAATATCACATCACAGCAGGTTATATAGACAATATGCGGAGGCGGAGCTACAAATATCTCCAATAGTTAGCCAATGGGGCCAATTAGCTCTGGTCTTGAAAGGGGGCACCGCGCCTAGAGTGGACAACTTGAGCGCTATCTCTATTACCTACTTGCGGTACCCCTAAGTTATGCCTGTGGATGTTATTCAATGGTACTTATCTTATAGTATTCACTTAAGTATGCTAAGTCTTATCATTCATTCCTATTTGGCCTCTATTATACTGCAGTATACATTCATAAATGTAGTCCCTAGTTGGGTATTCACAACAGTCATCTCGAACTCAAAAATTTTGAAACCTTGTTAAGATTTTTACACCATTGGGTAGATCATGTTGTTCTGATTCCAACAATGTGCCTTTTATTGAATATAAGCGACTTTGAAGAGAGTTATGGCAAAGCGGCGAAAACGGCGGATTAATCCGCCGCCGGACGCGTTTTGGCGAACGTTTACCGACGGTACTGTATAGACCTCGTCCAACTCAACAATTACACAGAACTCTTTCTTGGATTATGTAGAGGACACAGTAATAAGCTCTTCAATTATTTCAGATACAGTTTCCTGCTACATTGCTATTCACATTCCATGTGCAGTTTATTGTTTTCGTTCTCATATCGCTACTATATCTTGGGTAATGGTACGCCGAAAGTTCGAACAGTTATGATTATTATTGTCCTCCTATATTTACCATCTGTTTTTCAGTTTGTAAGTTTTTCTGCAACTAGTTATAAGTTTCCGAGAGCAGATGCTAACTGCATTTTAAAACAAATCACAAAAATAAAAGGAAAACAGAAGGATAGAAACACTGGGAACACAAGAATAAAAACAGAGGAGTGGTCACCTAATGAACTATGGCTGTAATAAACTGTAATGCAGAGCGCGCAAATTTCTGTCATCTGAATTTGTCTTATTCGCTATAAAAAGTTGTCCAAGTATTAGGATGTCCAATTTTTAGACAATTCCAGGGCGAGATGTTTCGTTAAAAGCTTTACTACCAGCCAATATCATTTAACATAGTATTCGCCATTATGTTGTGCCCCATATACCGGACCTTTCCGGTTGATACCAAATTCCCTTAAACGATAAACTCCAAGGAAGTGGACAGAAAAAAATTATTGATTGATCCTTCTTCCTCCTTATTATCAATCATTTTGTTAGGGTGGTGAAATATGGAAGTGAACGCATGATAGCTAGCGGGTGCAAGATCATCGTCAGATGGGTATGATGGATTTGGTAACTACAACTCTCGAGTTCTTCCAGCCTTTACTGGGTGTTCCTAGCTGTGTGCAGTCTGGCGTTATCCATGAGAAGAAGAACATTTCGTTCTATGGGCCTGCGTTTTTGCAAAATTTCACTCATCTTCTGTATTTTCTGCAGGGTGGAATGTGTTCGAGTCCTCATAGAACCCAAATAGAGAAGACATCAAGCAGTTCTGCTCAAAGACCTGCTCGCTGAAGACTTCATCTGACAGAGATGTGTGTTGCTGGATCTCACCATTGCATTTTCCCTAATAAAATTTCGGACAACCTCATTACACTGGAAACTTTATAGTAATAAAGGATAAAGGATAAAGGACGGCGTTACTCAATCCCTTCTGGGATGCTCAGGCATTCTACTTCTACAGGAGGTCGTGGAGGCGATTTGAACGTCGTATTTGGCCGTACAATGAGTCAGTCGCGCCTCCTCCGACTGCGCTACACGTGCCCTTATTGTAATAGGAAGTAAAATTACTGATAAAACACAAATAAGATTTAAATGCAATATTGAGACTCAAAAATATTAGAACTGTTTTACAGGTCTCCTTTAGTTTTGCCAGCGACAATGCTGATGAGGTCAAAGTTGCGATAGCTGCGAGATTCGGCTACAATATGAGCGGCGAGTGCGTTAGCGGCCATCTAGATATCCTTGAATGGAAGACGCTGTTCACGATTCTCAACACGACCACAATTGTGGCACCACAATACGTCGCTATCCTTTTGTTGATAAGAGAAATTGCGTCAAAGCTGAACAGCGTGAAGACTATATCGGAGAATTATCGACAGCTTCACTCTCAACTGCTTAAGGTAACTGCTTGGCATCATGCCCAAAAAATGATCTAAAGCTTATTTCTAGACGAGGAAAGCGAGTCATAGAAAAAGAATCTCTATACAAACAGATTTTTTTAAAATTAATGTAAACTTATTTAATTGATTAGTACAAAATGTACAAAGTTATGTTTTCCTTTGTCAAAGCATTAATCCAAGCGAGTAGGAGGCCTTCAATTTCTGCAATGGCATCATGACGGTAATACCTGACGGCAAGCGGCGACAGGCATTTTAAAAGCACTTCCTGTACCCGGATCGCTGGCGTAATGGATTATATAATAGTCACGGCTCATAAAAGGAAGCGCAAAGGCTTGATTCCCTGCAGAGGCGATACTTTTGCATTTTTACTACTTGTTTGATATAAGAGTGTCTGGCAGCTATACCAGTTCTGCCGGGTTAAAACCTACTAATAACGGTTTCCTCGAGAGTTCTTATTACTGGCCTATTTTTGACTTCAGAGAAATGCAAGGATATCACAGTTGTGGGAACCTGTGGTCCGTTTTAGTCGAGGCTACTATCCTCTGCTGTTCCGCACCAGCTGCTGGCAAAAAGGAAGCATAAGTTCTTAGGAATTGAAGGGTGTGGAGATCCTTCCTACATGACACGTCTCCTCCTTCCAGACAAGCTCTAAACTCTTTCCCCGCCTGATTTAGAAGGTGAGAAGTAAGGGAGGCTAAATGAACATAAAAACATGGGGCGCTTACTATTAGTGGGGTGGAGAGGATTTCCAAATTGTACCGTTTAGCTAGTATATGATACAATTGCAGGCACTCACTTACCAAGCATGCCTTCCAATTTTCTTCCTTTTTGCTGTGGTGACATATTCGATCGGTCAGCTGAACCTCTATCATCATCCGACCCTCGAGTACTCCACATTTATTCTGGCCGGCATCGTTCCGGCGTTGAGTCCGCTCACATCATTTCGCTTTATATATCCCTATCGCACATGGATACGCAAAGAACTTCTACGGCGTCATTCTACAGCTGCAATGGTTTCTGAAACCAGCATATCGGTACTACAACGAAGCTTCGTCTTAACACGAAGCAGGCGGGATTTATGGAACTCTCGTTGATTCATTGGTAGTTCTTGTTCATCAGCTGTTTATAAACACATTCGAGAATTGGCTATGAAACAAGAGAAGAAGTGAATAACAAACACTAGTGAGGAATGTTCTTAACTAAGAAGGCACATCTTTCTAGCAGTTCTAGTTCTGTACTGAGAACGCAGGACTCCTTTGGAGTTCCGAGAGACACGGAGCATCACCTTTTTCGGGTGGTCTTGGCGTGAGAGCTCCTGCTCCGCCGCGACTGACGCTTTCGCCTGTGGTTAACGTAGATTGACCACACTTCGTCGCCAGTTACCAGAGAGCCAAGAAAAAATAAAAATAAGATGAATTCCGCCGTAAAGTCAGGAAGTTAATGCGCGCACCTGCAGCTGGTGGCCGCTAAGTTCATGCGGTACCCATGCACCATATCTATATGTCTTCCCAAGGCCACGCAGGTGTTGAGCTATGGTGGTGTGACTGGAATCGAGTTCCTCTGCCAGATCACGGGTGCAATGCCGGGGATCCTCCCCAACCAGCTTCTGAAGGCGCTTCTCACTCGCTGCAACTGGCCTTCCAGACCGTGATTGGCCCTCCTCCAAACAAAAACCTCCGTTCTTGAAGCTCCGGAACCATACTTCCGTAGGAGGCAGTGGTAGGACCCGTCGTTCCATTAATATTATTCACCGCGACTCCTGCCTGCTTTGCTTTTTGAACTCGTAAAGCAGACGCTGTCGAACTTGCTGGCAATGAAGAAGGATTTTCTCTGCTATAGTCGTAACGGAATGTGACAACAATAGCAGTAAATTTAGGACATGGGTCAGATTATACATGCGTTATTGGGAGAAGGTTCCAGAACACTTGTCAAAAATTTGGCGGCACACCAAAGTGAGTGGATGAAAACTTTCCTTATAACCTAATAGTTAATAAAATTAATCCACTAATTCATTCACTTTTTTAAAGGCGTCTTTATACACATGAAAAGCGTTAGACATGGTAGAACCCGTTGTCGTTTTGAGACCCAAGTCGGCTAATATACGAGTGCAGATTGACTTTCATATCTTTAAATCCAATGCTCCTAAAGGGAGTGTTTGCAATTTTAAAGGCAGCTGTCGTGAATCGCGCTATGTTCTTCATATTCTTCATCAAAATCCACTGCGAGTGCAATTTGGAGTGCGATCAATATCCATTGATCGGGATTCTGGACGGATTCTTCTATGCGGCACCTTTGTGCGATCCTTGGGATGCTCTTCTGCGGCTGGGGAGTTGATCTCGTGCGTAGTTTAGCTTTCAATAAAACTTAATTGCGATATATGTACATCGCCATGAGTGCGATTGACCTTGAAGGCTTGTAAATTCGATTATACTGGGTCCGGATTCACAAACAATTAAACCCGTGGGTATGCGGGATAAGATAAGAGTCAGGTAGAGATAAGGTAAAAGTCAGAAACTCAGGCTTCATCGTGGGTATCTCTACCCCCTATACCCGCGGATTAGTCGATGATGAATTCGGCTCCAGATCATGGTGACAACCCTGGGCATAGTTTACAGTGCTTCCCTGTTACTGCAGGCTCGATGATCGTTACCAACAACGACGGCTTACTAGCGTTAATTGCATAAGCGTTCCGTGAACTGCTTCGTTTGCTAGTAGCATCTGTACAGTTGAATTGCCCAAGTTTGAGGAATTGCGTCTGTGTTGCTAGTACATCGTCGTTCGTTGGTTAGGTCTGATAGGCTAAGGCTTCAAGAACAAATTTTATCAGGTCAGGACTGCCATCATTCCACAGGAATGCTTATCAGCCCAATCCCAATGAAATTGAATAATCATGAGTAGGTGTACAAAACTGGTTTAGCAAAGAAGTCTACGCTATAGGGTACGGGACACACTAGAGCATAAAATCTATGTCTTTAAACGATGAACTTGGAAGTATTTGTTTTATTTTTCTCTGGTTAAATAATTCTCCTTACTGCATGCTATTCGGGAATCTAATCGTTATTAGTCGATACCGCACGCCATGTCACGCTGAAGACATAAAAACGAAAACACTGCGCAGGTGTGATGTTGGGAGCTATGTAGCAGATGTAAACGGTTTGTTTTCGCTTCAAAAATACCGGCTAGTCAGCGCAAATGAAGCATTCAGTTCACCTCCATCAATACCTCCAACAGTAAGGCCAATTTTATAGCTTTCTATTTATGTTCTTCTCCCCAATTTGCGTTCATTAAAAAAAGGATGGCAAATGACAGCGGTTCTTTTGTCCCTACTTATTTGAAAAATCAAATTGCGTTTGGTAGTCTATAGTCAACGACTTGAACAGCTTGCATTATCATTATAGTTTCAGAAATGGACTACTTCTTACTAATGGTTCTACTGCACGTTGTTCCCAACTTGTTCGGTATTGTCACCAACTCTCTTCTAGTTTTTGTTGTTCTAAAAAAGACCCCGAAACGACTCGCCACCTACTCGATACTTATCTTCAACTTTGCCTTTTGCGATCTACTTACCTGCATCAGCGCGTTATTCGTCCAGCAAAGGTACTAACTAGTATTTCAGTCGTGCTCAGCATTGCTTTATTTCGAATGTACAGAGATACGGTGCGAAAGATAACATTTAAGATTATACAGTATTGTGCCTTCGCCGGTTTGTAGACTTTCTAAGCAGGACTGTTGCGCCTGTGTTTACTGTTACTATTACTTTCTCTTCTTCTGGCGAGAATGGCCTTCGCTTTTTTCCTAGTTGTTGCCACTGAAAGTATTCCATTACTAGAAATGTAAAAAGACTAAACTAAGCTGTTTGCGTGTTTTCTTGAATGCATCTGGACTCTAATTTTCAAATACTTTTTCAGGCTTATTCCTGGTGGAGTTGGTCTCTACTTTTTCTCTCATGGACCTTGTAAATATTTTGGGTCGCTGGTCTGCCATGTTGCGTAGGTTTTGTAGTGTTATTATTGCTGCGACGAACGAACTCATTATAAAAGCGAAATATTTCTTCTTATTTTTTTGCAAAGTGCACAAACTCGTTCACTAAGTGATAGTGAAATATAGATCGTGGCACTTTGCCGCTTTGTAAAATTTTGCCACTGGTTATTAATTATTGCGCTAAAGAGTTACGAGTCTTCCAGATACATCAATAGCATTTTCATTACGATGTTTGCTTACGTTCATCTAATTTTGAAAAATTGTCTACTACTATGAACTCGAGGACTACTTTATAGATAGTTCATCGTCAAGAAAAAATGGCGACTCCAACTTGGTAGTGCATTTCAAGGTGTTCACGACAGCGTTTCTTCGGTTAGGCCTCCCATGGTGCAACTTATCAGTACGATGATGTCGTGGAGTCGCGTTGAGTCAAACAGCGCTGATAGTGTAATGGGCTAGCATCCTGCCTGGATAGCAGAGGTTACGGGTTCGAGACCCCCTTCATCCAAGGGTTTTGATCTGATATCCACCCAACATGCTTATCACTTCGCGGTATTTATGTTGCGCATATTTTGAGTAAATTAGAGGAATCACCTTTCTACGTCTCATCGCTGCGATTGTTAACATATCGCTCAAAATTTCTGCTGCATACGTTGAAATTCTTGTCAACTTTCTAGGATGCTTTGTATAGTCACCTTGTCCACATATGCGGCAGAGTTAAGCTTGTAAGCAGCTTGTCCATTTCTACTCACGTGTTTTCGCTCCGTATAAGTATTAGGGTTGACGTGCGATATTCCACAAGCTGATGCCCACACAACCAAAAGATTACATCTTCTGCCTGCTCTTCTTAAATTCTCAGCAAACTAATGGCACCGCTTTTTTAGATACAGCTTTATGCTACACTCTTATGCTCATGTTTTATGGAGTCTGCTCTTCTCATTCTCATATCGTTACTATATTTTAACCCACACCCCACCAAGATCTCGGACAATCGTAGTTATACTTATCATTATCTATCTGCCGTCTTTTTTTCAGTTTGTGAGTTTTGTTCGTTGCGCTGCACTTGAGCTTGACATTATTAAGTGGACGACGGGAATCTGTAGAATGGGAAAGTTGAAAGTGTGATGCAGCATACCTTTACTATACCATTTCTACATTAAACACTGAACCACACATACGAAATTGGGCTATCAATACAGTTACACCACGTCGACAGACTAAGCAGGCGGCAAAGATGGTCTCTATAAGAACAAAACCATTACATAAAGAAATTAAAAATTGTCAGGATGTGATTACCCTAGGGTTGGAATGCGGTAATGAATTCTCAGTAGATGAGATGTGTACTTTGATTTAAATCCACACGACGATTTGGTTTCAATCACAACAAAACATCGATATATCAGCTCATACCCTGATTACTAGCAAATTGTGGCTTAAAGAAAATGACATGAACCATTTCTATCATGACCTTTGGTACAACTGGTTTCACGCGATATCAGCGGCCTCAGCAGACTGAAATTGCTGACGTTTATTTTATATACTGTTAATTCACAGAATACAACAAAGTTTTACCATGAAGTGACTCCTGGATTTGTTGTGGTATCACATATCTTGTGAATTTATGTATATTTTAGGCACCTTAGTAGTTTTAGCCACAATACTATACTACGCAACCCAAATCCTTTTCTTTATTGATTTTTTCGACTACATCTCCATGACAATTATATGACTATGTCTTCATCTCCACAATAAGGAACATCAGGCCATCTGTTAGGTTGAGTCATAAATTTTGCAACAAAATTTCTCTTCCAGCAAGAATAAAATTATGCCACTAAAGAAAAACTATTGACTTAATCGAAGTAATTGTCGTTATTCTCAATGAGTTTCTTCCGCTTTTCAGGAACTGAATATATTACGTTTCTTTAGAACTTGGTCGGTGTCGACCTAAGAAGTCGTGTACCGTCGTGTATGTAGTCGTGTAGTCGTGTGTGTAGAAGTCGTGACATCATCGACTTCGGCGAAGGGCGTCCCTTTGAGAAAATGATCTATCGACCGAAGCAGATGGCAGTCAGATGGCGCAATGACCGGGGTGTATGGTGTTTGCTTGATTTTGGTCTAGCCCTATTCTAGATTTTTGCAAGCGTCTGAAGTGCCCTAAGCGGTCGGCCGTTGCTTTGTTGGATGGAACAGTGGCTCGTATTGACTTCTTTCTCCACTAATTTTTGCTGGATGTAGTCGAGTTGTTGGCAGAAGCAAGCGTCCTGGACGGTTTAACTGTCTGGAGCAGCTCCCGGTGCACTGGACCACTACGCATCCATCAAACGCAAAGGAGGACCTTTCGGTGGAGCTCCGGTTTTGACGTCAATACCCGGGCTCGCTGCGTTCGAGCCGTTGCTTTCTGTCTTCGAAGTTGTCGTAAAGCATCCGCTTTTTAACTCTTGTAAAGATTCGATCCAGGCTCCCTCGCTTGAATCGGTGCAGGAGCTCTCGACAGTCGGAAGCACAGTGATTCACTTGGCTTTCCGTCAACGCATAAGGCATTGACGACGGCGATTTTGGCGACCTTCCAATCCTCTGCAGCCAAAGAGAAGTGGTTCGCTGGGAGGTGTGGAGATCAGCGATCAGTTCTAGAGTGGTTCGAAAAGAACTCGGCTTGGTGGATTTGCGCAGGCGCCCTTTGTTTACAGCAGTTGATCTTACCGGGAATGGTTCGTCCTTGTTGTCCTTCTTTGCGGAAGAGAACTTCTGATACCATCTCCAATAAATTATTCGGTTAGGAGTGAACTTGCCGGTGGCTTCTTGAATGTGCTTCACCCCTGTCGGCTGGGTTGCTGCCGAGATGGAACTAATTGAAAATGAAATCACACGCTTTTCCACTTTAAGTGATCATCGTTCTAGAGAATACAACTTTTCAACAACGCAAGTAAACTTAACGATTCATGGCTCAAAATGGTTGCTGGAAACGTGCTTTCAAACAAAGTATAATTCTTCAGCTGGTTTACTTTGAGGTCTAGAAAAAAAAACAGAAATGTTGCAAAATGTATGACTCAACCTAATATCAACAACAAAATTGCCAAACGAGAAAATCATTAAGATTCTGAAACCAAACAGTAATGAAACAAATATCACAAAATGCGGTGAATCACTGAATGGATGGTAAGTATAAAGAACTAATATGTAGCAATCAAACGCAAAAAAACGGACAATGAGGTCGAAAAGCGGAAATCAACAGCGGAGTAAAGTCGGACGCACGCAAACACGCAAATATATTTGTCAAGGAGCAAGGAATATGCCAAGAATTCTCAGAACACGAGGACAATATCGATAGCCCACACTGATTCAAGTTGAGTTTTCTCGGTGTCCCAACGATACTGCTTTAGCTCATGCAAAAATTGTTCAAAACACATTTGCATCAAAAAGAAATAAAATTTCGAAAATGGTAACAAATGTCGTTAATGCAATTTAACGGATATTTTGGTAGTTAAATTTCGTTAAAAAGCTTTAATAAAAAATGCCGGTAAATCCGGTAAATCGGTAAATCGTTAATCGTTAAACGCACACCCCTGATTAAGAGGTTGCATAAATAGTTGGAGCACCAGGTGGAGGAAGCACAACTGATACAATACAATAGTAACGCTGATATATTACACAAATAAGTAAATCTTAACAAAAATAAATCTTACTCAGATCAGTAGACTGCTTTTCTAGCCACGGTCCTGCCCGGTGTGGCGACAGCGAGGCAAACCCTTTCATGTCCGTGACTTTCGCCTAAGGATTTTTAACAATTTTTCTTACAAAGAAGGAGCACCAGGAACTTTTTATAAGCACTGAGATAAAAAAGCATGCCATGCAGTGGCCAAATTCATCAAACACTTACAGCAGCTTAACATGGAAAATACATCCGAAATCCCTGATAGCGCGGTGTTTCACAATTTCGCTTGGTAAGCCACGCCCTCAGGGAGTTAGGCTGTATTTTCTCTGTTAAACTGCTGTAAGACGTTGATGAGTCCGACTCCAGGTTTCCTTTTGTTTCGTTTGCGATGATGTCGATATGGTGAAGGAGGCGATCGAAACAAAATTCCACTACGATATGACTAACGAATGCGTCAATGGTATCCTAAATATTCTCAAATGGAACGCGCTGTTCACAATCCTGCATATGACATTGCCGGTAACTCCAGTATGCGCTGGTATACTTATACTAAGAAGAGCTGTCGCGAGAAGGCTGAGTAATGTGAAAACAATGTCGGAAAACACTCGACAACTGCACTCTCAACTGCTTAAGGTGAGTCGATCTCAACCTTTGTAAGCTAACTTTAGCAAAGCAGTAAACTCTAGAAAGCAGAAAGAAAGTGTAAATTTATGGCACTACACTTGCAGCAACCTCGCAGACAAGAAGGTGTAGCCGTTGCCACCTCCAACTACTCGCTGATCTTGATTTTTGTATTTTAAACGAAAACCTTTCAGGCGCTAACCTGCCAAGTGTGTCTGCCAGCGTTCTTCCTGTTTGCCGTTGTGTTCTACGCTATCGCCCAGCTGAACATCTACCAACATCCGCTGCTCGAGTACTCATCTTTCATCCTTATAGGCTTCATTCCGGTGTTGAGCCCACTAACTTCATTCTTCTTCATTCGACCTTATCGTATGTGGATACGGATCAAGCTACTGCGATGTGGATTGACTCGGCTGGTGCAATCCGAAAGCAAAATGTCGACGATAGTACGAAACGACGAGTTCACTCTATTTAGAACGATTGTTTAGCATAAAGACAGGTCTGCGTTAGCAGTGCAGTGATAACAGCAGCAGCAACAACATCGTCGACATAGCAATAACAAGCAACAAACATACATCAGTTGGAAGTCGGAGAGGGAAAGCGATATAGCTGTGCTGAAAAAGATTATCTGAAGTAAGTCAAAATTTACAAAATTTACAGTCCAAGCTGGACACGTTTCATTTTAAGCCAAATATTTTCAAACAAAAATAGGCGTATCTAAGGTAAAAAATACATTTTGTTATAGGGATAAATAATTTTTTGTTGCAATGTACACTTTTTGAATTTGCATAAGATTCCTACTACTTTGACGAAAACAGTATTTTAGATGCATTCTGAAGTTTTACAACGCAAAAAGTTGTTCGTAGAAAAGAGATTGCACCGTGCAGAACATTGCACTCCTCCAGAACATTGCAACGCGAAAGATTGTAAATGCTTTTTGTGGGATTTTGTGCTGTGAAGAATTGTGATTTATGTCTTCTATTGCAATTGCTGATTCGCATATAAATAGCAGTTATAATACCATTCTAATAGACTACGCAATGTAACTAGTTCGTTGCACAATACCTCCATATTACACCAGCGTTTCCTTTAATCTCCACTTCGGACAGAATTTTAAAATATTGTTTGAGGTCAATTTGTGTGTGTTTCTTCGAACAGTATAGTTAGTAAATGCTCCGCAACATGTTCAGACAGCAGTTATGATGTGTATGGGTGATGAGGAGCGCGAAGAGTCCCGAATGTTAGCCTGCAGAATAGCTAACATCAATGGGTACGAAGTGCGACAAGCTGTGTTCAACACGGGCGCAACTCTAACGCGTTTAACAGTAAAATTTGCCTTTAACTGCCTTTCATTTCGGATAAAGTCACGGCAGCTGTACGTCAATGCCTGTTGCGAGCGGGCTTGGGTGCGGATGTTGTACTGGTAAACATTCCGAGAGACAACATTAAACGTCAGCTTGTTCGCAAACGGGTATATGATCGCGTATTATAACGCAAGGCTGCGTGATTTGTCCGTAGGGAAGAACAGGAGACTGCGCGTAGAAAGGCGTCATTTACGATAGCGTTTAACCTGCGGTGAATTGTACAGGGTGCGCCAAAATTATGGCGACAGCACATGCGCAAACAATTTGACCTTTTATTCGGAGCGTCTGCTTTTTTTCGTGCTCTTATTGTTTTTATTGAGTCAATTAGTTTATGCTCACCTCAGTCAAGCATAACAATAAGTCGTTTTTCAAGATAATGAAACGTTCGTGCCACTGTTCTTAAATCATTGAGCTTTTCCGTCAAGGCTTCTCGGCACGCTACATTCACCACCGTCTTGGAGTTCATCAAAGTATTATGAATAGGTCCATCAGACGCCAAGAAGACCTGGGAATCGAGGATGATAGATACGGACGGGAAAGACACGTATCTGTGACAACTACGGACAACATTAGGAAGCTACGTGAACGAATTCGCAGGAAGCCAGCGCTCTCGGTCCGCCGGTTGTCGGGAAAATGGACATCATGGAGACGTCGTTGAGGAGAATCTTCCGTAAACTGAGACTTAAGGCGTACAAGAAGATCCGCGTGCACCCTCCTGGACCTTCAAACAGGAAGGAGTCCCAGCTCACAGAGCAAGAATGCTGCAAGACTGGTGCAAAGGCAACTTTCCGCAATTCATCAGCTTCCACGAGTGGCCAGTCAACTCTCCGGATTTGAATCCGACGGATTACACGGTCTGGTCAACTCTGGAAGCCAAAGCCTGCTGGAAACCTCACCGCCCCGTGGATCCTTTGAAGAAAGGCGTGCGATGAGCTCAACGCGCCTTACTTGCGTGCCGCTGTCGATGCCTTCCCGAAGCGTCTCAAAGTCTATATCGATGCCGATGGAGATATCTTCGAATCTCAATGTTGCGTATAGTTCGCAATAGACTGATAAACATTATCTCATCGTTGGTTTCTCGAGAGCACCGCATTTTCTCTCTCGGCGAATTGAATACCTTGTCGCCATAATTTCGGCGCACCCTGTACATTGGGGAAACTGGAAGGCTGCTGGGCATCTGCGTTAAGGAACATCTTGCTGCAAAGAGGAAGCAAAGCTTATTAACCCCGCTTGGAAAACACCGAAGGGAAGCCCACTGCGGTGACGATTTTAATGTGAAGCGCACAATGTTGTATCAGAGAGAGAGAGAGCGAAATAGGGACCAGAAAGGCTCTTGAGGCCTTCTGGATTCACAGGCGCAATCCATCCATGAGCAACAGGAACGAGTACATCTCCATTACCAGTGAATTCTTGCCTTTTATCCCTTTGTGTGAGCTATGAGATGTTGTGTACTACATTCTCAATACCACCGTGCTCGGAGCAGTATATCTGACTGGACCAGTATGTCCCACTTGCTCCATGGCAACCAGTTGAGCCGGTTTCGTGGCGCTGGTGGGCTATCGGTGAGTTAGTTGGGAGCAGATGTCGTCTTTCTTCTTAACGCTATTGAGGGCATGCTCTTCGTGTAAGGGTAGACGCAACGTTTCTGACCCAATGAACTCTGCAGAACCGAACATTTCGAGCTTCTTTCAGACCTTGAGAAAGACGAGTTCGTCGAAACGTCGGTCGCGATACAGGAATTTATACCAAACCTGTCAGGCATAGAAAAGCAAAACATAGTACAGTTAGTTTTTCTAAAGACGAATCTTTTGAGGACAAAGGTAAATTTAAAAAATATTTTTTTTACTTCTAAAGGTGTCCGGTTTCAAAATAGAAAGTGTCCAGTTTAAACTGGAAATGGTCAAAAGTCAAAATTGCGTCAGCATGCAGCTCACCGCTTTTTACAGAAGGAACTTTCATTGGAATAAGCACATCGCTGTCGACATGGATGCCTAGGCGATCACATAAGCCCTGCAATCGCCTCAATGAATTCGATTGATGAGATTACTGCACGGTATTCAACTTCAGAGGGCGAATGATAACAATTTCCCTATAACGTATCCTTTCGAAGGGGCGCAAAGTGCCCTCTTTTTGGTACAAGAGCCCAACTGCACTAATGCGATACGAACAATTTTTTTGGTCAATAATGTTGTTGGGATTAAAGATCTAGGGTTCCTGATCACTAGCAGTGATACCAGCCTACTTGCTCAATCATATTAAGGAACATAAAACCATTAGCAAGCTAATTTTAAAGTGCGATACTCGGTAGATGTTTACAGAACAGCTTTAAAAGAAAAAGCAAGAACACAGATACTGGGACACTTTTTTGATCAATTGAAAAAAGCCAAGTGACTATGTGCTGATAGAACACGATGATTTTGGGGATGTTGTGTTCGTTCAAGCAGCGCTGGTGGCGTGATAAGCTGGTATCGTGCACGGAAAGCAAACGGCGCAGGTTCGAGTCTTAACTGCGCAAGAGTTTTGACAGCATTTAAACATTCTTCATACGGTATTAGTGTAATTTAATGAGGCGCATCCTTAAATTAGATCCGTTAGTAAGCCATGTTTATGCTTGGGTGGGGCGTTTAATGACGTCGTCGGATAAGACCCGGCTGTCGCGAGCACTCAATTATAGTTTCCTGGTCCCTATTCCCGCTCAGGTCGACCAAGCCTTCTATCCCTCCAGGATGGAAACCTCAGTAACAGACGTATTTAAGCGAGAATGTGGAAGACACAAATGTTTCGCAAATCACAATGCCATGAAAACATGCTCCCAACATTCGAAATAGCTATTAATACGTTGACGACAATACACAGCATTTATGTTTCGTAAGCAAGCGGTCGCAACAACGGTTTTTGCGCATTTTGCTGCGTAAGTTTAAACTCGATTTCCTCCAAAGTGAAGCAGTTTTGTGCGATTTTTTTGCACTTGCTTATAGACTGTAACCGCGAGAAGCTTATGCAGTTGTGAGCAAGGAATCTGTTTGGTGATACATGTGAAAATTTGTTAGTAAGGCGACAATTCCATTACACTCCTTTTAAATGTTGTTTAGTGAGAAAGTATATGGTTTCTACAAATATTACTAAAGAAGTCTTACATGTTGAACTTGTACTAAAAACACTTCAAAGAAAGGAAAATTGATGACGCTATTTTAGGATCGAATGTACTGCTTCTCAGTTCTTCATTCCATTCTCATTTCTTCTTAAATTCGAAGTCATGTTTACAAGGCTATAAGAAATCAATGCATTTGTCCCACAACAGCATGGAAAGCAGAGCTTCTTTTGCTTCGTTTTTTAAGGCAGGCTCCAGTTAAAAAAATATTATGCTAAGTATTTTGGTAGTCAAGTTATTGTTGTTGTTTTGCCCCCTTTTTGAATACAAGAGATTGAAGCTCTACAATACGAGAAATCCGATATGACAGATTTTTGGTACTTTGCTGGCTGGTGCCCGCATTGAAATTGCACCTGCTCTCAGAACATTCACACACGCAACCCTTCTGTACCCTCCTCCGAACAGAACTGCGCAAGCGAATGAAATTAGGGTCTGGCTAATCTAAGCTGCCCGTTTTAAGACACTTTTCCGGTACGATGCGCGCACCTGCACACTTCGCATTTCTCATATCACTTCCCCATTCCATTTTCAAATGTCGGAACACTAAACACAGGACAAAACGTCTAAAAATGGCAGTCGACCAATTCCGATCATGAAACGCACATGCCTCGCCATGGGCATTTCAAAGCTGTTGTTAGGTTCACCGTTTTGCTGCATTATTGTGCCCACACTGTTGGGGTGAAAAAAAGCAATTTGCCGATGCACCACGTAATGCTCACTTTTGCTTGTGGACGGTCCCCTGCCTTGACGAAGCCGAGGTAGCAACAGTTTATTGGACGACAGCCAGTGAGTACGTGCGCACTGCATGATGTAGAGAGAAGATGGAACAAGAACCAGACGCATCGACAATCGTGGCGGCGAAACAAAAAACCTAACGGCCAAGAAACGATGAGACAACGGAACAAAGGTGAATCAATGGCAGAACAATATGCATAAAGAGCTACTTCTCTAAGAAGTTAACGAAGTAATTATAAGAACATAAGCAACATTTAGATCTCAAGTGACTTTCTCGAGCCCTGATCTTGTCCGGTTCTCGTCCCTCGTGTTCGTCACGATACCCCGCGTCTGAGTAAGACAGTTCGGCAATTTTTGCGGCGATCTTCTGTCGTTCTTCCGGGAGTAGACAGACCGCTGTATTGAGAAATCCGGCAGCAAGGCCATTCTGTTTGACGGCAGTTCGCGTTGCAGAATCCGAGGCAACGCAGGCAAAACCGTTGACGAGTCAGCAGACGGCAAGCCTCGCCGTTCGTACGTAGTTGTCTGGCTGGTGACGTCTTTTCTCTCCGCAGAATATGCATGAACATGACTCCGTAGACAAGAACAACGTGGTAGGCATTCTTCAGACGGCGCTCGCTGGAATTCTCAATTCCTGGTGTTTTCTCCATAGGCGGGTTAGTTCGTTCTCGTGCTCGTTTGATTCCTTTCGAGGTCGTTTGCGCGATGCGACTGACGACGAGTGGCTGGATGATCTTACAGCTTGTCAGAACTCTTCTCGGAATTCGTTCGAGACAGCATCCAAACTGCGCCTGACGCTTTCCTTGAGCTCCTTCGTGGCAGCCCCCCCCCAATGGTAGATGGCTTCTTGAACCTTATCGTTCTGGACACGATGATTTTCTAGCTGTTCTTCGATCTTGCAGAGGCGCTCCTTTGTTAGCTCAATGGCCTGGAGGATCGTCGTCTCTGGTGCATGTGATTGAACTCCATCTTCACTGAAGCGGGTTAGAAGACTATGCAACTCGGTGCGATATTTCCAATGGTTGATCTCGGAAGTGTAGACTGTGGTTCTCGAGATAGTCTTTCATCATGTTGTTGCTTCCTTACAAATCGGTGGTAATCGCTGTCGGAGCTCAATCTGCTTCGATGAGTAGGACGTAGGTTTCCCACAGAGTTCACGTTTCAGCTCAAATGTGTTTGAGGTTCTGAAGAGTAGGATATCCTTGAGCCAGTCGCATCTCAGCTTTTATGTCTGCAGCATCCGGGGCTCCATTTATCATGTCCAATCGTAGTTGCTTGTACTCTTCTACCATCGAAGGATCTCGATGGAGAAGACGTCCAAGCTGGCCGTGGTAGAATTCAATTCTTTGCAAAGGTTCTTTTTCTCGTCCTCACAGCAAGTTCTTCTAAGAAACGGCCACCTTTCGGCACCTCTAGATGGTTGCGGTTTCCTTGAACAGTATTGGACAGGTTGAAGGTGATGTCGTAACGTTTTCATGCAGACGAAACAACATTAACAGAAGCAAAGTCTAACGTCGTTCGGTCTTCATGATTCTGATGTTCTGCCTGTCTTCTTGGACAGTACTTAGATGCACATGTTTTTTCTGATCGTGTTGGCGGAGGACCTTCTTCGTCGCTGTGATCCTCCACTTCCAATGGAATCAGCAGTATAGTTTTCCTCCAGGTACCCAAGCGAATGTGCACGCCTACAAACACAAGAACACGCTGGTCTTCAGCCGTTTGTCGAGCTAACAAGAACACGAGTATAAGGAATGAACGAATCTCAGGAGGATGCGCGGACGAGGGCAAAATACGAAAGAAATGAGAGAAGATGAGTCAGCGCGCGCGGCTGGACGCTATTTATGGACTTACGGTTCCCGCGTTGGCGCCAAGCGTGATTTGGAATTTGAAGTGGGCGCCAAAAAGATCGATACGTACCAAAAGTGCATGCGGTTGTGGATGAAAGGCACTGTGGGTTGATCGGCCTTCTTATAGTACGACCTTTGGATGAAAGTAACTCGACTTCTCTTGATGCGTTGATCGTAGTAATCCTTCCTATGCTCCAGGCGTTTCTAGGCAAGTTGGAGTTCAGGACGAGTACTACTTGACCGATCCTAAGAATTGTCGTTGTTGATCGTCCTTGCTTCAATCCTTCGTGATGATGTGCTCGTAGCTCCATCAGGTGGCTTGTTTGTCAGATCTTCCAGAACCTCTGCGTTATCTGGTGGGAGCTCTTGAGCGCGCTTGAGTTCTCGTTCGAAATTGAACGAGATCTTCCGTAGTGATAGTCGGCGCCCTGGTTCTGCTCTCTTACTTGCAAGTCCAATGTGTATCCCAAACGAATATTCTTCTGGATGAAGTCGATTGGTCTTATCGTTGGCCTGTATTCTAATGGTGAGTATGCTTCCATATTGTTTCGTGGTCTGGTGTTGAGACAAGGTTCGATCTCAACTAGGAAAGTCCTATTCGTTTCGAAGTCCAGTCTTTTGTTTCTTATAGCCTTGCACATAGCATTTTCCACTGACTGGGTAAGTCTCTCGTAAATTCCTCCTTCCTAGGGCGCGTATGGTGTGATGAATTTCCACTCCGTGCTCTATGTAGGAGGAACTGATGTGCTTCTTGGCTTTCCGTCCATGATTACATGGCTTCTTCGAGAATATCTCGACCAAGCTCGAACGAGAAGGAGCGTTGTCACAGGTGATACTTGCTGGAGATCCTCGTCTCGCGATAAGTCCTTGCATCAGGAAGCAACTCGAGGTAAACAAGTCTAGTGGTAGCACAGATCAATATATAATAACACCGTACGCCTTCGCTGTTGTCTCCGGCCCGTCTCGGTTTCCTTTAAGGTGTAGTGGTCCGAACATGTCCACGCCAGTATGATTGAATGGTCTGGTCTGAACCATTTCTCGACGATCTTCAGCGTCAGGGTAGCGAAACGGCAGGTTGTTGAACCTTTGACACGGAACGCATCTTCAGATTGCAATTTTCACTTGTCTCCTCAGTCGGTGGATCCAGAACTGTTGTCGAACGTTGCCCTTTGTGTGGGAGACAGAGCGATGGTACTGACCATGGGCTTTTCGAATGACCGATTTTGTAAATCGGTGACTGGTGCGAGTATAACTGGAAGTCGTGCTTCTTCCGAAATTAGGCTTTTCCCGAGCCGTCCGTAGATTCGTTCGCCATCTTTCTTAAGGTTCAGTTTGTTGTTTGACGACGTCAGAATAGCTTTCTTTAAGTGCGTCTGACGAAGCTTCCAGATGAATTTCCTCGCTTGTTGCAGTCTGCTTGCTTTTAATGGCTCTCTTCCTTCCTGTTTTGTAATTTCCGACAGTGGTTTCGAGGACTTGTCGGCGTTGAAGTGACAGTCCTTTCGACGTGTTCGCGATGAATATGATTTTCTATGCTGCAGTTCCAGCGTTGAAAATCATGCGGTGTCGAATACAGATTTTGAAGAGCCACTTTGCTGTACTGCCAGTACATGCTGATTGACGGCTACGTTCTCGCCTTGGCATGTCTAGAAAGTTCTGTTTGCTGGCGGCCAGAATTCTCTTGGTTGACGTAACTGTGTCGGTTTTTGACACAGTTACGTCAACCAAGAGAATCCTGGCCGCCAGCAAGCAGAACTTTCTAAATATGCCATTTCCATTTCCACCACATGCTTTGATGGAGTTCTTCTGCCGTTGCTCCTCTTGTTCCGACGTCTGCTGCATTGTCTTCAGAACTGATATATCCAAATTCCATTTCAACTCCCTTTTCACGCAGGTCGTCGGCAGTGGCCCTATTTCGCGAAGATTGTCGTGTACATGACTTTCTACTTATTTCTCTGGTGTTGCTTTCTTCAGCCATTGTAAAGCGATCTGGGAGTCACTGAAAATGCGCATTGAGTTTATAACGATGGAGTTCTTGAGCTCATCGAATGTCGGTTTTGAGAGTCGTGCAGCCATCTTGAGGGCGTTCACCTCCATTTTAGGTACGATTGTTTTTTCGCTTATTTTTGGCAATCTTGACATTGCCATGAGCAGATGGTCGTCTTGGTTGTGGCAGAGATAGGCGACAGCGCACATAGCAGTGGTGCTTGTGTCTGCGAACAATGCAAGAGTTTGGCTATTCGTTTTGTCAGCAACTCGTCTCGGGAGCTCCTTCGAGAATCCTTTGGTTTCCATCGAGCTCCTTCGAGAATCCTTTGGTTTCCATCAGAATGGCGTTCCATTTAAATGTCGTCGGGCTACAGCATAGGGTCGCAACCCCAAGTCTTTATTCCTTTCTCCAAAGTCTTTCTTTCTTCTTCTTCTCTTCTACTGAAGGAACTGCTTCGTTCTGAGCATGAGAGGAGTGAGCCATCCCAATCAGGGATGGGCGGAATTTCTGTTTTCTGTTTTCTGATTTTTTGGTCACTTCAGGCAATTTTTTCTGTTTTCTGTTTTCTGGAAAATGGCCAAAAATTGGTCAGAAAACAGAAAATGAAGCTGAGTATAAAATCTTGTCGTAGCAATCCAATAATGTTATTCAGAGAACATCACAAAATCATTAGTTCCATGACGAAATAATGTCTGTAAAGTATTTAAAATTACAAGAATTGCAAGAAAAATAGCGTTGTGGGTGTGCGCAAGTAGAGATCTTCCAGAGTATGGAGCTCCGTTTGTTTGATTGACTGATTGTGAAGGCTACTGACACGGAGTTCCTTCATAGCATATTTCACGACTTTTATAATTTTGCTTCGTGGTTTTTTCCAATTTCATTAATAGTGTAGGCTAAAGCTTTGTTTAAAGACTTTGTGTTAAGGCTACAAAGCTGGTGCTTAAGTTGCGTTCTTTTTTTTCTTTTTCTTTTTTTCTTTTTTGAATGAGTGCTCGCAAGAATTCCCATCACAGAAGGTGTTTATAAACTGAAACTGTTTCAAAAGTTTTGACACATACGTAGGCACCTTATACTTGACCCAAGGCCGTTCGTAAACCCCATTCCAATGCTTCATTGATATCATATTCGTTTCTTTGGAACCAGAATGGAATCAGAGACCATGCGCTCCATACGCAAGATCGGAACGAGGTGGTCAGAAGAAAACAAAGTGAGAATTGAGAAGATTTCTGTAATTTTCATGCGCAACTGTACACAACGTTTTGCACGAAGCTATCATTGAACAAAAATTCTACACAGCTTTCAGTTTCAAAGCTGGAGCGAGTAAGTTGTTTACCCACAGCCGTTCTTTCTCCCAACACAATATGAGGCCACCACATGTGACTGTCAGTTAAAATCAAGTTGCTCCATGAAAAAGGATGGTTCTGATTATTTAATACTGCATGTTCGCCCACTCATCCCAGAGATTACTAATTGGATTCTAAGCGGCCGCCAACAACTTCTATATTTTCCCTGCCCCGTGCACGAGTAGCTCATTTGGTCGTTCGAGCGACATGAAGAGCGTCATATCTCTCTTTCGACTTAGTCTAGCGGTAATGTATCTGATTTTCAAACCTCAGTGGAGCTTCAATCTTCGATACCCTCTGATATGCGTGAGTCTGTTATTCCAAGCATCGTGTTGTCGGCTCTTCGATGTGCACTGTTCATGCAAAGTTAGTCCTGCTTTCGTAGTGTCCAGGTTTTTTAGTCGTATATTAGTGCAGCATGGACGGTGGAGTGAAACATGAACAGAGCGTAACGTTGTTCATCATCACTACTTCTTGAGCGCTAGTGAATGCTCCTAAAGACCGCTCGCTTCTTCCAAACATTTCTTCTCAGGATCAGAGCTTTGCAAAAGGAGCTGGTTATGTATGAGTGGCAGATGTTGACGAGGATCACAGTTTGTATGAGAGAGGAGCTAGGGAAAAACATCCGGAAAACCACCGAAACAGCGCCATCCTAGACGATAGAGAAAGGATATGCTTCCTCCGTTTTTTGGCGTCGATAGGGACACATTCAAGAAAGCACTTTCACCTAAAATTTTGTTTTTACAGTTCTTCTTTGTTTATAAGAGGGAATCAATCTCGTATCGCCCTATGAACAATAACGGCGAGTATGTAACATCGTTAGTCTGCTATGGATCTTGAACCTAGGTTTTCTTAAAGAAGATTGGATTGTTGCTCTAGAGAATTTTAGCAAGGCGAGGCCATTTGTTTCAAAAATTACAAAAGTGAGAAACAGAAATAGAAGCTGTAGTGAACAAATAATACTCTACGACCCCCGCACAGCATTAGAGTGCCTCTCTATACCACACAAATGAGAGAAATGAGTTGAACATGCGGTCAGCGGCGAATGAACCTCGCACAACCCTTAAAGGCCAGTTTCTCGTTTATGGGACAAATAATCTTCTGAATCGTCTAATCGCCTTATTTGTAAATGCACTTAATTTGTGGACCTCTAAATTCATCCTTAAGCCACCTATTTCAATCTGCATGCAATAAGTAAGATTTTCCGTAGTATTGCGGTCATCAATGTAACAGTTAGGGCAATCGCTGTAATTGGGCTTGGTAAATAATGTTACATACTTCAAATAAGATCGCCTAGAATCTCTACTAATTTATTAATTTTTGCGAATTTAAAAGTAATACGAATTTGTATTATATAAGCGCTAGCAGCCATGTAAATAAGGTTGTTTGTGGCAAGATTTGTAGTCGTGGGAAAGCATTTGTTATTGGAAAAATAAATCTTTGTATAGAATAGATAGCTCGGATGATATTTTCAAAATTTTCTGCTTTCTGTTTTTTGATTTTCTAGTTTCTGTGTTTGGCTTTTGGTGTTTTTGGCTTAGGTGTTTTCTGATTTCTGCTTCCTGACGAACGCTATTTTCTGTTTTCTGTTTTCTGGGAAAATTTTAAAAATTTCCGCCCATCCGTATTCCAATGGATCGTAGATAGCAGCTAACGCACCGAGAATTGCTCGTTTCGTAGTTCTTTTCGTTTCCAATGGACAGCTTCTGATGAAAAGCGTATCGTCCTTGAAATTTCCTGATTCCTAGTATCTTTGGGGTTCTGTCGATCGACCGGTCTTCAGGCGGGATCCGCGCGATCAAGTCAGAGTCGTTGGACATGAATTCTTGCAGGTTCATGTTGAGTTCGTCGAAGATTTTCTTCGTGATCTTGTAAATATTTTGCTAATGTTTCCGATGTCGATTCTGCGCTGACGAGTAGGTTGTCGACGTAGAGATTGGCGTGATTTCATTCACCAATGCGGGATCCTCATGATATGTGTTCAGGTGGAACCTGATTGTTGCCAGTAACAGGAATGGCGATGCGTTAGTACCGAATGTCACTCTGGTAAAATGGTACATCACTATGTTGTCTTCTGTGGGGGGGGGGGGCTTGGTGATATCTTTCACCGACAAGCATCTTGTCGCATTCCGGTCTTCCTTGTGAAGTCGTGCTAGCAGGAAAGATTTTTCGACGTCCGATGCTAGTGCGATTTTTCCGGTTCGAAAGCGCAGCAACGTTCCGGTCAGTTTCGGGAGTATTAACGGTCCATGGTGGAGTACATCGTTAAAGCTTGGCTTGTTCCGATAGTGAACCGAAGCGTCGAATACTATCCTCATTGGCTTGGTTCGTTTCTATGGTGTGACGATGATACGATGAGGAACAAAATGAAATATTCCGCTGTGCTGGCCGTGTCGCTCTGTTACGTGTTTGAGAATGCATTTCGCAAGTTGATCCTTAAAAATTTGATTGTATTCTCGCAAGAATTAAGCCTTGTATCGATAGGCTTAGAACAGCCCTTGAAGTCTAGCTTTTGCTATGTATCTGTTGTCTGGTAGTTGCTCATCATCGTTCCTCCATGGTAAACGAACATAGTAGCCATCTGGATTCTTTACAATGGTTTCATTATGGCGCTTCATAACGCGGTCGTTTACTTCTTTCTTCTGCATGTGGTGTAGATCAGCGTACTCGTCGACTCCTGACGACCCGATTGTTAGAAACTGCTCCCATTGTGCTCGTTCCTCTTCTTTTGTCGTTATGAGCAGAATATCGGATTTGTATGATAGGTTTCCTGTTATCATATATCCGAACGACTTGGATATTAGATTTAGTCCGGAGGAAAGCTTCAGAATATTATTCTAATATTATTCAGTTCAAAGTTGGTCGCGTTCAAGCAGTATTGCGGGGATTCGTAACCAACGATTCATTCGGAAGTTGAAATCCTTGCTGATAAACGAATTTTAGATCTTCCCTGCTGAATCGTGAAGATGATATAGTTCGTAGTGACGTCGCCTTTAAATAATGTGAAGCTTAAGAGTTTTTCTTGGTCGTCCTTCAGTTTGACGAAGACGATGCCGCAAGTCTTCTCCTTCACTTCGCATGAACCGAAGATGGTAAGTCGAAACGTTTCCTTTCCTACATAAGGCAATTGAAGTTGGTCTGCGATTTATGAGTGAATATAGCTCCGATCCTATGTCATAAGTATCGCCGCTTTCGTATACTGTGTCGGACCGACTACCTCTGCTGATCCAGTGAAGAGCTGAGCTATTTGCGGAGATTGCTCGTTGATCTCCATTATGGCTTAACTGTACTCAGCTGGTACTGTGTCTTCGCCGTCTTCAGTTTGACAAGAAACGAAGTTTTGCGGCGCAGTTCTCCTTTGGTTGGAGTGCGTTGATCCTGCTTGCCACTGCTCTGACTGTATCGCTGTTGGAGCTGCATGGCTTTCGCCTCCGGTGCTCTGTAGCGAGGTGTAGTGTTTGTGCCCACGTACTCTGCATCTTGGCTTGCTGCATGTGTCGACGCGATGATCTGGTCATCCACAGTTTTTGCACTTCGTTTCTGTTGAAAAATGCCGCTCATTGGGGCATTGAAACTGACCTACATTCAGTGGATCTGTGCGTTGTTTGCTTGCAATAATCTCGGCGCTTGATAAGGCCTTCTGTCCCGGTTAGAGTGCGCGTTTGCTTCAGTGCTGGATCTGCGGTCGACTATGTTGATTCAGTAGCTTGCGCTTCGTCGATGAGCTCCTTCATCGAGATGATGTGGTCTACAACAGCATAAAATCCCTTCCAATTCCATAGTTTGCGATTTTCGATATTTTTCTGAGATTTTCTCCAGTATCTTCAGTTGAATTGGCTGGCTGAATTTCCTGAAGAATTGAGTGAGCAGCTGTCTTTGGTTCACGTCTTCTTCTCTGTTTGCTAACTGTGCCATAGTCGTCGCGATTTGGTTCAGTAGTCTTCGCTGATGACGAGTGCCGTGTCCATCCGCTTTGAGTTTCTCTAGTCGTCGATAGAGCCTGTCGATAATGACTTGACTGCTGCCACTTTAGGAGCCATTGCACAGTTTCCCCGTAGTTGGCTTCCATGACCTGAAAACGTATTATGGCTTCCCTTGCATCCCACGAGTGACTTTCAGATAGCTGAACTTGAGTAGTGGTGAGATTAGCTGATCGTGAATGTTGCATTTGAACAATTGCCAGAAGTTCTCTCACTCCCAACCATTGCTAGAGAAATTCGGTATGGTAAGCGGCAGTAGTTGGGGATAGTACAGTAGTTGCGGATGGTTGGTCGCTATTAATGGTTCCTCTGTTGGCTGCGACGGAGTTCGTAGCTCTTGCTGTTGATCGGCCTTCATCAAGGCGTACCTCGTTGATTCCGAGCTTCGCCTGCCGATGTCAAGTAGGTTGCCACCGAGTCCTCTTCCTTTGTTCGCTCGCCGTCGCTGAGGTTCAGGTGTTCTTCTTCGAGCTGTCCGAGTGCTTGTTCAACTGTGCCGATGGCCTCTTTTATCAGCGTATGTGCTGCTGAGCAACCTTTTTATCAGCTGCTCCCTGTAAATGCGCCCACCAATGCAATATGATGTGAACGCTGAGCTATCACTGACGATAGTAGCAAGGGAGTTCTGACTCCTTGTAACCTTGGACTTGAGAAGTCACAGTGCCATAGCGCAACAGAACAGTCCAAACACTGCAACTTAGGAGGCCGATCGTGCAGGGACGGCGGAAGCGGACGATATAGTGAGGAACACACCGATCCTGATATGCGATATCAATAGAACGGATATATGAATCAAATTCGGATTGTCGAATTAGGGAACACTGCAGATCGTCAGAGTCGGTCGATGGATATTCAGTTACAGCACGGGTCGTCGTAGCCGAGGCACCATGTGAAATATTCACTTTTGCTTGTGTACGATCCCTTGTGTCGGCGAATTCGACGCAGCAACAGTTTATTGGACGACAGCCAGTGAATACGTACAGCACCTCACGATAAATAAAGAGGGCAGAACAAGAACGAGCTCCCCGCGAATACTGACGAGGGTCTTGATGAGCTGTACCGTATGTCGCGCGGGCGGATGTAAAATTGCTTTCGCGGCATGACGGCGAAACAGAAGCCTAGAAGCCTAGAAACGATGAGAGAATAGAATAAATCGAATCAATGGCAAAACAATATGCACGAAGAGCTACTTCTCTAAGAAGTTAACGAAGTAATTACAAGGACATAAACAATATTTTTAAATCACAAGTGACTTCCTCGAGCCCTGGTCTTGCCCGGTTCCCGTTCCTCTCGTTCGTCGCGATGGATTTGGATTAATTAAACAACTCCGCTTGTAGACGCTCACCTGCTGTACGAAGACATTAGTGTCGAAGCGAAGACTTATTAGCACAGCAGCAACACGTTGAGCACAACAAGGCGAGAAGAACAAGAGCTTTAACCGCGTTGCTAATATGTAGCAGAGGTCAAATTGGACTGGCCTCTGCATCGCGCGGGAGAGAGGCTAATTCCCTCTCCGCGCCTGATGGCGATAGCGGTAACTAGGCATGCAGGAAATCGAAGAGGTAAGGAGAAATAGGCAAAAACAACCTCGAACGAACTAAAGAGATGAGTACAACAAGAATTAGCATGAATACAACGTAGCTCAACTTCTAACAAACAAGTACGGTTACTACGACACACAATAGCCGGTAAGACATCAATAATGCCTTCCGTGAGCCTCGGTTTTTCCCGGTGCACTTGAAATACACCGCGGCCACGGTGGTCAGTTCGATGATTTTCGACTCGATTGTCCTTCGCCCTTTCGGAAGAAGACATATTGTCGTGTTTTGTCCAGGGCTTCGACAGTAGGAACATTCCGTTGAACAGTGACTCAGCGGTGGATCCTCAAGCAAGAAGTCGTCCATGCTGATCGTGGTGGAATGCGAGTAGTCCTTGAACATCCACTTCGCAGAATTTCTCCTTGCCATCAAGGAGTTTTTCCAAGAATCGGCTGGCAGTCTCCGGCATCTGTTTGCATGCAGACAAGACAATATATTTCTATGTTTTGTCCTTCTGTTGTTGTAAGTGGGACTGCGCACGAAAACAGGCGAGTAGAAAACAAATGGGAGTAGATAATGGAATAGGAATTAAAATTTAGTGCGCCTTTATATCATGGGAACGTGAAGACTGACAGAACTTTCCTTTCAACCTAAAGAGCCATATTGTCCTTGCTCGTGTTGCTGCGTCGAGCGTCGAAAAAGTGCGTATAGTTATTACATCCGCATGACTGTAAAGCTCATTATTACTGAATTTAGGAGAGAAATTTGGTCAAGACCGTTTTCCCCACCCAAATCAGATTTACAGAAAGCTCCGATTCATAGGTGAAAACTGTCGCTCCACAGCTGCAAAAATTCCTCAGTAACCGCGCGCACCCGCACACATAAACCGCCCTACCACCGCCGAGAACTGCATAACCAAACAAAAAGATCGTTGAATTGCAAACAGCTGATCGCGCATACGAAATGCATCCAAAACGAAACCTTACGAAATTGAGAGTGCATGTTCCTTAAACCTTAATGGCATGTTTACTCCTTCTTTCGTCTGAATTAACAAATGGTAGGTGGACCACTCAGCTAGGTTGGAATGGAATAAGCACGGAAACATAACTACATCAGGTAAGTTGCTCGTACTGCTCTCTTCCTTCAGATGAAACTTTTTATTTCAACAAACTCTCCCAAGGTTCATCCCAGTTTTAAAGGCACCGGATCAAAGCAAACATCCCTGGAGGAAACAACGAAAATCGACCTTAACTGAGAGATTGTGATATTCATCTTGACAATGACGTCGTAAAGAGAGATATGAGCAACAATGATTCACCAACACGCACCGTTTCCACGCCTCGGTTGCTGGGAATCAGCAGTGGGGGATAGTAAGGAATATTCCCCGTCGGTTGGCCCGGCAACGTGTGCGCAATTGTTGCTGGTGTTGTTGATGCCGAGTTGCAGCAACAGTGAAAAAATAACTCGATGTTGTCTTTGTTCCCCTGCGTCTCTGCCCTGTCTTTCATCGCTGTAGCACAGGATGCGCAATCACAGCATCGGCAGCGTGAAAACTGCTTTACGCAGACGAAAAGTGCTTGATATAATAACGTCTACCAGAATTATTCCTGGAAGTCCCAGAGTTTACTACATTTCTGTGCACCTGCGAGTACTTTTGTTCGGTGGTCTGCTACGCTGCGCAAGTATCCTCGTGAGCTTAATTTTTAATGTTAATAGTGTTTGAAAGTAATGTCGGCTTTTGCTGCGCAAGATGGATGTCGTTAATAAGTCGCTAGAATTTATCAAGCATTTGAAGCATCCCAGCGATTTATCAGCGACAAGACACGATAACATTCTTGCTAGCCTAAGCGCCTCTGGCATACCTCCCAGTCGCTCCAGCGAGTGGTCGCGGCGATAGTGTTGCGCGGGTAGCTACGAACTGCGTAGCTATCCTCTCAATACTATCGCCGCGACCAGTCGCTGGAGCGACTCGGAGGTATGCCAGATGCCTAACGCAACAATTACATAAAACGCTTTCTTGGATTGCTGGGCTCATACAGAATTATTGAGATAAGAGGTCATGAGATAAGATTGATAAAAATTTTCACTAATTTCTGATGCAGTTTCCAGTTGCACTGCTAACAACATTCGATGTATAATTTATTATTCACATTTTTGTATCACTACTATATCTCCGGTAATGGTACCTCGAAAGCTTGAACAGTTGTTACAAATATTGTTCACAAGGTTGTTATATTAACCATCTATTCTTCTGTTGTGAGCTTTTCTGGAGCTAGATATAAATTTCCAGTAGCAGATGCTAGTTGAGTTTTGGAACAAAGACGCAACAATGAAAAGAAAAAAGAAAGAGAGAAACACTGCGTGAATGAGATTAAACAGTATGGAGGTATCAATTAATGACTAAATAAACGAGACTTAAATGCAATAAGGATGACAAAAAAACATCTTAGCTCTATTGCCTGTCTTCTCCTGTTTCGCCAGCAACAATGTTAATGAGGTGAAAGTTGATAGCCGCGGGGTTCGGCAACAATATGAGCGAGAGTTCGTTTGCCGCCATCTAAATACCCTTGTTCTACAATTTGTCTATGGTTTTGCACCGGAAATATTGTAACATAGGTAAAATGCGTTATATACAGAAAAACTGAATACGCTAGGTATTTAAAACTTGTGCAACTATTGAAGATAGGTATCTATGCTTTCTTCTAACCAAAACCAGATTCAAGGATAATCTGGAGTGCTCTCGAATAGAATTATTATCTCTCGACTGCGTGCGAAAGTCGTTTGATCCATCAGGCACAGGCGATGTATTAACTAGCTATTTTTCTGTTTCACAGCAAATTTAGAATGTTCGCCGAGTGCACAAAAGAGTCAGCGTTAGTGCGAGGAGCATTATTTCTTTCCGCTCTCCTTCTTCTGGACGACCTCTCTGTAACAGCTTTCCAGGGAGAGGCAACACTTGAGATCTGATCTCGTATGGAGAGTGGAGAGCGGATCTAGTGCGTTTTCAGTATTCAATGAATTTTAGGTACAATGAACATTGCCATGAATGCGATTGGGCCCTTGGGCTCGAAAGTGCGACTCTACTGATCGTGGATGACAGCCATGAGTGTGGTTCGGGTTTGGAAAATTAGGCTTTCCTGTAGACTCGATTTTATTCACTAACAACGACCGATGTCTGCCAGACTAGGACAACCCCCTCGCCGTATTAGGTCAAGACAAGCGCTTTTACAGGAAATTAATTACCGCTAGAGCGTCCTCAGTTGACCAAAAATCAATCAAGAATAGTTAGTAGTGGCACTAAATTTACTTTGTTAGGAAGATATGTATGTGATATAAAGTATGGGCTATTTTAGGCAACAAATCTGCACGCTGTTAGGAATAACGTAACGTTTTATTTCATTTTAACTTTAACTATGACAATTCTACTTGCTACACACTATTCAAAAACCTTATCGCTATTACACGTTACCGCACGACAGGTCACGCCATTGTGATTTAGGATGAAGGCATGAAAACAAAAACACTGCGCAGGTGTAATACTGGGACTTATATGGCAGATGGAAATGGTTTGTTTTCGCTTCAACAATACAGGTTAGTTAACCGAAATGGAGCAGTCAGTTTAGCTCCGCTACGACAATAATTTTACGGCTCGATATTTAACTTCTGCTCAGATTTGCTTATCTCATTGCTGTACATAGACTTCTAACAGGAGCAAGATGGCAAATATACAGTTCTTTACTCCATAAAAGTTTAAAAAATCACATAGCTGCTTGGTACTCTTCAAAGTGTAGAATGTGTTTACTCAAGGATTTGAGCAGTGTGCCTTATCACTTTCTTTACAGAGATGGAATACTACCTAATAATGCTCATTCTACTTCACGTTATTCCGAATATGTTCGGAATCGTCACCAACTCTCTACTGGTGTTCGTTGTACTGAAAAAGACCCCGAAACAACTCACAACTTACTCGATTCTCATCTTCAACTTCGCATTCTGCGATCTGCTTACCTGCATCAGTGCGCTATTCGTTCAGCAAAGGTACCGAAATTTTCACCCATGGTTACTACTGCTTTGTTTTGTGCAGGGATAAGCTTTATCTTTTTGAACTCGCAGATTTGGGCAGAAGAATGCCCTATTCGTTCATTCGTTGCTGCTCCCGAAGTTTGCCTTTGAAGAAAAAACACAATTGAAAAGAACAGGAGCGAATAACATTGTCCAGGTTTAAACAACCAACAAAAAGTTGTGAGCAATTTGGATAACACTGGAACTCCAGCTGGGTTAAAGAACTATTTTTGCATATTATTTCAGAAGATTCAGTACAAAGGTTTAAAAAATATCGAAATCAAAAACAAACGAGCATTGAAACATAGTATAAAATGTCGAATTATTTAACCATTCGTAAGGTTGACATATTTTTATTTTTGATACCGGCAACAAAAGTGCAGACGATAGCGTTAAGTCTACCTATGTGTGAGTGCAGAAGGCTTCCATAAAGGACGAATCTCTCCTGATTGTAATGAGAGATGGAAACATGAGCGAGCAGCTTACACAGGGCGAGAAGACATTTACTGAGTATAATTTGTGGAATACAATCAAAGGTTTAGTTAAAGAGGAGTTAAGTATTTTTCAGAATGGAAGAGTTATTATCATTAGGGTAAAAGTCGCACTCAGTAGGGTGCTGACCTCCTCCATTTCTGGTCTGCTGTAAGTGTGATCATTACTAAATGCTTTGCAAAATAGGAAGCAAGAACATTGTGTTTAACAGAGGATTTACTACTACATAAGACGGTGCTCGTAATTGGCGAGAAATTTCCAAAGATGGCGCTTCAAATCCGAGCACATTTCTGTATTGAAGGGGTTGAAAGGGGGATGCGTAATTTCTAATAATGACGGTCCTTCTAGAATAAATTCTTAATCTAGGGAACTGACAGAATGAAATTTAGAAATCTAAACGGCACTAACATGGAAAGGGCACTATAGAGAACAGCGCCAAATCTATTACTTCACTAATGGATGCATTCCAGCTAAAAGCTTAAATCCAATCAAAGCGGATTAGATATTGCTTCGGAGCGCAGAATCCAATCAGTGTTTATACAGTCTGGAACAGAAAAATCGTACCTTATATGGGAGAAGACATGTGAAATGACCACAAGTACCTAATGGCGATAGCATAGCCACATTATGAATATTGTGCTTCAATGAGAGGACTATGTTGGGAATTCTGTCACCGCGAGTAGATTGATTTATCTACAAAACTTCTTGAAACCAGGAGATTGGAGGAGCGCGAGAAATTCAGAGGCAGTTGAATTTAAAAGAGTGAGGGAGGGCAAGTCTATGTTGAGATTGAAGTCACACAGAATAACTGTGGAAGACTGAACAGAAGAGAGATCACGAAGCAATTCAAACAGTGAGCTGTCGTCCGTTTTTGTGGAATTCGGGGCCTACAGAACGTGATGAAACGAATCTGGGAGCACACCGAAGGTAGGAAAAATATCAATACATAAAACATCCGCTTTACTAGGTTGTACTTGTTTAATTTTGTCGGAGTAAACATCTGCTTTGATGAGGCAGCAGCTTTGATGAGATCCTTTCTCCTACTAATGTGCGGTTGACTCGGTGAATGATGTTATGAAAGCCACTGATTATTATTTGCTGTTATTTACTGCACCTATTTTTGAGCGCAACATTCGGCATGGCAGTTCTCTGCCAAGCGGAAAACTGAAATTAATTCTCCGTAAGTGCCCAGTGAGATGAGTTGGTTCTTTGCCTGCGACGGAGGTATTTGCTTTTTGTCTTGTTGTTATCAATTTGATATCAAAAAATGGGCTGCTATAATAGTATTGAAAAAAAACTAAATTGTGCTGATTCATTATCTTCATACTTCGTCTATAGCAACTGCTGTTCATTTCAGGCATATTTCCAGTGGATTTAGTCTCTACTATGTTTCTCATGGTCCTTGTAAATACTTTGGTTCGCTGGTCTGCCATGTTCTGTAAGCTTAAAGTATTAACAAGTTTGAACAGCTTCAAGCCCTTGTACACTAATCTTTAAGTGGAGAACAAGAGTATTACCGTATTTATTTATTTTATTTATTTATTCTGGGCGTAGACATGAGTCCACGCGTTACAAATTAACAAAAGAACTGAACAAAACAACTAAAATGCGTGAACAACTCAATTAGGTATCAATTCTTGTGCAACGTTATCAGCACATCTCATAAAACACAGCATTGAAATATTTGTCAAGCAAGATACGTTCTACAGGTACGCGCAGGAGACTCGCCAGATCATCGTACCTCCCAAGCAGCAAATTAAAATCCTTCAGGATCCTGTACGTTAAGATGTCTGACCTAACTCGCCTTCTTGCTACGGAGTTTCGAAGTTTGAGCTTCCCCCTCACGGGTCTAGTCAGCGTTCCATCGAAAAATTCTAGTGCGTTGATGGAAAGCTTGTTGGCAAGGATTTTGTACATCATGTGAAGGTCAGTGGTTTTTCTTAAGTAGTTCTTAAGTATTTAAGTATAGAGTATAGAGTAACGTATGATTGATGTGCTATCAAAAAAGGTGTCGATTTCACAGACCAGTATTTAAATGCCTTGTGAACAGTTCTCTCAGCCTTCTTCGCGATGCTTTCATAGTGGTCAGGAAGGATGAGTTTCTTTTCTTTAATAAATCACAAATCTCGTGGCGTATCGGCACAAACTCTAACTCTGTTCCTCCAAGCAGGTAGTTGTAGCTCTCTTAGAATTACCATGATCAAGAACTTCAGTCTTAGGGGCAGGCAGCCTGTTTGTCAGGCCATTAAGCAACCTCTTTAATGGCACTTTACAAAGCAAAGCATTCTTCCGACATGGTAATATTTTTCTATAGTTTTACGTCGTCAAACATTCTGCACTTCAGGTTGAATTCGTCTACTTGATCTGCTACGTAGGAAGCTGAGATAGTGAAGAGAATGGACGATAATACCACACCCTGAGGTGCTTCACTGGTCACTGACAAGGAAAGGTTCCCAACTCATGATGAGCTTTTGCGATGCTATTTCGGCAAGATGTAGGGCACTGTGAGTGGAGTCTAGAACCACAGTTAGTTTTTGCTGAACGCTTCTTTAAAGACCTGAAAACGAAGCCTGAAAGCGTGCGCGCAACTATTATCAACCTCTACGGCATTCAACAAGATTGACTCGCTGGCGCAGCCGGTAACACTGCCGCCTCGTAGAAGCATACCGCCAGGCTTTTCACTTCAAGGCAGAGGGTTGCCACTATTTTGCACGTAATAGTTTGTTGTTACTACACTTTCTCATGGTCACAGGAAACAATTTTAGACCAGCAATGTTTACAACAACCCAAGCCTCTCTATATGCGCCTTCATATGTGCTAGTTGTTCAACTATGCATATCTGTACTATATCACTTCTCTGCAAATAAAAACACTTATACATTATTAAATTAAAAGTTTATTTATTATTTCCCTTCCATTCAACAGCTATGGTACAAAACTATGAAACAAATAAAACGCAAGCGCTTGTCACACCAGCAGCATCTTACAAAAGCCAGTGAGGAGCAATCTTCTCCCTGGCAAGGAATGACCACTTCTTCTTCGTTGAACGCGTAATTTGTAGGTGTAGAAAAGGGTCCTGGGTGAACATCGACGTAGCCAGCTGTCACCAACGCGTATGACAGACACGGCCGGAACCCCGAAGCGCAGAACTGTCGGTAGGTCTGGCTTATAATCTGCACTCAAAAGAAAAGTCACGGGTGGTACCCTTTTTGTATAATATTTTATACCAGTTACCCACTTTCAATATACCATCTCGGCTGCATATAACATAATCCGGATGGCAGACAAAGAGGACTGATTTCTCTAACGGTGATTGCTCACTGTTGTTTTCCTCCTCACAGTCATCATCAGGTGTCCAGTCGACATCCATTCATCGAAACGCACCTATGAAACCACCTAGATGATACGTGTAGAAAGGTCCCATTTTCGTTATAGTACCTCTAACCTGTACTGCCTCTTCTTCCTGACGGTTGCTATCTCCATAATCGGAGTAAAGGGGGGAGCCCTTTATGGCATCCGGAGCCGCAATCTCTCTCCTTGTCGGAGAAGTGAAATCCGGTGTGAAGGTGGAAAGTAGTCGGCCAACAACGCGATCAGATGAGAACGGTATTTTTAGCACATTTATGTACCGATATTGCCCGGGTCCATAATATTCAACCGTAAGATCAGCGTATTTGTGCGCAGTTACGGTATCAGGTGATACGGTATGACATATGGTGGTGGTACGGATATGCAGAGTTGAAAAACTAGCACATATGAAGGCGCATGTAGCGCCTGGTTTGCTGTAAGCACTTAACTCGTGTGATCATAAGAAAGTGTAATAACAACAAACTAATACGTGCCAAAATATTGACAGCACTCGGACTTGAACTGAAAAGCTTGGCGATGTGCTCCTACGAGGCGGCAGTGTTACCCGCTGTGCCACCGCAGCACATCTTGTAGAGTGCCTTAGGGGTTGATAATAGATGCGCGCACGCGTTCAGGCCTTTTTTCAGATCTTTAAAGAATCGATCAGCAAAAACAAACTGTGGTTCTAGATTCTACTCAGAGGGCCCTACATCCTGCCAAAATAGCATAGCAAAAACTCACCATAGGACTTTATGACCCATCCTAATATAACGGATCCGCCTAGAGTAGGGAAGAGTAGCCGGTAGAAAAATAGACAGAATTGAGACCAATAACGCAAAATGTATAAAAATATTCCATTTCTAGTCACTCATGGATGGCATCTAACGAAAGCTTGCCCGACAAGACAAGCATGGTTTAATCGCCAGTTGTGTATCTCTAATCGACGAAGTCTAGCTTGGCTCACATCCTGCAAGAGGTTAAAAAAGTTGAATACCAAACCCTGAACCCTGTCGAGACCAAAATGCACTTTACATTAATAAAAATGCAAAAAAAACGCTAGAATTCAATTCCGCAGCCCCAGAACAGATCCCTTGACCACCCTCCGGCAAGTCTACGACGCTATACACTCTGATATTCAGTCACTTGCGCTCTAGTGATGGATGCATCCCGCGAATGTGCCTTCTCGCTCCTATCAGGAATTTATCAAATCCCACGTTCTAGCAAAGAGTGTGAAGCTCCAATCTTTCTGCAAGATTATTTCACGACGAGGGTATTCCAGGCGTCAGTTCTGCACTATCGACCCGCACTCAAGCGCTACAGCTTCTCTCCTCTCTGAGAAACCCAGAGGTTCGCAGGAAATTTTGATTCTACTGTGACGCTTCCCAGACAACGCCCTGCAATACTAGGTCGCTATGAGAATCTGCGCGGACACCTCGTTGACCCTATTCATTAGATTCGCGCATCTTCAAGACCTTCAGGAGTTTGGTCTTTGAAAGTAACTACAGACGAATAAGCACTGCCACGCGGAATAATTAGGTAGTTGGTTGCGATCGAACGCGATGAAGTCACCTCAAACTTAGGTAACTAAACCTTTATTTTGATAAACATAAATAAACACGCGCGACTAACGAAACAAGGAATTAAAACATCGATGATAAACCGATATACCGAGTTAGGCAATAACATGAATAAATGCGAGGATAAACATCGAATAACATGAACATAACTACGCGAAACATGAATAGAGACCAACATGATACCAATATGAACAGCACCGATATCAACAGGACCCTGAAAGGCTAAGTGACATAATAACGACACAACACTATGATATGGCAAGGCTACCCCAATATAAAGATATGGCAAAGCATAAACAAGATAAACATGACCTATATGCGGACAGAGTAACATACAACAAGATACACAAAGGGTAGCGAAACAAGATAACAATACAAAATCGAATACAACACTAAAATGTGAAGGAACATATAAAGGCTTACATGAGAACCATGAACAACACATTATGAACACAATAAGCCCATAAAGTCACGCGCAAGGAGTCAGAACGGAGAGACCACGACAAAAATACAAGTAGAGTGGAAAAATCCCCCTCATATCAACCGCCCCGGACGCGCACAGCCGCTACACTGCCTGCAAGCCCAAGAACGGGGCTGGACGCGCTGTATAGAACGAAATCCCTGAAAATCAGGAGGCGCCGAGAAATAGCCCGGGGAACGAGGAGTGCCCAGAGACGCGCGCGGCGGTCGAAATGGGGAACGAAGTCCTTCAATAGATACGAGTTGTCGTCAGCCTTCAAGTTGTTCGATTAGCTGCGCGTGTTTCTGCATGTACCCTTCATATTCAAACTTATACCAATAGGCTGCGTTTTGCTTAGCTTCTGCTAAGAGATTTCCGTCAAAAGCGGAATTGAGACAAGTTTGGTTGCAACCAGTTTATAGCAGTCTTTTTGATGTGGATGTCTAAGTCTCAGCTCTTTGACAAAGGAGGATTTTCTTGGATTTGGTGCGTTATATTTTTAAGCTAGAATATGTATACGCCGCTCAAGCATAAACATTATATCTCATGTCGAGCTTTTCTAATATTCTCATCAATCGGATGGTTCTGCTTTTTAGATACAGCTTTATGCTACACTGTTATGCTCATGCTTTGTGGTGTCTGCTGTTCTCGTTTTCATATCGGTACTATATCTTGAGTCACAGTTCGCCAAGATCTCCAACAATCGTAGCTATTCTTCTCGTTATCTACCTGCCATCTCTTCTTCAATTTGTAAGTTTTGTTTCGTGAGTAAAACTCACATTCAAAACAAAAATAAAGAGTGAAATATCGCTTTAATCAGTCAGTATTTGAGACGATCCACGTTTTCTACTTTTACCGGAGATCGAGGAAGCTATTTGGATGTGTATTTGGTCTATACCTTGCATACGTACCAAATGTACAAGCCAGTGTTGCATCCCTCTCAAACCAGTCTAGTCAATTCGCTGAACCTGAAGGGATGGACGGCGTGATCGGTCTAGAGGGGAATCTGAACTATAGACCCTATTCGGATCCACGCAACAGCCAGCGTCTGCCTCGAATATGTACGTTATCGCGTGTTCTGAGGTTGTGTTGCTATAAAAAAGATGTAATATAAAGTGTTGGTATAGAATGATCTGTGGTTTTTTACAATCAGATCATGGTGTTCTATTAATTTTAAAAAGCTTCCGTAGATGAATAAGTTAACTTTTCATATCACGTCATGCTTGTGCCTTTTCTTTGAAGACGTTAAACTATTAAATTCATTCCGCTGATCGTCTAACTGCTCTAGTGGACGCCCGCAATGTCTACATTACTCTCTGTTGTGTGCAAGAGTTCTCCAGTGGATAGTTCTCGTTCGAGGGACACGAAGTGCGTCATTGAGAGCTCTCACAGCATGAGAGTAACGCGTTGGTGGGCGTCCTTGGCATCCTACGATCGGTGAAGGCTTCCGTCATGCGGATGTCCGTGAAAAATATTATGTGTCTTTGGAATAGCTAATTTTGAACAGTGTCTTTAACAGACTTTTCCTTACAAGGAGAAATCACTGCAATGTTTTTCATAGACCGAGATGATGAAAACATGCTCTGCAGGTTTCTTTCTGTTTCGTTTGCGATGATGTCGATATGGTGAAGGAGGCGATCGAAACGAAATTCCACTACGACATGACTAACGAATGCGTGAATGGCATCCTGAATATTATCAAATGGAACGCGCTATTCGCAATCCTTCACATGACATTGCCGGTCGCTCCAGTATATGTTGGTATACTTGTACTGAAAAGAGCTGTCGCGGCGAGGCTGTGCAATGTGGAAGCAATGTCAGAAAACACTCGACAACTACACTCTCAACTGCTTAAGATGAGTCGATCTCCACCTTTGTAAGTTAACATTAGCAAAGCAAAAAGGTTCGAGAAAGGAGAAGGGATAATTTTAAATTTCTCAGTATTGTTAAAATTTTACTGTATGATCAAGAGTGAACGTGTACTCAAAATTGGCAAAAATTATGTGCTAGCCGCTATTGCCCCCTCAACTACACCTGGTCTTTTATGCCCGAAATAAAAAAAAATTTCAGGCGCTGACCTACCAAGCGTGTCTACCAGCGTTCTTCCTTCTTGCCGTCCTCATCTTCGCGACTGAACAGCTGAACATCTACCAACATCCTTTGCTCGAGTACTTATCATTTATCTTTATAGGATTCGTTCCGGTCTTGAGCCCGCTAACTTCGTTCTACTTTATTCAACCTTATCGTATGTGGATAAGGAACAAGCTACTGATATGCCGCTCAGCTCGGATGGTACACACAGAGAGCAAAGTACCAACGATACAGCGAAGCGAGATTTCACCAGCATAAAGACAGCATCAGTGTTAACAGCTGCAGCATGAACGCAACATTAAGTTCAGAGACACATCGTTATTTCGTTAAAACCATGTAACATTCTTTAATGAGCAGCACGATCACGTTTGGCAATTATTATGATCAGAGAAGAGAAGGACATGTGTTACAAGAGACCCATATACATACCTACCAGGGAGGGTACCAGGTGTATGTCTGAACGGTGAAAAAGGATACCGAATGAGAACCACCGGTATCGAGTAATGAGAAATCAGTTTTCTTTTTTGATGACTCTTTAACTCAACGAGCTAGGTTCCCTTGAAGTTTACTATGAGATCGCACTATCAGCGTATGAACATGTGCTGGACTACCATAGTCTGCCGAAACTTTAAAAACGGATATCGTATTCGAGAACAGCATCACGGATAACTCCTCTAGGCAGATTTGGGTACAACAAATACATGTATGGAACGTCATTTTTTAATTTACGAAGGGCAGAGATTCTTGTAGTGGTATTCAAATTCATTTCCGCCGTTTACACGTACGCCTGAAGCCGTTCATAGGTTAGACGGCCACAACAACAGCAACATCGCTTCTATTCGTTTCGCTGCCTCGGCGACGTCATCCAAGACGTTGTTTCCATTCGAACTTGGTGAATAGTTCGATTCGTTCCCAACTGAAATGCCGGATTGGTCAGTCGGGCGACGAATGTATGGTTCAATCAGTAGTGGGATTTATGAGCATTCCCAGGAACGTTCCCGGCTTCCCACGGAAAGCGATCAGGTAGGAGAGCGAAACGAAAGAGAGAGGGAGGCGGGGGAGAGAGGCGAAAGTTGATATCACATATCTCCCGCTCCCACCGTTTCATGAATCCAGCTACAGGTTGTAAGTCCTCCGCGAAGTCTCTAGGGTCCACTGGAGTACGCTCTTCGTGCATCGCTCGACTTCTCACCTTGGGATGTGACCAGCGTTTAGCCTTACACACGTAGTCCACTAGGTCTAGCCTTACACACTAGCCTTACACACGTAGTCCACGAAGATGGAGCATTCTCCTCATGTCGGAGGTGGAGGGCGAAGTCCGGTTTCGCTGTTACGTTCGCCGGATGTGCTTTGGAAGATATCGCTCTGCGCTCTGTGCGTGGTCCTTAGCAGTATAGGCGTGGCAATAGTATCAGGCTGGAAACAGAGTGTTGCGGTGATCTCATCCATTTCGCTGCTATCGCGGTGGGACCGATGTCCACACTGTGGGAGCTGCGCCGCGGACGAGCCCTCCCGATGCCGCATGCCGCTACGTGCCGCGAGTGCAGCCGTGGCATGGCGGCATGCCGCAAAACTCTGTTTCCGGCATCAGCCCACGTATTCACCGCGTAGAAGAGCACAGAGAAAACAGTACAGTCAAATGGGTTTGGTGTAAGCCCTAGTTTATACCTGCACCGCTGCCCGCCGCGGCACGATGGTCGGGATAGATATCGACCGGGCGGCGCGAAAATCGATATCTACGTAAGGGCTGCGGTCCCCTAAGAGCTACGAAAGCGGCTCATGCGGCTCTTCGTCCTTCCAGCACGTCTTCCATATTGCGCCCTATATTAAACGAAAGTCAAAAGAACATGTAGGATGACTTCTCAGTAGGCTGACAGTCTCGACCCTTTTAAACATTGGATTTCATGTGCGAGGCAAGAATGAAGTGCGGCGGATGCTTTCCATGTGCAAAAGATGCCCGATGCAACAAAACTAATTGGCATAAAATCGAACTTAAAGTTGAGGTAGTGTGGTGTAGCTTATCGCAGTATATTCTGCTTCGTAGATCCGAATGCACTGCTAAACAGACCTTCGGAAAATCTTAGAGGCTAATAGGTAATTAGGCTGCACTAATCAGAACGTTTGCCTCTAATCTAAAGAGCACTTCCTCCGAAGAGAGCTACATATTAAAGAAGTACTTCCGCACTACTCATTTCAAGGGGTGAACCCCCTCCGTTCGCTGAACGTGTAGGTGAGTCAATGTGGCACCCAACTGGAGCGTATATTCGTCGAGGTTCAGAGCTCATGAAGTTGGCGGTCACACCGATATGTATGTTGTGTGAGAGCTCCAGTCACCTGAGTGAACGGCTCTGTTCGTCGTTCACGTCTAATTCCTTTTCGGTCAATTACTATGCTTAACTGACGTGAGTGTGTCAGGTCTTCATTTGTTTGCTAAACACTCTAATGCTCCAAGAATCGTTGATCAACAAGTCTCAACAGTTCTTTTCCTCTCAGCTGATACAGTTGCATTCGTCTCCTTATCCAACTAATTTATGATTAATAGAGCTGCGTGCGAAAAATCATAGCACACTTCCTTCGCAACATGATGCTGTTGTAATCCGAAGATTTTGTGGATTCTTAGGGATGCACATGCGGTTGGAAAGAGGAGGTCTCCTACTTTTAAATGAGAAGGAAATATTAAGTGGGCAAATAGGGATCTCAATTTGGTAAGCTTTTATACCATTTTCACTTCGAATTGGACACTTTCCACGTCAAATTGGACACTCTTCAAAGCTTGCCTAAAATGGCGTAGAGCATTACCGCCCGGTTAGAGGGAGGTGCGGGTTCGAGTCCCGCCTGGCGCTAGAAGTTTTGATCGCAACAAAACATCGTTATGACAGCTCACAACCTCGATACCAGCCAATTGAGGCTTAATGAAACTGATTTGAACCGTTTCTATCAAGACCATCAGCTTAACTGGTTCCATGCTGATATCAGCGGCCAGCTCATCCCGGATACGGGTGGGTGCTGATCGGTCCCACGAGGTGTGGATGTTGCGTTCGATCAAACGGCGCCGGTGGTGTAATGGCGTAGAGCATTCCCGCCCGGTTAGAGGGAGGTGCGGGTTCGAGTCCCGCCTGGCGCTAGAAGTTTTGATCGCAACAAAACATCGTTATGACAGCTTGCCTAAAACTTTTGAAAGCAAGGCGAACTCTTCCGAATCGAAATGAGCTTCTTCAACCTTAGACTAAATACTCTTTACAACAGTTAGAATACTTTTTGTATAGAGAAAATTTTGGTATGACCCTCTTTGAAGTTTAAATTCACTCACCAAATAAATGAACACATTGTTTGAAATTTTATAAAATTCTCGTTTTTGTGGAAAGTAACGGTATCTAGCTTGTTTTAAAGGGCAGGACGGCTGCGTTTCTTAGCGCTGAAGAAAGGATTGCTCTATGCACTCTTCCTAGTTATCGCGATTGTTATGCGATTGAGACCAATATTGGTGTTTGCATAGAGTTTCACACCTTTAAACGATACAACCAAAACAATTGTAAAGAAAACGCATACTCTCATGTTAATATACTTCATATAAGCAGCATTCACACTATCAGTCAAATAAAAATCGAGACGAGCTTTTCGAGTCGAGGCGCAATCTAATTTTTAATGCACTAGATGACTGTTACCTCATTGTGCTTTAAAACAAAGTTTCATTTATTATTTTTTCTTAAAAACAAACATTGTAATATTATTACACTTATTCGGGTTGCCGAATGTTACATTTAAAAAAGGTATAGCAAATTTTCGCTGAGCAACAAGTTATTCGAACTACCTCGTGGAGTTTGTAGTTTAACCTGTAAGAAGCTCGTCTCGATTTGCAAAACGTTCAATTTGATTCCAAAAATTCCTAGGCTAGCTCAGAAGAGCATCCAATTTTACGTTAAAATAATAAAAATAAAAATAATACTTTATCGGCAAGAGGAAATAGAACAACCATGGAGAAGAAGCCAAAACTGGACAGAAATCAAAACCGACATAAGAGGCGGCGTATATTACACAACAAAACGGGACTGAATGGAAAGCGAAATGGTCTATATAATAAGCGCGCGAAAACTGATAATGTTTCCTCGCAACCTACTACCATGATGAAATTGTGCGTATGCCTTGGGTTCCTCCATCTTCCTGGTTGCAATAAAAAAGTCAGAAAGCACCGGCTCTCTAAGTTCGAATCCTATCTGTGGCAGGAGCTTCGACCGTCGTTCTGATCACGTAGCCCTCGCCCAATTGCTTATTGTGGGGCTCCAGTCAAGTCTAGCTCAGTCATTTCTTATTTAAACTTTGGGATCACCGCTAAAGGTAGTCATGAATATTGATGCTAGAATAACAGTGACCGCCTGGGCCAGATCCATCAACGATACCGCTGGTGTCATCTCGCCGAGGATTCACCATAATGGTCTACAGAGTATGTGATACAGATAGATACAGAGATGCAGAAATACAGGCACGTCAACTGTCATATCGTTACCGGCCTGTAAGCAGATGATGAATCTAGCCTCTGGGCATGCGACTTCGGAATAACCGGCTCAATTTGGCCCCGATTTTGTCTCTCGAACTCGTCTAGTGACACGCTCAGTTTTGCTGCGATCTTTTCGTTCGAATTCGTCTGCCTTCATCTCACCATGATTGCAGTAGTAGTTCTTACAGCCTTCATGACAAATTCTGGGCCAATTTCTTAGGTTTCTCTCAAAAGAAAATCTGTCTGACACCTCATCAGATTTACCATAGATTCTTGTTGCTGCTTTCATCACCAGATTTTTTTTTGTAAAGGATGAAGATTCATGTGGAACATTGGGGGAAGTCCATTTGTCTAGGATACGTCATGAACTTCTGCGAGACCTTTGCGGTGGATAGGAACAGGAATAAGGCTTGAATTTCTCACCCAGCGTTGTTAATGTTTTGCTTTTGCAAAGGCATCTAGAAACTCTATCAGTCGGGGCCTGATAAATCCCACGTCGTAATCAACCACCGAAAAGCTCACATCTACTGTGCTTGATAAATTTTTGTTGATAATCCATTATCTTATTTGATTAGCAAATCAAATAATGAACGGCTTCGGATGATTACAACCCAATACAAAAGGCTGATTACAGGCTTTAGCCGTTTAAGTCTTTGCTCATATACGTCGAAGGTAAAGTTTTGTGCAATACTAGTTGAGGAGGGCGCGTCTTCAGAACGTCGAAAAGGAGAGAAACACTACAAATAAGCCAATTATGCCATCATGGCCGTCCAGATAGCTGCAGTTTCCGCACTCCTAGTTGCGAACACCGTAAAAATCAATCTCTGTTCAGAACTCTCTAGGTAACAACAATGTGTACTTACTAAAGTATGAGCAGCATGTAAAAGAAGCAAGATAGTGATTTCCTGGCATGTAAAGTAGTGAAGATCAATCAAATAAAACTGATATTTAGCCAAAGAGGTCTGCACTCAATTAGTTTTTTTTTGAGAACGTGATGAGGTTCGTAATATAGACAAGACACTACACTTCAGTTCTTAATAGTTTGCAAGTGTTTGGATTCAAGCCTCTAGTATTATATATTCTCAGCCACTTCTGCATAGCTTTTTTGATTTCGGAAAAGAGGTTATTTTCTATGGAATGAATGCATACGACATATAACTGCCCAATTTCTCATATCCTATGGCATCGTTAGGATGCGAACCACACCTGTAAGGATCGCACATAAAGCTTAGCAATGGAGTTTCAAGGGTTGTGGCAATTCTAACCAGCTCTCTACAGTTTTCTATCTTCCCATCTATTCTGCAGAATATCTCATTGATCGACTTAAAGAAAAGTAAACGTATCTTCAAAAAAATATCTTCTAGGTGTAAAAAAAAGTTGGAAAAGGGCTACATAAATTGAATAAATTGCCATTTTGCAGCCTTTGCAGTCATCAGTTCAAGATTCACCCTTTTCAAAGAACTGTCACATCGCTAGTTTTTTTCTGACTTTCGTCAGGGATGTAAGGAGCGCTACAAAGCAACCATGTGAAAAAGATATGTGCTACAAAATCTGTGGAAGGAAAACGTGATCGAGTGTTTTTGTATCCGAGCCGTTGCATAGCGCTGTTGTGTTCACGTTTTCCCTACGCTCTCCTTTGCACATGCTGTCTATAACGATATATATTTATTTTATTTATTTATTTATTTATTTATTTATTTATTTATTTATTTAGTACACTACAGAGAGTGTGCCATAAAACAACTATACAACATATGTTGCTAAAGCAGAAGGGTTAGAAAACGCAGAAAAAGCAGCAACAATAAGAGCAGTAATAATGATGAAGATCAGATTAATCGCAATGAAGAGCCTTTATGCTCTGAAAGAAATCGAGAGATATTCTTAGTCTAATGGTTGCTGCACGCATACGTAGCTAATGGATAGTCTGGTATCCGTACCAGTTGGCCACGGTACCCTCATTTCATATCTGGTATCGTAGGCCACTGCTGGAGCTTCAGGACACGGGTATGCCAACCACCCGCGTGAAACCAGCAGATAGGACAACAGTGAGAACTTCAATTAGCCTAGCGTACGCTAGAACAGCCTCCAGAGGGCGATATTCTCTACAAAAATTTTGTAGATGAGTGAGTATCCGGGGGCTCCCATCAACGATTGATCTGGTCTAAACGATGGAGAGAAATACATAGAAAAAACTCAGGGCTGAGAAGCTTAAGTAAGCGGAACGAAGTAAGTCAACGCAACAGGAGCAGAAATAAAGTCGTCAAAAGTAAAGGCAAAGTAAACACCAACAAAAAACTTAAGGAACTAAACGCTAAACATTGAATAAATAGGAAGCAGCAGTGGTCGAGCAAGTTATGCTGAAGGAGGAATAAGGCACATCCATCCAACGACATAAACCGGGAACACCATGAAAACCGTGTAATGAGGTTGAAGCATTCATACGCGCAAGTCTGAAACTAATTCTTTAAATACTCTTACTCTAGAAGCTGTAATAAACCGAGATTCTCCAATTTCTTTTTGAAAACAAGGCTGTTCTCGGATTGCAAAACTTCAGTTGGTAGAAGTTCCATCCACCGTGCGACTCTAAAGAATAAAAAGTTAAACAGCTTGCTGTAACTATTATTCCTAATACGAACATAATGCAGATTAAAACCACCAGTACGAATGCTACAAGACCTGAATACCCAGTACTTACTAGCTGGTAATCTAACTTCTTTCCGTAATATTCGGAAGCAGAAAACTAGGTCTGCAGCCGCTCTTCTAAAACGCAAGCTTTTCAGCCCTAGTGCTTTTAAGCGCTGGCAGTAATCAGGTATCCGGGCAGCGTTTTCCTTTTTGTAAGCTCGATAAAACACCATTTTAGTGGAAGTCTTCTGCGCTTTTTCGAGCTGTAGGATCTTCCTCTTCTTAGACGGGCTCCACGCTTGTGAACAATAGTCAAGGTGAGGTAGCACGTAGGTTTTATATAAACGTGTAAGAAGCAGAGGATCGTCAGTATGAATACTACGGAAAAGTAAAAAAGAACAGCGTATGCCTTTTTTACCGCATGAGTTATGTGCTCCGAAAAGGATAGAATGGAATCGATCATTACGCCAAGATCTTTAGCTAAAGGAATACTCTTTAGAGGTACTCCATTAATGCTGTAATCTCTTGCAGCTCTTTTTCCGATGTGCATAACAAAGCTTTTATCGATATTCATGGTCAAATTCCAGGATGAGGTATAGTCGTGTAATTTCGCAATTGATCTCTCGAGTTCGCAGCTGACTTCATAAGAATTGTCGTCATCATAGATCTCGCAAATTTTTATGTCGTGTGAAAATTTTTTATGTCATTTTTATGTGAAAATCTTAATTTTAACAAACTGCGAAGTAGAAGAAAATTTGGGCAGATCCATTGTATAAAGTAGGAACAACAAAGGTGATAGAACCCCGCCTTGTGGGACACCGCTAGTACAACGAAGGCGTTGTGAGAAATCATTGCCAACTCTAACTGTCATATGCCTGTCACTTAAATACGAAATGAACCAATCCAATAAGTGACCATTAATTCCTAACACCTTGAGTCTATCAATCAGCTTGGCGTGGCACACTTTGTCAAAAGCCTTCGAAAGATCAAGACAAACAACATCGACTGACATTCCTTGATCGAGTGCCAATTTCCAATCAAATAAGGTATCAACAACATTTGTGGTTGTGGAAAGCCCAGCAAGAAAGCCATGTTGTTCGGGAGGAATAAGCCGGAATTTTTCTACCCACGATAGAAGCTTCTTCCTTATAATCTTTTCCATCACCTTAATCGGCGTAGGAGTAATGCTTATAGGACGGTACTGAGATACCAATTGAGTGCCAGGACTCTTTGGGATTGCCGTAACTAATGCATCTTTCCAAACATCTGGCACTTCACCAAACATCAGGGAAGCATTGAAGATGAACGCCAGAGGCTTCGAAAGTGACTCGGCGCATTTTTTGAACAATGTAGGAGGGATACCATCATACGGTTCAACAACGGAAGGCTTGATTTGTTTGAGAATCTTACAGACTTCTGAAGTGTTTGTACCAACGCACAGCCTCAAACTTGGGTAATTAAACTTCATTAACTAAAAAATCAACACACAATAGCATCGAACAATAATTAAGGGCATGGCGGGAGCAGGAAATAAGTGAGAATGCGCCCTACAACTAAATGATAAAATGCGCCATCCTTTGAGTAATGCACGGGGTCCTAAATGCGCAGTCCTTAGGAATAGAGGCGTGGGGGGGGGAATGTGGGGAGCTAAGAAGAAATGACCAGGGAAATGTTTTTCACCACCGCTTTTATATGCGCACGCAGGCGCCGCGGCTTATCAAAGCTTTCATCAGCTGCATGAATGCTACAGAGGAATGCATGAGAATGAAAACAGAGCTCTCGAGAAACATTTTTACTTTTACAATTTCAATCACGTCCGTGATAGATAAAAATATACATCACAAATTTGATGATTACCAACATTCGGGCAACTAGTTGAAGGGGAATATCTCCCAGTGCCTGGAGAAAAAACGCTCGCAAAGAAGTTTCCCAATGCAATAGCCTTGCTTTCATCAGAGAGGCATATGTGCCCATCCAAACCAATAAGACTAGGAATGTTTCCGACAGATTTGCCTTTTTTCACGAATATAAGCATGAAGCCTTCTCAGTGATCGTTCGGAAGCAATCCGCCGCTCTTTGCTTGCCCAGAACTTCCGCAGGTGGTAACCTATGTCGGAACATATTTTTTTTATGGTAATTGTCTTGAAGTGGGTTGTCGGAACTGAGAAAAAACCGCTTTTTCTGAGAAAGCAAGTTGAGAATGTGCCTTGGAAGCTTATACTTTGCGGAAGAATTTGATTTGAATGGTACAAAATCAGCAAGGTGGTCGTATACAACCAGGCAGAATCTCTGGTAAAGATCGGACGTAGAAGTGTAATTTTCAAACAATTGAAACCAGTCCACATCCTGGAATTTCATATTAAGGGATACGTAATCCACACTCAGGAAGTCTGGCTTAGGGATAATGAACAATGGACTACGGGGTGCGCAAAGTCTAAATAAGACCATGGAATGATCAGAGGTGGAAAGAGGAGGTAGAGCTTCTGCATTCCCAACAACGATACATGAAGTGAGAATAAGGTCAAGTATCTTGCCATTACAGGTGGATTGAGTCACGAGTTGCTTGAAACCACAGTGATGAAAAAAGAAAAACCAAAAACGTAAAGACGACTGATCTATTGCTTTGAAACTCGCCCACTCAACATTAAGATTGAAATCACCGAGCAATATTGTATTTTCATGGAATGTCAATGTGGAAATGAGCTCAATAAGGTCCTCGTCATCGCTTTTAAGAGAGTTTGTACGCCGATAGACAAGAATAAATCTTGCCGGCGAAGAGTTTTCTGTAGAGAACATATCAATACACAGAACATCTGCTTTCACTTTAGAATAATACGGATTTTTTTAGTACAGAGAACGTTTTTGAAAATGCAGCAAACTCCACCCCCTCTTCGTCCACCTCTGTCAGTACGGTAAATATCATATGGCAGTCTATTCAAGATCTCTGCGTCGGTGATTCGCGACGTTAACCAGGTTTCTGTTACAAAAACAGCATCGGGGTTGTGGCTATAAATGAAACCATGGAAGTGGTGTAATTTGTTGACGAGGCTTCGGGCATTCAAAAGGTAACATGAAAGAGGGGCGTCATCTCCATGCATGCAGAAGCTGCTACCATAATCACTCCTAATGTTCAACTTACTGCTAGAACCCCGACCAACCTCAAAATATGGCAGTTATTTTTTGGTGACATTTGTCGAGCTGCGCCGTGCGTTTATTCATATTTTTTCGCAAACATCTTTAAAAAATCACACTTTTTAAGAAAGTTTGAAAAAAAAACTGCCGAAATGTAGGCTTCGCATAATCGCCGTAACGGACTGCTTACTTCTTACTGCTGTAACTCAGCTTAACCACGATTTTATTAATCGAAGTAAAGGCCACCAGCATCTACATGTTTTTGCCAACGATCAGGTAATAAATCTAATCCTTTACAATAAAAACTGCCAGTGGTCTGAGACTTCGGTGCCATTCTGTTGTTGCCATTCCGGAAACAATTTGCTCTGCCTGCAGTTGGATTCTAATTTACTCCAATATTTTTGCCTTTAGTACTTAGTTTCGTTGCTTTTTGCATAATTAATTGTTGCTACTGATCTTCTTCAACACCTTTTAATGCTATGTTGAACAGAAACTTTTCCACACGGAACCGCTACAGCAGTATGCCCCACTACTTGTCCCCCCTTGCTGGAACTCATCCCCCATTACTGGTACCAGTCCAGCACCACCCCCTGACTGGACCTGGTTCCCCTCAATGATTCCCTTTTAAAAGACGACGTGTTCGGCAGGTCTTCTGACTCACCTTTTTATATTTTTTATTCATATTTCTTTGCAAACATCTTCAAAAAATTCATACTTTTTGAGAAAGTTAGAAAAAACTACTGAAATATAAATTAGGCTGTCGCAAAATCGCCGGAACGGACCGTTTACTTCTAACTGAGCTACGTGTTCGGCACGTTTACTGAATCCTCACGCACGCTTGAAGACGTCGGGTATTTTCCGCTATTTTCGCACCCCTTAATTTGCGCCCTGGGGCCGAGGTTTCGGATCGCCTGAACACAAATGCACAAAAACTATCGCTAATTTAATAAATATCGATTGATGGCGATCGACACTTTAAAAACAAGCTCCAGATTCGTGTTCAGCGACCTCGATTACCTCAGGTCTGACGGTTAGGAACGCCAGAACGACATCCACAAAAATCGATAACTTGATCAATATCGATTGAAGGTGTTCAAAAACAAGAGTTCAAAAACGTGCATCAGATTCATGTTCAAGAACTTCGAGTACACCCAGGTGTGAGAATCCCAGACACGCAGAAGTCGTCTGGGTATTTTTCGCTAATTCCGCGCTCCGTAATTTTCCCCGATTTTATGACTAATTTATGACTCGTCGCTTAGCGGATTACTATATAGTATGATATGATAGCTATAAGGCATTGATATTTCTACAAACCAGTGCAGTCAGAGGAGGTGCCGGCTGTTGCGTGTACCCGATACCAGCCAGATTCTTGGTTTCGATTTCCCGCCCAGGCCAACCAAGTCGCTTATAGTGAATCGGTAGAAGACTTGTCTGGGAAGGAAGCGCTGGCTTGTTCATCGGCTGGCCACCGGAAGTCGTTGTATGGCTCATTCAACTTGCATCCTTAATGTCCTGTAGAAGTAGAATTCTTGGCGCATCCCAAAAGGCATTCCGTCCCTTGTCCGCAGTCGTTTATGTTTGGTGCATCCAAGTTGAGTTGAAGAAGGCATAGTTGTACTATGCTTCTCTGCTCACTACTAAGAGAACTAAAACTGCGTACTGGCACATGGAAAATGTTGGCGTTTGATGTCCTAGACAGGTGTCGCATTAGTGCAGCAGGTGAAACTGGCTTATTTACCCTTTCATCGCCTTAGTTAATTAATCTACGAATCCGAACTACCTTTGCTTCAACTCGCAGTCGTACTTTTCGTTCCTGCTCAGTTGTTAGTCGTTAGCCGCTTATAATAAAACGATGATGTAGGGATATAATATCATTCGCTCCTTTGGGATCCGCAACGCGTTCTAAATACATTCAAAAGATATTTTGGAGGCGATTTTTTGCGTGTTTGGCCATTTAACGACTTCCGGTGTCAAGCCGATCGACAAGTCCGAGACTCCTCCCCGGACGAGTCTGGCACCAACCGAGCAACCCCGGAGTGATGGAAGGCTTGGTTGGCCTGGGCGGGATATCCGAATTATCCGGCGCCTCCTCCGCCTGCTCTACCACGCTCCCGTTAGAATAAGTGTATACAACACTCCCATTCCTCTTCCTACAATCCTTTTAATCTTGATCCAAATTATTCACTTACTAAAACCCTTTAAGAAGAATCTAAAATGCTACGGTCATGGTCTGCATTCTAGGGAACAGCTGGAGGTTTAGGACAGTAGACTGTAGAAGACCCAGGCAACACTGGATGGATGCGTAACAGAAGGCAGCAAATCTCCACCCCGATTAGGCAGCTATCCAGGGCATCGTTCAACCTAAGCTGGATGCTTGTTGGTCGACTAAAGTTGTGGTAATGTCAGAGGTGGCGAAGATTAACGACAAGTGAAAGAGGGTTCTCAAAACACCTAATGTTTTGTATCTGTCACAGCAGCTTAGTCTGGTGTATCCTGGCCTCGCATGCGTTCCGCTTTGAAGGAGGCGGAGAAATGATCCTGTGACACTTCCACATCCGAAATTCTCCCACTTCCGACCGTGTTTTATGATACCCCAGCTTGTCGTAGATGTTCCACGGATACTCATTTCGGCACTCTATTGCTGAAAAAAGTACCATAGTCCAATCCTGGTATGCACACGTTCGTTAGTCCTTGTGATCGAATTCGAAAAAGGAAATGAGTTCTGGCATGGATTATACAGTGGATCCGATCGAAAATCTTTTAGTGATTGAATGATTCCGATAGCGCTAATTTCGCGAACACAGCATTTTTGGATGAATCGGATCAGGCAACTTCGCGGGCTCAGAACTCCTCTATTGGATGACTCGGGTCGGGATACCCGAAAATGATTCATTCAGATCCAGTGTATAGGGAGTTTCCTCTTAAGAAGCAGAGCAGGTTAGAGAGGAGGGTAGGCTACTCGTTGGTTTTCAGGGCTTCTAGTGGAGTTCCATAAGGAGCAGCATGCTTGCCGCTGCTTCTCCTATCTATTAGGTTGTCCCATAAGTCTTCGCCGTTTTATTCGACGATTCATTGCGGATTTCGCCGGCGGTCTCTTGAATAGCGCTATACAGCTTTCGAAAGAGAATGGTTTAGTCTATCAGAGCGTGTATTGCATTTCTTTTTCCATCCTGAATTTTGTCAATTTTTAGGACGTTAAAATAATAGTGAAAGAGTGGTCATCTGTACAGCCGCTTCTCTCTTAGGTTTCTTTTTGAAATTTTTCCGCAGTTTTTTATAGGATTTGGAAGACAATGTTCTGTACTGTAAGAATAGCTTGGCGCTATTTATCGTTTATTGATTTTTAAGTCATCAAATTGGGACGTCCGACTTTTCCTTCCGAATTTTTACCGACTGCTCCTGCTCTGGAGTGGACTTTTTGCTCGGTGTTATATGTCGTTCGGAAGAGGATGTCTTGCTCTATAGGAATTTGTGTAGCGTTTATTGACTCATGCTGATTTCTGTCGAATATCAACAACTGAGCAAGGAGAAGGAATTGTTGGTGAAGATGATTTTTCTCTTTTTGGAATTTTGTTGATATTCGACAGAATTCAGCATAAGTCAATAAACGCGACAATTCTTATTGAGCAAGACATCCTCTTCCGAACGACATATAACGCCAAGCAAAAAGGTCCACCCCAAGCAGGAGCGTTCGGTAAAATTTCGGACGGAGAATCAGACGTCGCAATTTGATGACCTAAATGACAATAACGGACAAATGAGCAAATAGCGCCAACATGTATTTTTGTAGTACAGTATATTGTCCTCCAAATGCTATAAAAAACTGCGCAAAAGTTCCAAACCTAAGAAAACAGAAGCGATTGCGCAGATCGCCACTTTCTCACTTTTTCAGTTTTCACTTTACCGTCTAAAAAATTGGCAAAATTCAGGATGGAAAAGCCATTTAATGCATGGTCTGATAGAGTCATTCTCTTTCGAAAGCTGTACTGCGAGAGACCTATGCAAGAGACCGCCGGCGAAGTCAGCAATGAATCGTTGAAAAAAACGGCGGGGACTTATGGGACAACCCAATACTTATGAGTTTCATGCGGATTGTGCGTCGATGATGTGAAAATCCACAAAGAACTAAAGAACTCTGAGGTTTTATGTGAGTTTCAGTCTGCTGTTGGTTTTGCTGGGAAGTGGGAAGAAGACTGGAAACTTCTGCATGTTGTTGTAAGACCGCCCTGCTTTGTACTCCAATCAATAAGCAAAATAACATAATACTACCAAGGTAAACAAGTACATTAAGAAAGTATCACAAGACACCAGACCTACTCTCCATTCTAACGACTTAATGACGACGGCTTGAAGCAGGTTTCTGACATTAGTGACATAGGCTTCCCTTTACGAATAGAGATGAATTGAAGATTCTAATTGCAATACAAATTACCAGAGGAGGCCAACTTTCGGACTCACTAACAGAAACCTTAAGGAACAAAACCTTTTTCATCGGTGATAATGAAGATGTTGATATGCCCCTCTTCAACCACTTCACTGCTCGTTCGCAGTGACTTACGTAAAGTGTTTGGTTCATATATGCATGTTTTAATTCCTAGAAGTTGGTTCAGTCTGCTCACGCCATTTTTTCTAAACACTGGACATTTTTAAAACAAAATGAACACTTTTCAAATCAAATAGGACACACTTCTAAGCAATGTTCAGGCTTTTGAAATTAAACTGTACAACTTTCAAATAATGAAAATTTCTAGTAGCTAAACAAAATTCAAAAAACTTATATCCCTGCACCTGAAATAACGACATCTAATTGCTGCCGCCCGTTTCTGTTCGACTCTCAAACACTATGTTGATTTATGCGCTTTCAGACTTTGCCTGATTATGTTTTATGGCTCTTCGCTGATTGTTTTTATTGTTGTTGTTGTTTTTTCACATGTGCCATCACATGTAATAAATCAAATCAAATCAAAATCTTCCAAATAAGAGCGAACGTTTCTCGGGTAGAATTAGAGGCTCTTCGAGACGATTAAGTAGTTTTTTGTTGGACGCTGGCCTTCTTTACAAGGTGTTTAGTTTGATTTTAAGAGTGTACATACAGCTTGTTTTAAAATACGATTTAGTTGTCGTATTCGCATTGAACGTTTCCAACTTGAAGTGGAAATGGCAGACTCATTAAATGTTCAGTATGCCTCTTTCATATGTAGTTATTTTTCGAAGGGTATTGAAAAAGATGCTCTTTGTTGTTGTCATGGAGTTGCTAATTGCGTCTGTTCGCGCATGGATTCATACTTATGATGCAGATAGTATAGCCATACAAACTTAATTACTCAGTGTTTTGGATATGGACTACTTGCTGCTGGGCAGTACCCTTCTTCACATTGTCTCCAATGTGTTCGGAATTGTCGCAAACAGTCTTCTCGTTTTTCTGGTGCTAAGAAAGACTCCGCAAAGACTCTTCACCTATTCGATGCTCATCTTTAACTTTGCTGTCTGCGACTTGATCACCTGTATCAGTGCCTTATTCGTGCAGCAAAGGTAAGTGTCTCTTTAAAGCTGGATAGAATTAGTGACTAAAGATGAGTATGTTGATTTGGAAGCAATCAGTTCCATGATCGACTTTCTCGCACCCTGGCTTCTGTCAGCAAGGAAGAATTTCATGGGAGCACGCACATTGCCTGTAGTGAAACCAAGCAGTACAAGGATCGTAATTTAATATAAGGTTGTCCCATAAGTCTTCGCCGTTTTTTCAACGATTCACTGCAGAATTCGCCGGCGGTCTCTTGCATAGCGCTGCACAGCGTTCGAAAGAGAATGATTTGCAGTATCAGAACGTTTATTGCATTTCATTTTTCATCCTGAATTTTGTCAATTTTTAGGTCGTTGAAGTGAAAAGTGAAAAAGTGGAAAAGTAGCCATTTGCGCACTTTTTCTCTCCGCTTAGGTTTGTAATTTTTTGCGCAGTTTTTATAGCACTTGGAAGACAATGTTCTGTGCTACAAGAATATGTGTTGGTCCAATTTTCTCACTTGCCCTTTATTGATATTTAGGCCATCAAATTGGGACGTCTGAAGGAGAAGATCTATTTTTTACAGACAACTCCTGCTGTGTGGTAGGACATTTTTCTCGGTGTTATGTGTTGGTAGAAACATTGTCTTGCTCTATAAGATTTTCTGTCGCCTTTATTGGCTTATGCTGATTTGTGTCGAATATCAACAAAATGCCAAAAAGAGAAGTATCATCTTCACCAACAATTCCTTCTCCTTAATTAATCAATTATTGATATTCGACAGAAATCAGCATGTGCCAATAAGCGCAAAACAAATTCTTATTCTGCAAGTCATCCTCTTTCGAACGACATTTAACACCAATCAAAAAAGTCCAACCACAGAACCGAGCTGTTGGGAAAAATGCGGACGAAAAAGTTGGACGTCCCAATTTGATGATCTAAAAGCAATAAAGAACAAATGAGCAAGTAGCGCCAACATATATTCTTGTAGTACAGAATATTGTCCTCCAAATGCTTTAAAAAAACTGCGCAAAGATTTCAAACTTAAGCGGAGGGAAGCGACGGCGCAGATGGTCACTTTTTCACTTTTTCGCTTTTTACTTTAACGAAATATTGACAAAATTCAAGATGAAAAAAGAAATGCAATACACGCTCTGATAGAACAAATCATTCTCTTTCAAAAGCTGTATAGCGCTATGCAAGAGGGCGCCGTTAAAATCCACAATGAATCATTGAAAAAAACGGCGGGACTTATGGGACAACCTAATAGGTAGGAAGTGAAGTTCTGGAATGTCTTGTGACATTGAATATTATTGGCTTTTCATAAAGTAGAAAATACATTAAGAAATAAAACAATGCTCATCATTTTCTATCACTGTTCCAATTATCCTCCAGACTTTTAAAGGCAGCAGCTTAGAACATGCTCCCAAATAGCGAGCATCAGCTTTATAGGCGGGTTTGAAGCAAGTATGACGCTGTGGGTATGACAGGGAGGGGGTGAGTGTCATGACTGATGTTCCCCCATGCCAAACGATACAACGCCATTTCCTTTGCATGCCCTAAACAAAGCCTCGTTTACTCAAGCCTTCTTCTACTTGCCCTATCTACGTTTTTCTCGGAACAGCTCGCCTGGGAATCTTCGTCCACTCAGTCGGATAGTTTCAACAGTTTGTTGGTCATACTTGAGCTGACATGTGGTCTAAGTGCCTAAACGACCACTTGAATCTGCGTCTTCTGATGTCGAATCTGATAGCGCGCTGATTGCGCCAGGTCTTGAAAATAGCCTATTTTTGATGTATACTCTCCTAAGCCCTCTCGTTGTGGGTGCATTTAAAAGCAGCTGTGACATTCGGTATTATGCGGTGAACCCCTACAGTATTCAAAATCGGTTAACTTGCCCTCTTGAGAATCTAACAACCTATATCGAAATTCAATAGAGATCCAAACTTCCGAATACAGGAAGGAGGAAGGCACATTCCACTAATAGTTAGAAATACCTTTCCTTTAGTATAGGTGCTATGATAAACAAAGTCATAACCGCTAGATTTCCGTCGTCCTCAAACGCACCAGGAACTTCGACTTCCACCTTTACGGTATGGAAATGTTTAATCATCAGGTTTTTATTGAGGCATAATTCTGAGCATCTTAGTTTACAGCAACTCATTCAGCTGGTTTTCAAGCCAGAGGTCTTGTCGCTTATTTTTAGATTTGCATTGGGTGAGGAAATATAACAACGATCTAGGTAGCACCAAAACTCCAGTTTTTGAAACTTTTGTAGGAATATTGAAGGTGAAAATTGTAAGGTGCATGTGTAGGTCTTCTTTTCGCTATGTCCAGATACATTTCTAGCTTCCCATGTATCCTATTTAGAATTATTCCTGGAGGTATTGGATTGTTCTACTTTTCGCATGGGCCTTGCAAATATCTTGGACCGCTCATATGCTTTGTCGGGTGCGTTTGTGATTTATTCAATAACTGTTGCGATGCATCGCTAAATGTAGGTGTAAATATGTAATTGTATCAGTACTCAACATTGGCAATTGTGTAGATTTTACATGTGACTAACATCTACCGATCAGCATTCCGAAATCGTTTATTTTCAGATACAGCTTCATGTTACACTGCTACGCCCACACGTTGTGGAGTTTACTGTTCTCTTTCTCATATCGCTACTATATCTTAGGCAACAATACACCAAAAACTCGATATATGATCATAACTATAATTCTTATCTATACGCCTTCCTTTTTTCAGTTTGTGAGTTCCAATCAGTTGGTGTTGATTGATCACACTGCTTGTTCCATTCAATACGGTCATATATACATGGATAACGGTACCTGTTTAATAGAAAATATAAGCAACACGTAAAGAAAGAAAGCCATGGCCAAACAAAGATGCAGGAATGTACGGTCTGTATTAGTGTCTTCTTATAGAACTTAGATCTATTGTCTGTTCCACACCACGCGCGTAGGTTAAAGGTCTTTTACCTTTATTTTAATGAATTTAATTCGATTTCGAGTCGATTTTATTCGATGTCGTGTTAATCACTATAACCTAATAATAGCTACTATATAATAAAGCGCTAAGCGATGATTCATACTATCAATCGGTGTTGCGAATCGGCGGGTGCCCTTTGTCAACTATGTCCATTGAGGCCCCGGTTGCCCAAGGAGGGGGAGCGCTACACCCCATGCCCTGCGTCCTTGCGTCCGGTTGGAGTGCCGCTTGGTGACCGGCGATCCGGGAGGCGGAGCCTATCTTAGGGGGCGGAGCCAATTCACAGGTGCATGACTGCGCAATACAGCCGGGTCCGGACCGACTGCACCCCTCATGAAGTGACACTACAGGGCCAATACACACAATACAATAATACGATACCAATACGTCGGTTTACCCGGGTCCGCCCAGTGCGCGACCCGGCACGACTCCGCTGGAATGACCATGCATGCTAAGGACTCACCAACTTGACTCCCTGCCTCCAGTAGACGTGGGTAGCAATACAGGTTTACTTCCAATCCATATATATGCAGCATAGCAATACAGCAGCAGATAGATGTAGGTAGATGTGGCAGTCGTCGCTGAGGTGGATTGAGAATAGGAATGTCGCGTCAGCAGTCCAGAATGCAGATATATCGGAGGACCCGATGGTAGGCGAGCCTTCCTATCAGGCTCGCAGCCCTCCTTGCCCGCAGCTGGCTCATGGGTAGTGGCGATGAGACGGCAAGGCCCGTAGGCCACTCTTGGAGCGGATGGATGGAACTCGGAATGCCGAAAGGTCGGCGCTCTACGGAGCGCGACCGCGCAGGACCCAGGTGGAAGTGTAGACTGACTGCCGCACGCCCGGAGCGGGCGGGGTCAGCAGCGATCGATAGGGTGCGCTGCGGCTGCAGGCCGCTCCGCAAGCGCCTCATCAGGGTGCCGCTACGGGACCGGTGACCGCGGAGCATGGGATTGAGAGGGAGCGATCATCGCATTCGCGACACTCCCGGCCACAAAAGGAAGGGCTCCCGCCGGCCGATACCGATGTCTGCCTTGCCGTGAACTGATGGCCTATTGCCTTTTAGTATGTGGGAGCCTGCTGCTTGCATGAAGGAATAGACAACCCCGATAGGTCGTACGCGACCCACGACCAAGACCCCCAATGGCCGAAAGAGGGGGTCTGCCGACACGACGACGAAAGGGGGCGCGACGACGCCAGAAAGCCCCTGGCGGGTCAGTACAGTGCAGCAATGATGTTAATTAGCTACCTGAAGTGCCTCAATGATGTTGCCACGAAGGGCGAGGCGCACTGACTACAGGGGGGAACTTCAATACATGAGAGAAAAGAGAGTAGAGTACGGAAGAGATAACCGGAGTACACTACAGTGACTACAGAAGGACTATGGAGAAACTACACTACAGCAGAGAAGTAGAAGACTATGAATAAAATGTAATGGCATGAGGATTGTGAATAAAGCGTTCAAGTGCCTGTGTATGACACCGAACAAACAGATAAAACACACATGAATAACACACATTAACACAAGTCGAGTATCAAACGAGATGTATACAACGTTGACATGGCTGCAGTGCGACGGCGTATCGTTGACGATCCATGACGACCATTCGATGTTCGCAGCTGACCATCGACACTAACAGCTGGATTGCATTCGAGGTAGATACGTGGAGGCGGTGATCCCGAGCACGGAATAAGTCGACGTCCCCCGACATCTCGAGACAGATCGACGCAACGGACCATGCGAGTGCATACAGTACCATGTCGACCCTCGCCTCAGACCATACGTTCGACAGGTAGATTGAACTGCGCGGCTTGTCCTTCAACATAGAACATTAATACACACACGCAATAACTCACGTGTATTGACAGGTCCTCGATCGTACAGTGGACCATTGTGCGCGCGTAGCTGGGCGAACCTTAACCTCGTGTCTGGAATCAAAACCGGGTGAAACGTACAAATAATCGCACAACTGCCTAAGTTGCGCGGCGAGTTCATAGACGTCAAAATCGAGTAAAAAACGAACTGTAATGAGAATGAAGTGTAAATTGCCACCTTACCATGAGTTGTCGCTGCCATATTCCTCACCCCAGCGGCGGTATTCCTCGCTGGGCGAGGCCTCCCCCCGGCGAAATGGTGAACGGAACCGGGGCGGCGTCGGCATGCGGAGTGCGAGAGCGAGTTTTAACGGAAGCTTGTGCTTCTTCGGCTCTACCATGCCTTGGGGGCACGGCCTGAACGTTCGACGATCGAGTATCCTGTAAAATTCAAACCTACCGAACTTGACATCCGGATAGACTCGTGGATTGTCCATACAGAACGCTCGATGATGGCCTTCGATCCTGCAATAACTACAGAGATCCCTACGCTTACACACGCCACGGTGCTGTTTGACGCAATTCGAGCAGAGCAGGAATTGTACAGCGAGCCGGGCGCGGTCGGACAACCTGGGAAAGCGAGTGCAGTCCGAGGTATAGTGATAGTGCGATGAGCAGAAAGCGCAAGGAAGCGAACGCGGTGGCGGTACTGGTGGTGGATCTCTAGGCATGAGACGTGCAACTTCCGGATCGAGCGGACGCGGAGAGATGGCTCTGTAGAGGTTAGGCGGCCACGAGGAGTCTCGGCTTTCCCTTGACTCCTGACGAGAGCGATCCGAGTATTGTTGTTGTTCTCGGTATGTGTCGTATCGACTCCTCCTTCGACTTGTCGTCGGTCGGTCTTCGTATGGCGGGCTATCCGCTGGCGTTGGAGGAGTTGGCGGTATCTTCGGGCGAGGCTCCCGAATCGGGACCTCTTCGTCATTGTCCAGTTCTTCTGATGGAGTAGTCCTTTTCCTTGACTCCGCTGGCGCGGCGAGCGTGATGCGATGTCGTGGCGGATCCTGAATTGGTGTTAGCTCACGAGTAGGTGTTGGTGTCGGCGTGGAGACTTCTTGAGGCGCAATGGACTGCGCCTGATCCGGTTGAGCACTGTTGTGCTCTTGCTGCCCTGTCTGCAGCTGTTCGTCCACTTGGCTCGTAGCGAGGTATCCGTCGGTGATGTTGATAAGAAGCGCATCTGAGTAGTTGCTTCGCCACCATTGGAGAATGTCCGTGTACGACGATGGATCTGTCGAGATTGGTTCTGGCATGGTGGTCATCATCTGGTGGGCATACTGCCTGTCTGCGTCGGTGACTGCACTAATCTGGTAGTGCAGCACATGAAGTGCTTGGTATGCCTCAAGCACACGTCGCATTCTGGTGGCCTTTGCGACGACCGCAGACGCAAACTGTAGCGCCTCGGTTATCAAGGGCGCTGTAACGCTGAAAATCTGTAACGTTGCTCTAAAATAGTTTTGGTTGTTTGACCAGTCAAGGAGTTTAGGTACGGTGAGCTCTGTGAGCTGGCTGAGATGGACCGAGAGAGATGTTATGCTATGCGTAAGCTCTTGAGCCCAACCCATGAGGACCATGAACCTAAACTGAAGTGGGTGTCTACGTCCTAGGAAAACGGCAAGATTGTGAAATGATCGAACAGTAGAACTGGCCAGATTTTGGAGTTTTTGCAAAAGAAAGACAATTCGAGCGGCTGTATCGTAGTCTTCTTGTCTCGCTGGAGTGGTTTCTCGAGGGGGGCTTGAAGCGCATCGACTTGTGCACGCAACGAATTGCTGGTAGTGATATAGTTGAATACTGAACGAAATTGGTTGGCCGTAAGTTCTTCTACCGAACGATAGTCCAAGAATGAAGTGCCCGTAGAAGAGGAAGAAGAAGTAGGAATTACAGACGAGATTGATGGGTTAGATGGAAGAGAACCCTGAGAACCTGAAGTGTGCTGACCCTGATGACCTAATATGAGCGCGAGAAGATGATGGTAATTACGCTGATCCTCTTCAAGGATCTGCTGACGGTTCCTCTCTTGCTGCTCAGCCTGTGGCCGTGCATCCGAGGTCTCCCGAGGAGACGACAGTGCTTGGGCTGGCTGTACGGCAGGATCAGGTGAAGGTTCCTCGACGATGACAAGATGGGACTCATCGTCGGGCTCGTCTACGTCTTCAGCTTCCTTATCCTCAGCCCGTGAACCACGGTCTCTTGGCGATGATCCGCCGCGAGCCACGGACACTGGGGCTGCAGTGGACACTGAAGATGCAGCCGTAAGAGTGAGTGAAACGAGGGCTGGCACCGAGGCGGTAACAGATGATGAGCGAGTAACGGTAGAACCCATAGATGGTGATGGGATAGGTGTGACAACGGATGACGTGAGTGACGTATAAGGGCGAGATGAAATGGTGGGAGTAACGAATGAAGGAATAACTACAGGAAAGGCTGAACTAGAAACAAGAGACGAGAATGCAGAACGAGTAGATGGAATAGAAGTAGAAGAGAGAGGAGCAAGAGTAGATGACGTAGGATGAGGCTTAGAGGTGGGTTTGGAATAGAAGGAAGAAACTGCCTCAGAGTATGGAGAAATAGGAGAATAGAAATGAGAAACTGCAACAGCATATGACGAAGAGACAGCAACGGATGAGGAATGACAGGAGGGTGGAATACGAACCGAAGTGGTAAGCTGATGAGACAATTCGTGCTCAACGGTATTACTAACTGACCTGGGCTTCGGCTTCTGCTGACCTTTCCTTCGACGACGTCCTGTATTGCCTCGTTTCTGATCTTGAACTCGTTGCTGCTCGTTGCCATTGTTCTCGGGTTGACCCCGATCATGTTTGCGTGAGCGTACCATCGCACCAAAATTCAAACGCTTATCTGAAACAAAGCGTGGTCATGTGCACGTGAGGCGAGTTAAATCGCCGAGATCGATGAAAATTTCCCTTGCGTAGATGGAATACAAGGTGACTATGGTCTGCTGAAATGGATATGGTGCAATCATGACAGATGTTGAGAATGAATCAGATTGAAGCGTGAGGAAGCGAGACGAAATGCAATGGGTTTTAGGCCACATGACGCTAGTACCCTACGGAAATGGTAAGAGTACCTGAAGATCTAAGGGTTATCGTGGCGGGACCCAAAGGTCAAGGTTATTCTCGCTAGTGCGAGTGGTGATTTCGCAATCGCTTGAGCAGAACGCAGATGGTAACGCGAAAACGCGGACAGAGATGGATTTTGAGATGTTTGGCTGCAGTACAGAAGTATTGAAGAAGAGAACTACAGAGAGAGACTACGAACAATACAAAGAAATGCAGCAGAGTACAGAGAGAGCGATTTGGTGAACACGAAGGGAGAGAAAAGAGTGAAGGAGAGCAGGGAGAATCATGAATTGAGTGCTGGAGGCGTGCCTAATGGTCGCGCGAGCGCGCGTAGAGGCTGCGCATGCGAGCGAGGCTACGGTTTTGGCGTAACCTGAGGACATTAGACGCGGAGCATAGTACCGAGAACCATTAGGAGAGATGACTAAGAGCCTCCCATAACTGGATGAAGCGAGATAACAAGAGAAAAGGAACCTGAAACAGGAAAGAACGAATTTGAAGAAGGAAACTAACCTAGGACAGAGGAAAACTACTAGAAATGAGGAGGAATAAAGGAGGAGAGACCTTATGTACTGTCACTGGGCGGATTTAATGAATTGTTGTCTTTTTAACTTTACGCGGAGGTTGAATCCTAGTCGGCTTCTTGAGTTCCTTCGGACAGATCGATTTGCTGTCTTCTGCCGCGATTTCGAGCGGGATCAGCTGATTGGTGGACCGATCTAGGATCTTATGCCTACCTGTTCTTACTTTAACTGATCTAACTGCTCCGTCGGCTGATCGATTGACCTGAATAACGACACCGAGAGGCCAGTTTGACCTGGCCGAATTGTCAGTAAAGAGTAAAACAACATCTCCTATTTTAGGCCGCGTTCCAAAGCTACGAGTTTTCGATGAACGTAGCGTTCCGCTAGCGCCTGAAGATAATCTTTTTGCCATAGCTCCCAAAAGTCTGAAGGAGTCTCGGAGAATGCTGTATTGACTCACGAGAAATTCTTGCGAGTCAGAGTTCGCAAAATGGTCTGATGACGTGACCTTAGCAGTAGGATTCTCTAGATGACCTAGAGTGAATTGAGGATTAATTAGATCGATTAGACGGAGTACGAGTGCTCCGTCGGCGGCTGAACCTGTTAAAGGTGTAAGAGGACGTGTGTTGATCGTGGCTTCAATTTCCGTGAGAAGCGTTTGGAGGTTCCACAAGTCGAGAATGTTCTTGTGGACGGTCTTCTTCAAGGCTGTCTTCACCGATCCGACAAGCCTTTCGTAAAAACCTCCTTTCCACGGAGATAATGGTGTTATGAAGCGCCACTGAAGTCCTCGTGCTGCTCCAAAGTCCTTGACCGCTTTGTCTTCGGGTAGTTGCCGTAGTTCGTTGACCAGTACATGGCGACCTAGCTTGAACGTCGGAGCGTTATCGCTGAGAACGAGGTCAGGACAACCTCGCCTCGAAATGAATCTTCTAAACGCTAAAAGGAATTGGGTTGTTGAATTGTCTGCAACCACTTCTAAGTGGATTGCGCGAGTTGACATGCACGTGAACAGACTTACCCAAACCTTACGTTCTTGGTCGTTTCCTGCGCGGACAACTATTGGACCGAAATAGTCCAACCCGGAATTTGCAAACGGTCTACTCGAATTGACGCGTTCTGGTGGCAAATCTGGCGTCTTCGGATATGCGTAAAAGCGACCTTGATGTTTTCGACAGGTCAGACATGATAAAATTACAGAGTTGGCGATTCGACGTATTCGCGGTATCAGATATGTTCTTCTTAAGGCTGAAATGACATGTGACGCACCAGCATGAAGTAGTTTAAGATGGAAATAGGTAACTACCATACGAGTTAGTGGATGGTGCGGCAAGAGCAGAATCGGATTCTGCACTGTTGCCGTAGATGTTGCATGTGCCATCCTTGACATGCTTCTGTACGTCCCGTCATCGTGTAGCTCTACCTGAAAGCGTTGTACAGCGCGGCTTTCCAGCTGCGCCACTCCTTCGCGATAGTGCTCGCGAATTATAAGGAGTTCTGCCGCTTTCCAGTCGCTCGTGCTAATCCAGGATGTTGAGCTGAAATGGTTAATTGTGCGGATCTCGTTCGGCTGATGGTCTACCTGTTTTTTGGAGCGAAAATGATAGAGTTTTGAGAGAAATTTGAGTGCGTAGGCCGTCACCCGTACAAGTTTCGCGTACGAGTTGGTTCGCTGAAATGGTATAAACGATTTATAGTCCTGAATAATGGTTGAGGAGACAATTTTTAGTTCCGACTCCGCCTCCTTGGAGGGAGGTGGAGAGGATGCAAAGTCCAGATGTGCGTTAGGCCACCTAGAAGGTGGTTGGAGGATAAACTGAGGACCACGCCACCACATGTGGTTTTTGATTTCGAGGGCCGTGAGGCCTCTCGTTGCACAATCAGCGGCGTTTTGGTCCGTATTGACATAGTAGAAGCGAGATGGAATATTAGCTTGGGATAACCCATCCAGGATGTTGTGGATGAGCTTGACGCGGTTATTTACAAAGGTTTTGAGCTGCTTCTTAGAACGGATCCAGTATAACGCTATCTGAGAGTCAGAAAGCAACTGAACCGATCTTATGCGAAGCGTGAGCTCTTTGTGGAGGAACCGAGCCATTTGTACGGCTAGAACAGAGGCTTGAAGCTCTAGGCGCGGGATGGTAGTGCTGCCTGGAGCTGCTAGTTTGGATTTAGCACAGAGCAGATGGCTAAAGGGTTCGCCGCAAGATGGTCTACATACCAAGTATGCAACGGCAGCGTACACCCTCTTTGACGCATCTGAGAATACGACAAGGTCGTATTTGCACTCTGTTCTGCTCGCTATGAAGCGAGGTACGGTTCCGACGTAGGCACCGATGTTGTTGGTGATTTGGGTCCATTTAGCCATGGTGTCGGCATCCAAGGGCGAGTCCCAATCGGTCTTTTTCAGCCACAGGTCTTGAATGAACGTTTTGGCTGCCACGAAGAGTGGAGTGAGGAGACCGAGAGGGTCAAAGGTAGACGCTAGCGCTTTGAGAGCAGAGCATTTGGTGTTAACTACCTTCTGCACCTTGGTCCGAATTTGGATTATATCGGTGCTAGGCTGCCACCGTATGCCCAACAGCTTAACTGTTGACTCAGCAGCCCTTTTCATACGGTCCCTATCCGGGATAGCATTTATGACAGCTGTCGAATTGGACATGAACTCACGGAGATTCATACCCATCCCGGAGAAAGTGTCCTTGCATTGTCGTTGTTTGGATATACCTTCGTTAGCGCTTGTGGCGCCTATGAGAAGATTGTCCACATACGTATTAGCAAGGATTTCCTGCCGGAGGCTGTCGTTCTTGTACCTTTCAAGGGCGTACTTCATGGACATACTGAGAAGGAAGGGTGAGGCATTCACGCCGAATGGAATGCGCGTGAACCTCAAGATGCGGATGTTATGCCAAGAAGGTGGCTTAGTTGGATCTTTCAGCCACAGAAATCTAGTCGCATCTCTTTCACCTTCCTGCAATCGTATCTGGTGGAAAGCCTTTTTGACGTCAGCCGTAATTAGAATTGGAGTGAGCCTTGCACGGAGCAAGGTCCCACATAGGTCTGGCAACATTGTTGGGCCTTGATGGATACAGTCATTGAGACTTGGAGCCCCTCGCATATGACTGGACGCATCGAATACGATGCGTAACTTAGTAGTGGTGCTGTCTTCCTTGACAACGGCCTGATGTGGTATATAGTACACTGGTGTCCCTACTGGAGGGTCTCGATGGACCTCTTCGATGATACCGGATTGGAGTTGTTGCTCGAATGTGTTACAGTACTCACGCCACATTTGGCGATTTGTACTGAGTTTGTTATACTGACTTTCGAGCCTGCGCATAGCTAGCGCTTTGTTGTCCGGTAAGTATGGATGGTCGTTCTTCCAGGGGAACCGTACGTGTATGAGGCCTTTCACCACTTGAACGGTCTGATAGAACTGTTGGACGATTTGTGAGTTACTTGTCTCACGGTCTTCGTCCAAATCCGGTGAATCTAGCGCGAACAATCTACGGGCCAGAGACTCCACCTCATGATCGGAATCCTGACTTTCGACTGTAGTTGCCATGACTCGTGGAAATGGGATGTTCGGACCGGACAAGATAGGACCTAGTTTGGTTTGAGACTGAATGAGGCCTGAAGGAAGCTTTCTGTTGCGATTCAGATCCAATACGTTCCAATAGTAGTCCATTCCGATGAGGATATCGACCTCTGCCGAACCCCGAGGAAGGACGTTCTTGGATTGTGAGCGGATCTTCACGCCTGAATTCTCTGGCACTGATGTTATATGTGCGCGTGTCCAGAGCTTTAGCTTCACTGGCACTCCAGTCACAGGATTACGTAGCACGATTTTTGTGCTGTAGGATTTTTCGGTATGCTCATGGCCACCGAAAGTGATTGCCGTGATGTTTTTAGGATGTTTGAGAGGTAAGCCAAGGGACATCGCTGTGTCCTTACAGATGAAACTGTGCTGGCTACCGCTATCTAGGAAGATAGTCAGTAGCTCGTCGGCTTTGGTATTGAAATTATGAGCGAGTGCCTCGACGATCATAAGTCGAGGTGCGCAGTCTTTGGTTGACGATCCGCAAGCCACTGCTTTAGATGTTGGGTTTGCAATGACCACGAGTTGGACGCTAGCGCAGAGATGTTTGTTCTGCGCGTCGAATGTGTCGTCTTCACTGTCGCTTGATGACTCGCTTGCTTGCCTAGAGGATGTTGCATAATGATGAGATGTAAGGGTATCAGCCTCAACAGGCGGCGCGCTCCCTTTTCGGAGTTGGACTCCTACTCGAGCTACTGGATGAACGTGAGCGACCCCTTGATGTGTCTCTGGATTCTGTGCTGGACGAACGATCACGTGGTGATCTAGTCCTGTAGAAATGATCACGCCTAGATTGATGCGACCGATCTGGACTACGTCCTTGATATTGTTTAAAGCACAGAGCTTTGTGGTGACCATGACCACAATTTGGACACGAGGGCGCTTCGCAGTATCGACTGCGATGGCCTTCTTTGAGGCATCTCCAGCAGAGTCCATTACTATGGACAAGCGCTCTTCTAGCGCGTGGGTTAGTTAATTCGGTGCATTGGTCTGCATCGTGTCTACCCCGCACACAGAAGGAACAACGACTTCTATGAGTCGCGCGGTCATCTCTTGTGGAGTGACCTTGCCTGTCGACCCTGTTGCACCTGGGTGGTGAGCGCCGAGTATAGGCTCTCCGAGGAGAGCGTGAACTATGCCGGTGTTGGATAGGGAATGCATATACGGGCGGTGATGTTTGCCGATCCGGTCGTCTTGACACCTCCAGCCGTTGGATCACTTGATCCAGAGCATTCAGTATCTCGGTCACGGACCAGTTTTCCGCCCCTGCTTTGAGGTCGTCCACCTTATCGTTGGTACGATGAGGGAACTTACTGCGTATCGTGAGTATCATCCCGGTAGCGCCGGGTTGTTCTCCCAGTTTTTCTAGCTGTAGCCAAAGCGCTTTAATAGTGCACAATGTAGTGCGTTGCGACATTGGCGTGTCCTTTGCCGGAGGAACAGCTTCGATTTGGTCGAACAAACGAATACGCAAGACCTCTGGACGCATATAAGTACTACGTAAGATTTGAACAGCCGTATGATAGTTAGATTCAGAGAACTGAATCGGAGCGATCAATGCGAGTGCATCCCCTTTGAGTTTACCTTTAAGGTAAAGGAACTTTGAGATGGTTGGCACACTGTTGTTATTGTGTATTGCCACCGAAAACAGTTCCCAAAACTCGGGAAACGCATGCATGTCGCCAGAAAAGTCCGGAAGATCGAATGGAGGAAGTTTGACATATTGTGTTGGCTCGACACTAGGTCGAGAAGTCGTCTCCGTACCTTCGTCATTAGGATCCGTCCTCGCATTTTGTGTATTGTCTACACGCAGTGCTGTTGAGGGCTTTCCATTCTGGCTATCCCTCGCGGCCGGATTATCAGAAGGCATGGTCAGACTTGCACTCTGTGACTCCGTAACACCGGGTTCCCTACCATTGGGTACTGACGGTGAAACAGTGTCGGGTACCTCTACCCCAACTTTGGGCTGCACAGATGGAATGACATTGGGAATTGACGGTGGAAGCAGTACGAGAGCTGCCTGTAGCGCCGTCACGAGCCTTTCGGCCTCCCCAATTGCTTCATCGCACCCATTGGCGTCCCAATGAGCACGGAAGTCACTGAGCAGGTCGGACCCGTCGTCCGGAGCGGTGTGCTCAGTCGTATATTCCTCGGCCCGTTCCCAACGGTGCTTCAAACATTGTATCATCTCCTTGAGATGAAATGCAGTTGATACAATATCTGTAGCACGTTTGTGCACTGCCATAAGATTCGCACCTGGAGATCCTGCATCCGGTAGTGGCTCCAGAAATGAACGATCGATGTTGTCCATACTGGTCTTCAACGCATTGGCGGCCTTGGCGATTTGCGTCTTCACCGATGCGACTGTTGACATGATGTTGAATACAGAGTAGCAACAACTGCGAGACGTTATCTGAAACACGTACTAGAGGCGAAACTTCGGGGCCGCCCCAGTGGCTGGCTCCCGACGCGACGCGACAGATACGGTAGATGATGGAGAATGGACTGCATGACGGACAGAAGAGAGCAAAATGAGAGACATGAAGAGAGACGATGAAAATGTAAAGAATGAATGAGAATGCAATACAAGGGAGAAACAAAAGTGTAGAAAGAACCCCAGAGAGAGAGAAGAAGAGAGGGAGATAGCGACGACCGTACGGGAAACTACAAGGGAAGAAAGAGAGAGAAGACTAAGGGGAACTAAACTAGGCGGATAAAACCACGGATGTGGAGTATGTATGAGGATTTGGAGTAAACGTATGAAAACCCAGCCAAGGTGGTAAGTCACTTTTGATGCATGGCAGGTGACTATGTGAAGCCGAATAAGAAAACTGGAGGGGAATGTGTAGTGCACCTGGATTGGGAAATCCGTCCCTAGCTCCACACCTCCTTTTTCGCCGGACCAAACAACATTCAACCAAATACAAGAGCGCAAAGCACTGCTGTAGTGAACATGGGAGAACAATAAACGCAAAGAACGGGGGGTGACGAGAGAAAACAAGCAAACCACCCGAGCGGTGGGGCTCAGGTTTAACGGCAGCGCTGTAACCAGACCCAGTAACACCGCATCCAACTACCTAACCGGTTGATCAAGCCGTATAGTAGAGGCATCGAAGGCGCCTTCCCTTGGTGTGGCCATCCAGTATGGCACTAACAAACGCGACCCCGCGCGGGTCCTGCCGCGGACACTTCCCACTACCCAAAGCGATAGACATGGTGTCCAGCCTTACCCACATCTGCAGCTTGCAGGTAACTACACGCCTACCAAGGCACAGTGCACCCAGAGTCCCAAGGCTTCGGTCGGCTGGTTGCCACAGTCCAACGGACTTAGTGCCGAGGGCCATCTGAATACAACTGCACCTCTTTCCCCGACCGCAAGAACCCCATGACCTACAGACACCCCTTGGGTGGACATAGTGACGGGCTGGTGGTAGCGCCGTTTTTACACACAGTCGGTTGCGCGGCCGACTGGAAACGGGTTCGAGTGCCAACGTACGATGCACCATGTTGCGAATCGGCGGGTGCCCTTTGTCAACTATGTCCATTGAGGCCCCGGTTGCCCAAGGAGGGGGAGCGCTACACCCCATGCCCTGCGTCCTTGCGTCCGGTTGGAGTGCCGCTTGGTGACCGGCGATCCGGGAGGCGGAGCCTATCTTAGGGGGCGGAGCCAATTCACAGGTGCATGACTGCGCAATACAGCCGGGTCCGGACCGACTGCACCCCTCATGAAGTGACACTACAGGGCCAATACACACAATACAATAATACGATACCAATACGTCGGTTTACCCGGGTCCGCCCAGTGCGCGACCCAGCACGACTCCGCTGGAATGACCATGCATGCTAAGGACTCACCAACTTGACTCCCTGCCTCAAGTAGACGTGGGTAGCAATACAGGTCAGCAGTCCAGAATGCAGATATATCGGAGGACCCGATGGTAGGCGAGCCTTCCTATCAGGCTCGCAGCCCTCCTTGCCCGCAGCTGACTCACGGGTAGTGGCGATGAGACGGCAAGGCCCGTAGGCCACTCCTGGAGCGGATGGATGGAACTCGGAATGCCGAAAGGTCGGCGCTTTACGGAGCGCGACCGCGCAGGACCCAGGTGGAAGTGTAGACTGACTGCCGCGCGCCCGGAGCGGGCGGGGTCAGCAGCGATCGATAGGGTGCGCTGCGGCTGCAGGCCGCTCCGCAAGCGCCTCATCAGGGTGCCGCTACGGGACCGGTGACCGCGGAGCATGGGATTGAGAGGGAGCGATCATCGCATTCGCGACAATCGGCGCCGCCGCAGAAATTAGCCAGAAAATAGGGGGAAATGGGGGGAATGGGGGGGGGGGAATGGGGAGAAATTACGACACGAAAATAGCGAAAAGTACCCATACGTCTTCTCCCTGCCTGGGAACTTCGTCCCTGGGGCAATCGAGGACGCTGAACACGAATCTGAAAATTGTTTTTGAGATATCGATCGCCATCAATCGATATTGATCAAATTACGGTGCGCGAAAATAGCGGAAAATACTCAGACGTCTTCTACCTGCCTGAAAAGTTCAGCCCTGGGATAATCGCGGTCGCTGAACACGAATCTGAAATTTAGGGTGCAAGAAGTGGAAAATATCAAGACGTCTTCTACTTGACTGAAAAAAGAAAACGTGCTAAACGTGTCACTCAACGTGTCTGGGATTCAGAAGACGTGTAAAACGCGTCTCCCAACATGGGATTCAATAACACGTCGTCCGCTAAGGGGGTGACCATTTCCAGTAAGGGGCCAGTTATGGAGACCAGTACCAGTAATGGGGAACGAGTTCCACTAAAGAGGACTAGTAGTGGGGAACCGTTACGGAAAGGGAGGACCGTGGGGGAATAGTTCCAGTAAGAGGGTGAGCAGTAATGTGGGACCAGTACCAGTAATGGGGACCAGCTCCAGCAGTGGGGGACCAGTATTAGTCGTATGGGACCAGAAAAGAGAAGTGTGAAAAGAAATTTCCGTTCAGCATAGTATTAGAAACGGTGGAAATCTGCCGTTATGACAAAAAGGCTACCGTGTGAACAAAATCGAGCAGACCCTCAGTACTTATCGAAAATGTCGATTTTTGACGGAGGTTGACCTTTTGAGAACGAGGAATGCAGGTGCCTGTAGTCAACGTAGCGCTGGAGTGAAGGGGGACGGTGCTTTACGACATCAACAGGGTCGTCGTCGAGGAACTTAGGGGACGAAGGCACTGACAGCACAAGCATCGACATCACTCAACCGTCTGGAGATGATGCCAATGTTGAGCGTAGTGGAAGGGGGAGGGGTCTTAGGCCAGATTCATGAACGCGGTCAGAGGTGAATTCTACCCCCACTTACCTCGACGGCCATTTACCCGCCATTTTCCCCGAACTTACCCCCGTTTTCTGATTCATGACGGCCAAGGCGAGGGTTTTGCTCCGCGGCCAATTTCTGACCCAATGTGCATTCCTCCGTTGGCCCGCTGGCATCAGCTAACAGCGAAACCAAGCAGTCACACTTGCTGCTGGGACGTCGCTGGCACCGACACTAGCAGCATCGTATTTAGGGGAAATGAAATGTGAAATGTGGGGTTGGGCGAAGGGGGTTGGTTGAAAGGGGTGGAAACTAGTGGCATAGCAAGAAGTAGAGAAACAATGGTAAATGTGGGCCTACATGACTAATAACGGGTGCCATCCATCACAGTAGCCTCCATAGACAACATATGCCAAGGAAGGCTAAGGTGGCGGACGGGCATAGTCCACCCACGCAAAGCGTAAATTACGATTTGCGTGGTGGACTAGGCTCATGGTGGCCCAAGCCGACCCACAATGCCACTAAAGGAAGCAATTCACTTAAAAATAAGTGGCATTGTGGGCCGCCATGGTCCACCGAGCCCAAAAAATTATGAAATGCAAGCCTAATAGAGAAAAACAAAAGGTAAAACAACTCACCGAAGTGCGGCGAAGGACGTGCGCATGGCGACGCCAACTAGGCGCCCCTGCCAGGCATTGAATTTGCGGCTGGCGGCCAGATCAGAGCCGGCTAAGGGCCAGCGAAGGCATGTATTGGGTCAGAATTTGGCCGCGGAGCAAAACCCTTGCCTTGGAGGTAAATGTTCCCCGACGCGCTGACGGGGTAGCATTTACCTCGACACTTACCTCGGATTTTTCCCGCCGCGCGTTCATGAATCGCGCGTGAGTGGGGAGTGGGGGTAAATTTTGCACTTACCCGCCGGTAAATCGTTCATGAATCCGGGCCCTGGATGGCTTCATACCGCAAAACTACTCTACTGGAGCAGGGTTCATCAATCGCTTACTGGCCGGTAACGGTGAAGAGTACTGCCAAACCTGATGCCAATGAATCTCGGTATCTGGGTTTTGGCGGTACTTTTCACCGTTACCGGCCGGTAAGCGGTTGACAAATCTGGCCTCTGATCTTAGGGAAGGTTGAGCAAGGTTGGAACATAATAAGCTGCATCAGCAGAGCAGCTTGCTTGATTTGATTGTCATCAGTCTAGTGATACTGCAACATCGCGCGAAGCGCGCAAGTGCGAGGCACGCCGATAGGCGCACTTGTAGCTATATATGCCATTTTCACGTCGAACTGGACATTTTTCGAATCACCCATGAACTTTGAAATTCTTCCAAATCGAAACGAACTTCCTACAGTTTAAACTACAGACTCTTCAAGATTGTAGGAATAATGTTTTGTTCAGGAAAAATGTAGAATAACTTTTTTCAACTTTTGTTTGAGCTGTTTGAATGATAGTAATAATTTTATACAATTTTATTCCTGAAAAAAATAATAAACTAAAATTTGTTTTAAAGCGCAGCAAGGCAGCAATTATATATTACATTAAGACTGGATCGCGCCATGCACTCGGAAAGCAAGTCGCAATGTTTATCTGATAATGTAAATACATTACATGTAGCAAGAATGTCAGAATATTGCGTTTTTTACGATTGCTTATGTGCACCGGTTGCAGATGTGAAATTGCATGTAAACAGAAATTTTGCTATCAATCGAATAAAAATCGCAAAGTTCCGGACAAGGGCATGGCGCAATCTCTGTTTAGGCAACATAATGATAGTAATAATTTTATACAATTTTATTCCTGAGAAAAAACTGGCCACCTACTTGCTTTTCAAAACAAGCTTTAAATCATTGTTTTCCTAAAAAAAATAAGATTTTAAAAATTCTAAAAATAAAAATAAAAATTTCAAACTATGTGTTCTCTCATTGGGAAGTATTTAAAACTTCAAAGACAGTTATACTAAAATTTTCCTCGGACAAAAAATATTCTAACATTTTTGAGGAGTTTTAAATTTAATATGGAAGAAGCTCATTTCAATTTGGATGCGTTAGGCTTGATTTCAGACGTTTTATACAAGCTTAGAAGAGTGTCCAATTTGATTTGAAAAGTGCTCAATTTGATTTGAGAAGTGTCCAATTCGACGTGAAAATGGCACATATGTCACCTAGAATGCAGAGTTACACTTTTTAATGTTTCCCGGAACATATTAACGAACAGACCTCAATAATTTTTGGACTTCCAACGGAAGCGCCTCCCCCTTCACATGGAAGTGTCATGACAAGGTTCGACTGGAGATTGGTGGCGAAATGAACCACTTTAAAGAAAGGCAAAGCTACAATTCGTTTAATTGAATTATTTACTCATAAATCATGTTTTCTGTTTTCTTTGTTAAAATGGTTTGCAGGTCTCTTTCTGCTTCTCTAGTGACAATGTCGACGAGGTAAAGGCTGCCGTGTCAGCGAAATTCGGCTACGACACGAGTGACGTCTGTGTTAGCGGTCACCTTAATATCTTCAACTGGAAGGCTTTATTAACAATTCTACATATGACTTTGCCGGTCACTCCAGTGTACACTGCTATTCTGATCTTGAGAAGAGCTATTGTTGCTAAGATCAGTAGCGAAAAAACAATGTCGGAGAATAGCCGACGGATTCATTCACAGCTGCTTCAGGTAGCGGAATTGACCAGTTTCTAATTCATTCCTCTTTGATTTAGAAAGAACACCACTCAAGTTAAAAGTTGTTGGTTCTAGCATTAACGCAGCTCCAAATAGGTTTGAAAGTGGAATGGTTATTTAAAAGTGTAATAAAAACCAAAATAATGCAATAATTTTACAAGAAGTGATATCACTCCTCCCGATCCAGTATGATTTTGGAGTCCTGTATCTTGTCAAACAAAACGCAAACATTTATGGCTATTCTTCTCTGCCCTTTTCAACCTAACATCCACTCTTTAAGGCGCTCACCTATCAAGCCTGTCTGCCGATCTTCTTTTTATTCGCTGTCATCACCTATGCGATCGCTCAGCTCAACATCTATCATCACCCGATTCTCGAGTACTCGACTTTTATTTTGGTCGGCTTTATTCCAATGCTGAGCCCCTTGACTTCATTCCGTTTCATTCGCCCTTATCGTGTTTGGATAAACGACAAGTTGCTACGACGTCCGACTACTCTGACACCTTCAGGGAACCGAGCGTCAGTGGTACGGCGAAGCTTCGATTTCAACTCGAATAAAGGAGATTTTTAAATGTTTAGTTCCTTCCGTAGCCTTCAAATTCTTGTGTCGTTTGATAAATGTTTTTTGAGGTGTATAATGTGATACAGTACAGTGGTGGCGATGTCCGTTCCTCCACGTGGTGCCACTGGAAACTGTTCGCTTCTGCGAGCTAAGCTAATCACGGACATTCGAGTACAGGCGACAGGCCCTAGTGACAGGCCGGCTTATGGAGATCCCATGTCACATCACATGGTTGATGACGTTAAGTGAGTATCGAGATAATGCTACGGCGTCCGCGGGAGCCGACGCGCACTCGCAGAGCCCGGAGAGTGTGAGAAGTATGCGAGGGTCCCTGATGCGAGGACGGCATCGGGGGGAAACTGAGCTAGTCCGAAAGTCCCGTAACGTAGGCAAGACCCGCGTAGCTACGCTGAATGTGGGTACGTTGACGGGCCGCTCGTGCGAGTTGGCAGAAGCACTGGAGCGAAGACGAATCGACTTATGTGCGGTACAGGAGACGAGGTGGTCCTGTTGTAAGTCGAGGGACATAGGACGAGGCTTCAAGGCCATTCTGTGCGGCAGTCCCAGGACCACCAGCGGAGTTGGTGTAATCGTCTCCGAACGTTTCCGAGACGCGATTATAAGCGTGGAAGGTTTTAATGACCGCTTGATGAAGGTCGTAGTCGCTGCTGAACAGCGTATGTATCATTTCTTCTCTGCATACGCTCCGCAGGCAGGCTGCTCTGAGAGAGCCAAGGATGAGTTTTGGACCCTGCTTGATGAAAAGACAGCAGAGGCACCGTCAGAAGACGCTGTCGTTATCGCAGGTGACCTCAACGGTCATGTGGGGACTGCGAGATGGTCGCAGCTGTCACGGCGGTTTCGGATATGGAGCACGTAACGCTGATGGTGAGCGAATCCTTGAGTATGCGGACTCGCATAACCTCATCATCGCGAACACCGTATTTCGAAAGCGTGACTCCCATCTGGTGTCGTTCTATAGCGGGAGCACCAAGACACAGATCGACTTCATCCTTGTGAAGCATCGCGATCGAAAGCTGGTTACAGATGCGAAGGTGGTGCCGTACGAGACTGTCGCCACACAGCACCGTCCGCTGATATGCACTCTTAAGTTCGCCCCTCCGAGGCTGAGGCATGTCGAGCGATGCGGTCCACCGAGAATCAAGTGGTGGCGATTGAAGGAAAACGCTGCAGCTTTTGTTTCTCGTATTCGGTTACCGACGGTGACAACCGTCGACGAAACATGGAAAGATGCAACCGATACGATTTTACAAGTTGCATGCTCTGAATTAGGCATGACTAAGCCTGGACGCCGCAAGATCGAGAAGCTGGCGTGGCTGTGGACTAACGACGTAAGAGAAAAAGTCCGAGAGAAGAAAAAATTATATCACGCGTTCCTGCGCGACAAGAGTGGAGACAAATGGCGTATGTACCAGGAGGCGAAGAAAGCGGCAAAGAAGGCCGTAGCCGTTGCAAAAGCCGTCCATTATGATGATCTCAGCGATAAACTCGAGGCGCGCGATGGTGAACGACATCTTTATCGACTTGCCAAGGCACGCCATCGTCAGGCCGAGGATATCGAGAAATTCTTGGGCATCAACGATGAGAATGGCCATCTACTGACGAACCGCAAGAGGGCTATGAAACGATGGCATGACTACTTCGAGAGAATTTCGATAGAAGAGTTTGCCCATCCGCCCATCCCTTGCGTCCCTCCTACGCACGGTCCTGTGCAGAAAATCACTGTGGAGGAGACGGAAGCGGCTTTGAAGAAGATGATGCCAGGCAAAGCAACGGGCCCCGATGATATAGCGGCCGACCTATGGAAGTTGAGGTGCTTGAGTCCTACTGAGTGGCTAACGAAGTTTTTCAACCTGGTTGTTACGGAAAAGAAGGTACCTGGTAGTTGGCAGGAAAGCACGACGATCCCGATATGGAAGAAGAAGGGCAGTCCTGCGGACTGCACGAATTACCGTCCAATTCGCTTGCTCTCGCACAGCATGAAAATCTTCGAGCGAATTGTAGATGGACGTATTCGCGATATCGTCCAACTTTCCACCAATCAATGTGGCTTCGTAGCAGGCAGTGGCACCATCGATGCCGTACATGCTGCTCGTCTTCTGGTAGAGAGACATCGCGAAAAGCAGAAACCGCTGCACATAGCTTTTCTCGACTTACGGATACTATCTCAACGGTAGGTCGGAACGGCGCAAGTGTTGTATATGGGCAGAACCGCCTCTCTCTGGGTAGTAACAAACTGCAGGCATCTCGACCCCAATACAACTCTGCGCAGAGTTAGGGGCGACGGAAGTCGCGGGTTGGCGCTCTGTTGATTCACGTGCTCCACAGCTGACGGGCGTGCGCGGGATGAGGGGTCGCATCGCGACTATTTGCAGTGCACATGTGGCGTAGTAGGGAAGAGGTCGGGCTCGTGAACAAGGGGTCGAGGGTTTGGATCCCGTAGACTGCGCTCGTTTTGCACTTTTGCACAACCCATGTTTATCATATAGGTAATCCACCAAGGGGTATTATAGTGTGTTATAGAGCATGTTTACATATAACATCAGCCGTCATCGGCAGAAACTTTAAGAATGTAATGTCCTGTGCCATCCTGTATCTATATTATTCAGCCGAATCGTGAAAAACGGATGTCAGATTCGTGATCAGCACCCCAAATAACCCCCCTAGACGAAGTTTAAGCGAAATCGGTGAGCCAGCCTGGACAACCCTTGTTCACGGTATGGGTGGCCTCCGACCGAATCGTGAAAAACGGATGTCAGATTCGTGATCAGCACCCCAAATAACCCTCCCTAGACAAAGTTTCAGCGAATTTTTTTTTTGACGGTGGAGTCGGAACTTTTTACTACAGGGTGGCCCATAAGTCCTGCAACAAAAACATAGGCGTATAAAAAGGCTAAGAATGCACCAAATTTGAACCACTTTTAAACCTTGTTTGCCCATGGTTTGTAGATTATGTTGGAGCGGTACTATTCATAAGCGACCACTCCTGAATTGATAAGAACCTTCAGATCGTGTGGGTTGCTTTGCAGCTCACGTCGCAGCCCCTCTTACGGAGTTTTACTTCTTATTTGTTCCAAAGAAGATATTGAACAATAGTTTTCCCAGGCTTTATAGAGCACGACATTTTCTTTAAGATGGTTAATAAACAAAGATTGAAAATCTAAAGATTTAGGAATTTCACAGCTAGTCTTTCGCAGGTGCAATATTTTGCAGATGTACTGAGAACCGCTACCACGTCCTTTTCTTTTGCTGTTACAGGAATCGCTTTCCCAGAATGTGCATTTTGCCTTTAAACAGCGCGATTGAGTCTCTAATATATGGTGTTAGGTTTTTGTTCCTATCAGGCGAACATTTTTATTGATTTTCACTATTTTTACACAAAAACCTATGGAGTGTGGGGAGACATTTTGGAAAATCGTGTATGACAAAAACCTGCCATGCGTGGCCGTTGTTTTTACATCATCAGGTTTCCGCAAAGGTAGCATTAAACGCACTATTATTTTGACCGTTCTGAGATCGCTCAACTTTGAGAAATTTCTCATCAAATGAGGCAGAGGCTGAATACCCATTTCAAACGACGCGCTCCAACTGCGCTTACAAATTTTTCCTTCTAGTCTCTTCTCCTCATAGATGAGTCTTCGTCTCACTTGTGGACTTGTAGAGCTTTCCTTGTAGTTTCCTAGAAACTGCATAATGCTTAGTAATAGATTACGCACACGGCTGAATGTTGCATTTGTTCCAGCTGGTTGCTGCATCGTGTATGATCAGAAAATTAGTAGCGTTCTTCTGTTGTAGTTCAGATCCGTTCATCCAATGTTCACTCTTGAGAAGCCTCTGCACTGCCCTACACAATACCATCATATTGCATGTTCAACATCCAACCTTCCGAAATGTAGTCACATCGGAACGGAAGCGCCCCACCACGGGCCAGAGAAGAATTTTCGTTAGTTTTACGTGAGAGCGCATTACTTTGTAATAAGAGCAGCTACAACCATGATAATTTCCAGAAGTATAGCACTAAGTATATCCTACATAACTGTTGGTATGCGGTTTATTTGCAATTGGAAAAAGACAACCAATAAGGTCTCCTAATTTTGTTGCAGGACTTATGGGCCACCCTGTAGTGCCACAAAATATCTATCGTCACATGACTATAGTTTCACACGAAATAGGCTTAAAATAAGTGACACACAGAAGTGAACATTTTAGCTAATCTGTAGTTTGAAGCATATGTTATATGTAAACATGCTCTATAGCACACTATAATACCCGTAGGTGGATTACCTATATGATAAACATGGATTTTGCAAAAGTGCAAAACAAACGCAGTCTGCGGGATCCAAACCCCCGGCCCCGCGTTTACGAGCCCGAGCTGTTCCCTACTACGCCACCTGTGCACTGCGCCCAGCCGCGATACGAGCTCTCATCCCGGGCGCGCCCGTCAGCTGTGGAGCACGTGAATCAACAGGGCGCCAACCCGCGACTTCCGTCGCCCCTAACTCTGCGCAGAGTTGTATTGGGGTCGAGATACCTGCAGTTTGTTACTACCCAGAGAGAGGCGGTTCTGCCCATATACAACATTTGCGCCGTTCCGACCTACCGTTGAGATAGTATCCTGGTTAGAGAAAGCATTTGATCGTGTACCGCGTGAGGTTATATGGTACGCCTTACGACAACACGGTGTTCCCGAAGAGCTTATTGAGTGGGTGCGCATACTTTACTCTGGTCCAAAGAGTAGTGTGCGAGCGCCAGCTGGCACATCGGCGGAGTTTCCTATCTCCGTTGGTGTTCACTAGGGCTCTGCGCTTTCTCCGCTCCTATTCATTGTCGTAATGGATGCCATTTCGAGACACCTTCAGAAGCCTACCCCTGGACCCTGCTGTATGCAGATGACGTAGTGCTTGCAAGCGAAGAGAAGAGCGAACTCGAGCGACAAGCGCAAGCTTGGTACGACCGCTTGGCGATGTTCGGGCTCAAGCTAAACGTCAAAAAATCTGAGTACTTGACGACAGACGTAAACGAAGCCGGGTCCATTGAGATCAATGGCACTGCGCTAGTACGAACGACAAATTTCAAGTATCTTGGATCTGTAATTGCGTCTGATGGTAGTCTGACGTTCGAGGTGAACTCGCGCGTGAGCGCAGCGTGGTCCAAATGGCGCTCGATGACAGGCGTTTTATGCGACAGGAAGATACCGGAACGCCTTAAATCGAAGATCTATAGAACCACCGTCCGACCAGTAGCGATGTATGGAGCTGAGTGCTAGCCTGCAACCAAGGAGGTTGAGACTCGCCTCAGCGTAATGGAAACGAAAATGCTGCGATGGACGGCTGGTGTTACGCGTCTGGACCGTATTCGCAACGATGAAATACGCCAGAGGTTTGGTGTCGCTCCAATTGCTGACAAGTTACGTGAAGCTCGCCTTCGGTGGTATGGCCACGTTATTCGAGCTAGTGGTGACACTGTTAGGAAGATTGGCCTTAACATAGATGTGCCCGGAAAACGGCCTAAAGGGCGGCCGAAGCAGCGATGGCTTGATACGTTGCATGTGGACCTAAAGGTTGCTGGTATCCATCCCGATCAAGCATTTGATCGCGTAAAGTGGCGTCACCACACCAGAATAGCGGACCCCGCCTCGAAGCGGGACAAACGCTGAAGAAGAAGAAGAAGATAATGTGATACAGTGGAAGTAACAGGCTAGTAACAGATTCTTAGTTATAGTAGGCATAGTCTTAGCGTCTTAGCGTTTCTTACTGAAACCGCATGCGATTTCGAACCCTTCCAGTGGCGAATTCACTTATCTGGTATCTTATACAAATTCAAGTATCACTCCCTAGCTAAACTCTCTCTCTCTCTCTGCATATTTGATAGCTTTTCAATTCTTACTGAAACCGCATGCGATTTCGAACCCTTCCAGTGCCGAATTCACTTATCTGGCATCTTATACAAATTCAAGTGTCACTCCCTAGCTAAACTCTCTCTCTCTGCATATTTGATAGCTTTTCAATTCTTACTGAAACCGCATGCGATTTCGAACCCTTCCAGTGCCGAATTCACTTATCTGGCATCTTATACATATTCAAGTGTCACTCCCTAGCTAATTCCTCTCTCTACATATTTGATAGTGCCACGCGTTTATTGGTTCTTCTGGATGAACTACGTCAAAGCTCAAACATGTAGTCTTGCTGAAGCGTACTAGATCGCAGGTGTTCTAGGAATTGCTCCTTACAAGGCAATGCCTTCATTTTTCGAAACTTCGGGGCGACACCTATGCCATTCGAAAGAGCTTGAAATTATGATTATAAACGTTCCCTCAAATTTGCTAAATGATTCTTCAGAGTGAGTTCTGGCCGGTGAAGGTGGAGTTGACAACTGCGTATCCACTGAGCAGGGTCAAGCGTGGGGTTCGATTTTTGCCGAAAATTTACGACCCCCCCCCCTCCCAGAGTGGGTCTGGTACGACTCCCCCCTTGTGTAAACCACCGTTTTATTTCCTATCCGCATCGAATTTTTTAAATTTTTAATGCGGTTTTGTACCGTTTAATAGGTCCTTCTTTCCAGGTGCAGCATCGACTGTGTCAGATTAGTTCAAGAAAGACTGTTACTAAGTAACTGTTTGATTTCGTAATTTGTTAGAAAAAACGCTGATAAAGGTTTTGTGCATGTAATCTTTTGATAATAATATTTTGTTTGTTTACAGTTGAAAGTAAAGCACTTTTGAGAGCAGTTGTCAAATTAATCACAACGAGTTCAACTTTTTAGGCTTTCCGAGCATCTCGTGGACACGGCACATTTTTGTACGTGAAGAAGCAACATCTGCATTCGAAATTGTACTCTGTACAATGCCGAGTGTTAATTTCTAAAGCTGACTTGAGTGCTTTGTCAACAATTTTTTTTAGTCATTCGGAAGCGATGACGGAACGGCAACCGTAGGATGGATTTTCCAGGAATGCCTACGAAGGCGTGGAGTCTCTCATTCGTCCCGCAAAGTTGTAAAAATTAATATAAAAATGTTTCGAATAAAGATTGTATTACATGTTAAAAATAATGATTTTCTGCACCCAGATTTGGAGTCAATGAGAAGTTTCCATTTTTCAGTTTTTTTTTCGGGAAGTCACGGACGCGACAGTTTTCTACGTGAACGAGTCCGTCCTAAATTGCCGTCTATAAAATTCGAATTGTCAATTGCTAAGGAAAATTAAGTGTTTTTCCTACAAGATTTTGGAAGCACTCTTCGAAGCGATGACCGAATGGCAACCGGAGGATGGACTTGTCACGGAACTAATTTTCTCTCTTCTGCAGGAAACAGCATCAAGAAAGTGGAGTTGTACGCAATAAAGTTTTAATCCACAGTTTGACAACGGTAATAAAACCTGTTTTTCTGAAAGGATCCACTGTATGAACAGACGCTCCGATTTGTATGATTTGCCGAAATTTTTCGACACCGTTAATTACATGGAGGCCGCTAGTTTTACAGCCTGCTTTTTAAAGCGTAGAACCCACACTTCTTATTGTTTTAAAAGCTTTGTGAATTTTTCAGAGATGTCGCACAAACTCCGAAATATGGTAGGTTACGTGGAGCCATTGCGTTATCCGATATCACCGATCGCCATTGAAGGATGGACTTCTCGCGGCAAAAAATTTCTACCTTCTGGAGGAAGAGCATCAGAGAGTGAAAACTGTGCCATCTTAGAGTGCAAGATGTGATTAATATACAATCAAAAACTAAGTTTCTTCGCAGTGATCTCCGATATGATCAGGGAAGGATAAAGGATAAAGGACGGCGCTAGTCAATCCCTTATGGGTTACGCCAGCGCATTCTACTTCTATGGGATGTCGTGGAGGCGACATGAATGCGTATTTGGCCATACAATGACTTGCGGTGGCCAGCCGATGAACAAGTCAGCGCTTTATCCTCCCCAGACACGTCTGGTACCAATTCACCGACCCCGGAGGGATGGAAGGCTTGGTTGGCCTGGGCGGGAAATCCGAACCAGGAACCTGGTATCTGGTGCACGCGGCAATCGCGCCTCCTCCGACTGCGCTACATGCGCCCAATCAGGGAAGATCGATTTGAAAATTCTCATGTTTCATGAAAAAAATTTTTACCCGAACCAGATCGCGCACACAGTTGAAATCTTGCCACAAAAATTAACAGGTCTTGTTCAATGCACAGTGTAAAAATCATGGTTTTCTGAAACGAATAGATTGGATCGACCACTGGTCGATATGGCACCGACGTCATGGGAGCGACGAAATTCGACGTTCACAAAAATGACTATAACTCGGTAAGTTTCCATAATTTGAAAAAGCCAAAGGATTTTTAGAAACCAGAAGAAAAGAGCCTTTACACAGTATAAAAATCTGTTTTCAAGAAGTAGATCTTTATACGGAGCTGAGGCTTTCGATTTTTGAGCGAAAAAAATGAAGTGATTTTGTATAAATAATTATATCCCGGTAAGTTTTTCCAACTTTAAAAGATTTATTAGCTTTTTGAAAACAAAACAAGAAGCGCTTTCAAACCATATAGAAATTAGTTTTCATCAGGGAGGTCTTCATAGGGGCGGGTGGGGTTCGAATTCCGGTCCATTGTTGCAAAAATACGTGCCAAAAATCGAACCCCCTCGCCCCGTATGAAGATCCCTTTTTTGAAAACTGGTTTTCATATGGTTAGAAAGCATCTTTCCCCTTTTTTTCAAAAAGCAATTGGGGTTTTTCAATTTCAAAAAGCGAACCGAGTTATGATCAAATTTGTGAAGAACTGCTCGTAGACCCTGCACCGTCGACACTGGAGTCATTTCATAAAAATGATCATAACTCGGTTCATTTTTCGAAATTCAAAAATGCCAATAGCTTTTTGGAAAATAAAGGAAATATTCTAAGTGATCATGTATAAATCTTTTTTTAATAAGGAGGTCTTCATAGGGGGCAGGGGGGTTCGATTTTTGGCACGTATTTTTGCAACAATGGACCAGAATTCGAACCCCACCCGCCCCCTATGAAGACCTCCCTGATGAAAACTAATTTTTATATGGTTTGAAAGCGCTTTTCGTCTCGTTTTCAAAAAGCTAATAAATCTTTTAAAATTCGAAAAACTTACCGGGATATAATTATTTATACAAAATCACTTCAATTTTTTTCGCTCAAAAATCGAAAGCCTCAGCTCCGTATGAAGATCTACTTCTTGAAAACAGATTTCTATACTATGTAAAGGCTTTTTCTTCTGGTTTCTAAAAATCCTTTGGCTTTTTCAAATTGTGGAAACTTACCGAGTTATAGTCATTTTTGTGAACGTCGAATTTCGTCGCTCCCATGACGTCGGTGCCATATCGACCAGTGGTCGATCCAATCTATTCGTTTCAGAAAACCATGATTTTTACACTGCGCATTGAACAAGACCTGTTAATTTTTGTGGCAAGATTTCAACTGTGTGCGCGATCTGGTTCAGGTAAAAAATTATTTTTCATGAAACATGAGAATTTGCAAATCGATCTTCCCTGATCATATCGGAGATCACTGCGAAGAAGCTTAGTTTTTGATTGTATATTAATCACATCTTGAACTCTAAGATGGCACAGTTTTCTCTCTTTGATGCTCTTCCTCCAGAAGGTAGAATTTTTTTGCCGCGAGAAGTCCATCCTTCAGTGGCGATCGGTGATATCGGATAACGCAATGGTTCCACGTAACCTACCATATTTCGGAGTTTGTGCGACATCTCTGAGAAATTCACAAAGCTTTTAAAACAATAAGAAGTGTGGGTTCTACGCTTTAAAAAGCAGGCTGTAAAAATAGCGGCCTCCATGTAATTAACGGTGTCGAAAAATTTCGGCAAATCATACAAATCGGAGCGTCTGTTCATTCAGTGGATCCTTTCAGAAAAACAGGTTTTATTACCGTTGTCAAACTGTGGATTAAAACTTTATTGCGCACAACTCCACTTTCTGATGCTGTTTTCTGCAGAAGAGAGAAAATTAGTTCCGTGACAAGTCCATCCTCCGGTTGCCATTCGGTCATCGCTTCGAAGAGTGCTTCCAAAAATCTTGTAGGAAAAGCACTTAATTTTCCTTAGCAATTGACAATTCAAATTTTATAGACGGCAATTTAGGACGTAGATGTCGCTTGTTCAGGTAGAAAACTGTCGCGTTCGTGACTTCCTGAAAAAAAACTGAAAAATGGAAACTTCTCATTGACTCCAAATCTGGGTGCAGAAAATCTTTATTTTTAACAAGTAATATAGTTTTTATTCGGAAAATTTCATATTAATTTTTACAACTTTGCGGGACGAATGAGAGACTCCACGCCTTCGTAGGCATTCCTGGAAAAAAACAAAACAAAAAAATTAAGAATTAAAAACTTCACCTAAAAACCTGAAGAATAAGAGGGAATCCTCTGCCAAAACCGGAAGAGCACGACCACCCCCCCCCCTCCAGATGAGGCCACAGTACGACCCCCCCCCCTTCGATTCCCGAACCTCAAGCTTGACCCTGCCCCTGAGCTGATGAAGCGTTGGGCGGATTGTTGCCTAATCAGCGCAGTCAATAGCAGTGGTGCAGTTGCGGCGGCGGGGCGATGGCAGTGATCTCGGCTTGCAGGAGGACGATAAAGGGTTTGGTCCCCATCGATGCTGGCGTTTTGCATTTTGTGACTTACCGTCAGAGACACCCTTCGTCCTCATTTCCAATCTATTTTTGAACGAACGCCCCAGCTATCTTTTTTATACCTGCAACATATCAGCCCTACGTTGTTCCGGGAGTCTTATACGTAGTTGATGATTGTGTTGAAAACGTGAAAGTGAAATCGATGCCAAAATAACTCTTGATGCTTTCTGGATTGACTGCATCTCAATCACCTGCGAATTTTTTCTCGTTGTGCGGCTCTGAGACCGCGCCTTCTACAGAAAATACAAAGTGCGTAAAAAGTATTGACGCACTTAACGTAAACGTTAGAAATAACAACACGTTATAAAATTTAAAAAGTTTATATACAAAACGTCAACAATGATCTAGCGAACAGAATAGCATCAATTGTATTTGATATGGACTTCATTGCTGCGAATGCAGGGGCGAAGACGACGAGGAAAGGCATCGACGGTGCACCGCAAGTAGTCCACGTCGATTTCGTTCCATGCCTTGACCAAATCATCCTTCACTGACCTCATACTTTTATGGGAAGTAGCGCAAGCCTTGTTCTCCAAAACTTTCTATATACATAGAGTAATTCAGCGGATTCAAATCCGGTCTATACAGAGGTCATTCCTCAGCCGAAATAGAATCCTTCAAGTTGGCGCGGCAGCAGTCCTGAACAATCCTCGACTCTGCGCAGGGGTCTAATCCTGCTGGAAGACATACGGCTTACTCTCGTGATGGGATTCGAGCAAAGGAACAAGTTGCTTCTTTTGAACATCAATACGGATAGTTCTACTGATCTATCTTCACTTCTGTGTCCATGAAAACGAGAGGCGCCGGTAGTGAATGTATTATACTAACCACGATACTGGCCGGATGCGCCTCCCTTGTAGTGAGCCTTCCGCCAGAATTAGCACTTTGGAGGCACTTGAAGAGTATGTAACACTTTTGCATGTCCAGTGCACAAAAGCATCAAGTCACTCAAGGTCAACGCATTAAACGAAATCGACGTAGACTACCTGCGGCGCACCGTCGATGCCTTCCCTCGTCGTCTTCGCCCCTGCATTCGTATCAAAGAAGCCCATATAAAATACAGGTGATGCTATTCTCTTCGCTAGATAATTGCTGACATTTTGTATACAAACTTATTAAATTTTATGATGTCTTGCTATTTCTAACCTTTACGTTTAGTGCGTCAATACTTTTTACGCACCCTGTAATATAGACTTGCCTGCATGGTAGTCTTCACTTGCTCATTGGTGCTCGTATAGCTGAGCTCTAAGCGCTGGTGGAACAACGATGAGTTTGGTATGCATTGGAGGGGTACTCCTTGACCTCATGTGAAGCCATTACAACTGAAGAGTTGCAGAAATATGCCTTTGACGGAAAGAGTGCGTGGTCTAAAGTCAGGCCTCATTAAACGTTGTTTCATCAAAACACATCTGCATGGCCCCGAAGAACTAAAACTCTTGTATAATATAATACTAAATGTAAGGAGCTTCTCACATGAAGAAAATGGGAGGTTACGTTTCCTGCTTGCTAAATCTCGACAAAATAAAATAGGAATTTCAGAGGATACAGGAGGCAGTAGTAAAGCCTTGTGTGTATTCCCATTTGCCATGGCAGAATATAGCCGAGTACTGCGTCAACATTCGCGGCATGTCGCGGCTTGCGGTGCACCTGGCACCATGCACCTGGCAAGTTGCCATTCGTCGCTTCACCCACTAAAATTAACATGCGGAGACCTTTCAGATCCGACTGCTTGCGGTAGGAGCGGCTAGTGACAGAATACGCTTCTAGCCAATAGCGAGTTGGAGAAAAGTGGCGATAAAGTGGCAAACAATTAAAATTAGGAGGAAAATTATAGATTAATGTTCTATTGTTTAGTTTTGGAACCGGCAAAAGTCCCGCGTCTCAGCTATCCCTGAAAACTTGCAAGGCTTGATGACAAGGCCAAGTATTCAAAGAAAAATGTGTAAAGAATTTCGGGAACCGTCTTCCAAACGCCTATAAACGTTCATTTGGTAAGTCTTCCAACCGTAGAAGCCTACCTATCACACCGAGCAATGAAGTAGAGCAGTAAGCAATACTCTCCAAGTCTCCAAGAACAGCGACGAACCGATGCGACACGATGGATAATCTGGGAAAAGACGCCATAAACATCAGAGACTCTTGTGGGTCGTTATATTGTTTCTCCTGTAGGATTATTCTCCACTTACTGGGTCAAAGTCTTGCCTCGACCATATTCACTCCCTGATACCTCCTGGCTTTTCCTTTGTTCATGTTATTGTTCGAGTTTGTAACCATTCCCAAGCCTACGACCATGTTGACATGAAGGTCGAGGAATCTAGTCCACTCCACAGCACGAGGCAAACCGACAGCACCCCAGACGAGGTGCGCGACCGCACGCACCTAAACGAGTATCGCTGCTGCCTCCCCAAGACTCTGCTTCCAACCTATGTTATACTTCGGCGACGTCGCCAGCGACAGCGACACGTCACTGACAACCTGTCGCCGGCGCTGTTGTCGGCGGTGGCGTCGTTGGGGACGTCGAGGAAAGAGTTTGTAACACTCGTTTGCGTGATACACTGCAGCATACTATACTAAATACAAAATTTTTCCCGCAGTTTTCTTTTTTTCGCATTGCTGCATATCACATACTATCCCGGGTTGCGACGATGAGCAACAGTTTAAGCGGCCTAATCGGTGTATGCAAGAACGTAATTGTGATTGACAGCAATAGAGCGGCCGGGTTTCGCCGACTCTTCAGGTGATACTGACATGGAGAGACTAACAAGCTGGCTGCTTGTGCGATAGTTTTCTATGCCAGTGTTAAAGAAGGACTCAGAATGCAATGTGTTCGCAATTCCAATTCCAGTGTTTTTGTGAAGCGGTGGGAATTCAATTATGTAGTAGTGGAAACCCGTGTAAAAATGAGGATATATAAAAAAGGGCGGAGTGGCGTTCTACCCCCCGTCCTTTAAACAGAGGCGTGGCAAATGTCTGTGTCTCCACTTTCTCGTAAGGAAGCCACTGGACTCTCGAGCAAGCCCAGGGGGACGAGGGGATAGAACGCTCGACCCCCTAAAAAAGCAGTACAAAGGGGAAAAATCTAATTCACAGCACTTTATGAGCATTTTATATTGCCTTAAGAGGTTTAGCAAAGCGATTTTCTTCGATTTCGGGAATTGCTCACTCGGTTTGTCAAGAAATAGATCCTGTGTTGCTGTTAGCTTTAGGAAGGAACTTGGATCTTCCATCCACCCTTAGTGTTAGGATAAGATATGGAATAGAACTCGTTAATCGAAAGATGTAGTCTAATCTAGATTTTTTTGTAAAACAGTTTTGCACTGATTCCGATTTGGCCATTTCTCGCCTAGTAATACTAAGACTAAAGATTGTGTGCGATATGTGTACTACAGTGTTCGTTCTTAGAGAACCTAGAAGAGAAGCATTCCAGCATATGAATTAGACACTACATTCTTCTACAAACCTCTCTTTACATACTATGTTGGCAGTGAACTCACTACCATCTCAATTTATCCCATTTCAAATTGGAATTCCCACATTACTCACAAAAGAATTGAAAAACACGCAAACAGAACATATTTCATGTAATCTGGCTTAATCCACAGTACTTTTTTGCCTATTATTTATGGCGTACAGTTTGCGTAATAAATAAATAAATATTTTGTTTCCACTTCTTGGAGGCGAATTCGAATATATGGTGGGCTTTCACAGTTAATTTATAGACGACATTGGTTGTTGTTGTTTGCACTATTTTGCCAAATATGTTGACATAGAGCAACGTAAGTACATACTAGTTATCGTTAGAGTGCAACCAGAGAAGGTGCCCGCTGTCCCGTACACTCTTCCCCCCAATTCCAAACGTTTGGTTCTGGCCCCAGCCAGGCCAAGTGAAATAAAATAAAAAATCGATCCCTACGCGGACGTTGATTTTGTACCAGATTTGTCTGGAGAGGGCAAAACATTGACTTTCCGTCGGTTGTCCACCGCAGTTCGTTGAGAAAAGCCAGATACAGATTCAAATTACCTTAACAACATTTCATGGAAGTAGAATGCGTGACGCAGCCCAAACAAGGATTGATGAGATCCAATATTTATCTTATGCAACGATGTATTGTTGCAATCAAAACTCATTTGGAGCATTCTCATCAGGTCAGTAGGAGGTGCGGGTTCGAGTCCTGTCTAGCGCCAGAGTTTTGCAACAAAACATCGTTGTAACAGCTAACAGCGATACCAGCCACCTGAGGCTGAAAATAACTGACATGAGCCAACATTTATCCTACAGTGCTATCATTTTTTATCTTCCTGCCATAGTTTTTTCTGACTTGTGTTTAAAATGAAATAAAACGATCGCTATCGCCGGTAGAATTTAGAGTGGGATCCATAAATCAAGTCCTGCTGACATAAAAAAGAGAGCTCAGTAGATGGGAAATTCTTGCTGCTAGATAGCAAACGCTATGCCAGAAAGAGTTGGCGTGTTTTTTGCCACCCCTGGATGACATTGAAGATGCTCAATGATGCAGCCCGACGGCCAGCGCCAGGCATCGCTGTGCTGTGCACGACGACGACCGGTCATTAACACTGTTATGGGCTTAATTTTAATTTTAATGATTATGATGCTAAATTTTAATGATTAACAAAAATACTACATGCAGTAGATCAAGTTTCTTGCAGTAATAGTTAAATGTCGAGTCAGTTAATGCTCGCAGTAACAGTTAGATATCCGGTACAGACTGAACCTCTACGGCTTGTCCGACGTAAATTGTGGCAGCAGCCAGTAGTTCAACCTATGTTTCCATTCATGCTGATGACATCTGCTACATGTCAGTGATACGAAACTCAGATAAACAGTGATTTGTAGTTAATCGTAGTCGCAAACTTTTCCAATAGCAAATAGAAGAAAGAAAAAATAGAAGCAAATAGAATTTGTTTTGAAGCCTCATGTTGATGATTGTTTTGAAGCGCTGTTTTGATGACAAAGAGCACTCAGTATCGAATGCGGTACCATGGGTTGGACTGCATTGGCTTTAAGGCTCTCCATGGATTGTCTTACTCCTCCAGAGAAGAGAAACGCCCAGATCGATATCGATATTCGGAACCGATATTTCCGGACGGCAAGGCAGCTATACCAAACCACTGTGTTTATGTTTATTACATAGGTAGCCACGTAAAAAAGAGTAACTAGAACATAACCCAAGGTATCAACATTAAAAGGAATCAAAATAATATTAACGCTCAAAATTATAAAGCGAAAACAAAAAGGGGAACTGTAACGAATTAGCACTCAGTTGTTATTTAATCTTTCACATAGTGCGTTCTTATTTCTTGTTTTTGTTGTTTTTTCTTCTCTTGTTTTTTGTTCATAGCTCTTTCTGCAAAAATCGCTGCGTTGAAAGTCGAGCTTCTTCAAGTATTTGATGACTACGAGAACTGACCTGTGACCGATAATATGAGCTTGGAAGAACGAAGAGGTCTACGTAAAGCAATCTGCTTAGAGAGCTCGCTACGATTTTTGGTGGGAGACAAATGGGAGGTTTTGTTGTAATGTCTCAAGAACGAGACATTGCTCTTAGTGAAGCTGGTTTATCGGATTATGGCACGTGCGTTACAAGTAGTCGTGAGCAATACAGGACAGAATGTGTACGTCTGCAGAACACCCATTAATAGATCCTAGGTGCGAAGCTAGACAGATCACTTCTCGCTCAGCTGGTACTAAAAATGAAAGCGTGCCTACTTGTTACCAACTAGCGAAAACGCACAAGCTAATGGAGCTCGTCTGGATAACACTGCTATTAAGACAAGACCTATAGTGTCTTCCTATGCAGGACCAACAGATCGAATTAGTTGGTTCTTGCATCACCTCTTGTCATCCTTACTTTCGTACGTTCCGCCACACCTAAAAAATGTGCAAGAATTTCTCGAACGACTGAGGCAATGCAATTTTCGCGGAGAAGAACGACTTGAATATCAAAGCTTCGATGTTGATGCAGTGTATGCGAATGTGGACACTCGAGGAGCTGTTGAGGCCTGTGTCCAACTTTTGCGAGTGCATCACAAGAACATCTAGCTGTTTGGGTTAGGAATAGAAGAAATTGAGGAAGTCCAAAGAAATGTAGTCGATGTGAACACATTCGCTTTCGCAATGTGTTCTACAAACAAACAAGAGGTCTCGCAAGGGGAAGCAGGTTAGAACCGCTGCTCGCCACTGTCTTTACGAATCATCTGGGGTAGCCAGCCTCGTCTCCAAGAGTGTTGTTCTTCGGGCGATACATCGATGACATTTTCATTATGGGCAAGTCGCGAACAACACTACGACAGACGCTTGGACGGCTTAATTCACCATTTCCTACAATAGCCACATCTACTGCACTGACTTTGACGAATTCTCAAGAAATCCTCCTGCAGAATGGATATGGCACATGGTCGTGTGTCGTTGCTGGAAACCGCGACGAGGCTTCTATGTTTTCCTCTGATTATGCCTTTCATCACGGACTCTTTTACTCTGGACATTAACCGTGTGGTCAGACGATCGGGACTGCCTATTAGTCTTGTATTTCGACCACCTCTATCTTTGCGGCGCCTACTCACAACGTCCGCGTTTTTCCAAGGGTCAGTGTGAAAGGTCGGATTGCCCAATCTGTGAAGTGGTCAACCAGATGTGTCAAATGAGGTGTGTGGTGTACAGAGTGGTCTGCGCGGCGTGTGATGAATTCTACATAGATGAAGCAACTAGACCACTTGGAAAGTAAATGGACGAACATGTAAGAGCACTACGTAGCCCTCAAAGCTACCCGGATAATCTATTTTTAAGACACCGCACTCTAAGACACGCAAGAGGTCCACTGCCGCAACTGAGAGTCTCAATTCTTCACAGAAACCTAACAGATACTGCGGAGAGAAAAATCAAGGAAGCGCTGGAGAAAAAGCATTGACAACCATCAGTCAACAAGAAGGAAGAAATAAAGTATGCAAGGAACCTTATCAGTCTCTGAGGGCGCACGGCGTGACTGATGATGAGACTGATGACTGATGAGGATGATGGCGACATTGAGAGACGGGAACACCGGTCACTGTCCGCGGTTGTATATAAAGAGCCTAGAGACCCTGCTCTTCATTTACGGCCAAACCGCCCAATACGAACCCTTGCTCCCCACTCCCCTTCCTGCCTTCTTTCCCGTGAGGTTCCAGGTCTGTAAAGCGTCAATTTTTCCGTTAACTGTATATGTGTGGCATATGCAGCGCAGTTATTTTAGACGTGAAGATGGGCTTAAGGCCCGATACGTTGTCAATAAATATTGAACAACTTCAAGTTTCAAAATTGAGATGAAGACGATACTAGAATGAAGCTCAGGGAACAAACAATCTTAAGGAATCTTTCACATAGTTCTGGATCTGTCTGTTTCTAGAACGCGCGAGGGCATAGTTGAATTTGGTGCCTTTTGCTGAATTTACAACTTCCTACCTGGTCTGTTTACGAGAAAGAACTCAGTGTGATAGTGAACAACATCTCCTTTAAATGCAGCACAGAGATTGGCGGCAGCAGTCTTCCTTCACGAAATGGCCTTGTAGGAATTCATAGTAGACGGCAGGTGCTCAACGAATCTATCGTCACTGTTCACACTATCAGCGATTCTTTATATAGTGTGTTGAAAAAAGCTTCGAAAACGTGCTGTTATTCTACCAAACAAGGCGGCTCCTGTACAGGATTTAACAAATTTCACAGGCAATACTGTAAAGGGTAGCAAGGCTTTTCGATCAACCTTCTTGCCACTTCAGCATAAGACTCTCTAAATGTAAATAGAAAGGCAACAGTTTTCCAGGTATGGCAATGAGCATGATACAATCCGATCTCGCGAAAATGTATCCACATCTATGCCGTTTAAAGCAGCAACATTACACAAACATTCCGAAAGTATTAAATGTCGGCCTCTCTCGCATTTATCTGAGCATAGCTTCTAAAGTTTGTTATAATACCGTTATAGAAGACGACGAATTTAAAATCCATCAGGTTTGCATTGTAGATATTTACTGTAGAAAATTATTGCACTGAATACAACCTCTTGACTATTTTTGCAATTTTGGTACTTTATACAATAGAATTGTTTTATCCTAGGGGGGAAGGGGAGGGGTTGCTCTATCTTTTTAACAACGAAGACAATATTGAAAGTGGACTAATTTACAAAGTGGATAGACTGATTTATCGACTTTTTTATGCCTGTAAAGGAAAGATAACAATCTAGCGTGAATAAAGAGTAAAATACAAAAAACGCAATCCATATTCACTCTTCAATCGTTGAAGCAATACGTAATCTACAACACACCTAGATGTCTAGATACTATCCTGAAAAGTAGCAACGAAGGTCAAGAAACAATGGCTTTTTTGAACGCTTGCACAGACAACCTCGAAAGGTCCTTTCTAAGCAGAGCTAAATTCCGAAGAATTCTACAGGCCAGGAAATTCGACTTCTATCGCGATATTGCGATCAAGACACGGTAGCTCCATAGGTTATAGTTTTCCCTCTAACGGTTCCCGACATTATGTCGGCAAAAAATTCGGTTGATCGATACCTCCAATGGAAAGCAAGTATCCTGTACATCATACAAAAATCCGAGATTTCTCTTCTACTCTTCTGTGAAGGGAGATCGAACTAGACAGACCGTTTGTGCCCAAGTTCGGTCTTTCAGAATTGTTGGCATTTTGACTCACTCAAATACGAAGTCCTCTTCGAGGTGTTGACCAGGGTTGTTAGACACTTTATTTCGGCCAACGTTTCGGCGTCCTCGAAGCCTGGAAAAGTCCGAAATATTTACAATATGTAGGACCAGATCTCAATGTTTGGTGAAACCCCCAGATACTCGCTCATCTGCAAGTCCCACATCACACCAATTACTCGCCACAAAAGGTTTGTAGACAGTATCGCTTTCTGGACGCTATTTTAGCGCAGGATATTCTAATTGAGGTTTCCGCTGTTGTCTAATCTGCTGATTACACGAGGATGCCTGACATAACCGTGTCCCAAAGTTCCAGCAGTGACCCATGATACCAAAAATGGAATGAGGGTACCAAGGCTAAATGGCACAGATAACAGTCATTTCTGTTAGCTGCATACGCATACAGAAACCATGGAAACTTGAATGTCTCTCGATCTTGTTTTTTTTTTGTGGTTGAGAGCAGCATAGCATTGCGTTGAATCTGGTCCTTATTATTTTTACTTTTTTCGTTTTTTTCCGCATGTTCTACCCTTTCTGTATTAACAGTTAGAGCAATGCAAGTGCTATGTAACACTCTCTGCGGGGTACTACATGAATAAAATAAATAGATAAATATACTTCCTGCTCAAACACCATTTCATCATTCAGACTACAATCCTTAAGACTTCTTTTTTCGACGGTACTTTTGCTGTCTTCTCATCAAGCAGGCTCCACACTCTTCCTTCTTGGCATGATCGGAGCAGCCAACCTGCGCAGTATACAGGAGAAGAACTGATAGAGTCGCTCCTTAGCGGCGACAACGATCTCCTTCAATTGATCATCAAAGCGCTCGACGTTTACAATAGACACCACTGGTGGTCCTGAGACTTCCACGTAGAACGGCCTTGAAGCCTCATCCTATGTCCCTTGACTTGCGGCAGATCCAACTCGTTTCCTGCACCGCACAGAAATCAACTCTTCAACGCTTAGTGCTTCAGCCAACTCGCACGAGCGGCCCATGAACGTTGCCACGCGAGTCCTGCTTACGTTTCGGGATATTCGGACTAGCTCAGTTGCCCCCCGATGCTGTCCTCGCATCAGGGACCCTCGCATACTTCTCACACTCGCCGGGCTCTGCGAGTGCGCGTCGGCTCCCGCGGACGCCGTAGCACAATCTCGAAAAATATGCATCAAACACCATGTGATGTGACATAGGGTGTTCGTAGGCCGGCCTGTCACCTGCAATCGAGTGTCCTTGTTCAGCTTAGCCCATAAAGCAAGCAGTTTGCAGTGGCACCACGTGGAGAAACGGAACTTACCACCTTCCTTTACCTCATGTTATATAATAGAATGAAAACTGGTAACGAGATGGGTGTGCATAGTCCATGTCCCAATTTCCTCTTCCACTCAAAAACATCAGCATCGTATTGATGTGACTCGTTTCGTAGCTGTCATACCCCACTACATACTGCTCAGCTGCCTCCTGCGTAGCCGTCATTGTTTGCTCTAGGCTTATCTGAGATACTATTGTTGCGAGCCTCTCAAGAGATCCGTCATTAGCAGGTTCACCGAGCCCACCCGAGATGGACTACGTGCGGCTCGCCAGTGTCACGGCACACACGATCAGTGGCGTCACTGGTATGTTGGCCAATTCCGTGCTCATTTTTCTGATTCTGAAGAGAACTCCGTCTCAACTAGCCGCTTACTCAGTACTTATATTCAACTTCGCTCTGTGGGATTTCCTCACCTGTGCGGCTGCCGTGTTCGTACAACAGAGGTAAAGAGTTCGTTCAGGTATATCATTTTAATGTCTAGCCTGATATTTTTCAAAATAAGTTGTACACTTTTCACATCAATAGAATCATATGTAAATCTGTATGTAAAGAAGAGGTCTAAGAAGAGCGAGTAGCCGTCATCGATCATTGAACACTTTTGAAATCAAATCACTCCACTTTGCTAAGTAATCTTGATGCTTTAGATATCAAACCGGGCATTTCAAGACCAGAACGAGCTTGTTCCTTTTATATTTTCTTTTTCTTTCCTTTTTCCTTTTCTTCGTTCATTCTCCTTTCTTTTTTTCTTTTTCTTAGCTTCCTTTTTTCCTAAGAAATTCAGAATAGTATTTCGTCCGTGGAGAATTTAGTGCTGCGTTTTAAATTTCCTCAAACCAGCTGCCTCTAAAAGTGCACACACTGTCTCAAACCCATTTTTAAAAACTTTAAGAAAAAATGACGTTTGGAGTGCAGAAAGGCCCAATTTTTAGCCTTTTAATTCGATTTAGCAAGGTGGCGATGTCCGCCCCTCCACGTGATGCCACTAGAAACTGAAAATGGTGGTTTTGACTATTGGTCGCAAAACGCCGATGGTGAGCGTATACTTGAGTATGCAGACTCACATGACCTCACCATCGTGAACACCAAATTTCGAAAACGCGACTCACACCTCATCTCGTTTTCTAGCGGAAACGCCAAAACGCAATTGACTATATCTTTGTTAGGAGTTGCGACCAAGGCCTTGGAACAGACGTGAAGGCCGTGTCGTATGAAATGGTTGCCACACAATACCATCCACTGATGTGCACTACTAAGCTTGCCCCTCCGAGGCTGAGGCAGATTGTGTGATGCGGCCCAGCAACGATCAAGTGGTGAAGATTGAGAAAGATGCAGCACTTATTCCTCGCAATCGGTTGTCGACGGTAGCAACGGTCGACGAAACCTGGAAAAAGGCCACCGAAGCGATGATTCGAACTGCAAGCTTCGAACACGGCACAATGAAGCCTGGGAGCCGTTCGGTTGACAAGCACGCCTAGCTGCGTATAGACGATGCCAGGGAAAAGGTTCGAAAAAACAGCGGCTCTATCGCGTGTTTATCGTTGATAAAACAGTTCATAATTGGCGGATTTATCGAGAAGCGGAGAAAGCGGCAAAGAAGGCAGTGGCCGCGGCTAAAGCCGTATACTACGCTGATGTCAGCGAAAAACTGGAAACGTGCGATGGTTATCTTTACCGACTCTTCAAAGCTCGCTGTCGCCAAGCAGAAGACATTGCGAATTTCTTTGGCGTTATCGACGAGTACGGTCGAGTGCTGTGAAGTGATGGCACGACTACTTCGAAGAAATCTCGAATTCGCCCATTCTGCTACTCCTTTTGCATCTCCTGTATATGGCCCGACCAGAAGATCACAGTGGGCGAACCGAAGCAGCCCTAAGAAAGATGAAGTCAGGCAAAGCCACTGGTCCCGATGACCTGCCTGCTGACCAGTGGAAGTCAAAGGGCTGTGCCCTGCTGATCGCTCACAGAGGTTTTCAATCAGTTTGTTGCTGAGAAGAAAGCGTCTGAGAGCGAGCAGCAAAGCACGGCCGGCACGGCATGGAATAAGAAGGGCAGTTCTGCGGGCTGGGCTAGTTACCGTCCAATTCGCCTTCTTTCGCACACCATCAAAATCCTTGTCGATGGACGTATTCGAGATGTCGCCCAGCTTTCCAGTAATCATTGTGGTTTTGTTTCTGAATGTGGCACTGTTGGTGCCATTCAAGTCGCTCGTCTGCTGCTAGAGAAGCACCGCGAGAAACAGAAGCTGGTCCATTCTGCCTTCCTGGGCTTTTAGAAGGCCTTCGACCGCGTTCTGTGAGATGGTATATGGTACGCTTTGTGACAAAATGGTATCCTTATTGAGCGCATTCTGTACTCCTGCCCAAGCAGTCGAGTGCGAGTGCCAGCGGGCACCTCGATAGAATTTCACATTTCTGTAGGGATGCACCAGGGGTCTGCGCTCTCTCCACTGCTCTTCCTGGTCGTCGTGGACGTAATCTCACGAGATCTACAAATGGCGGCACCTTGGACGCTACTCTGCGCTAATGACATCATGTTTGTATGTGAGGAGAAAGCCGAACTCGAGCGACAGGCACTGGCGTATGCGATCGCTTGGTACTGTTCGGACTCAAGCTAAACGCCAAAAAGGCTGAGTACTTGACGATGGATGTGAACGAGCACGGATCTATTAAGATCGAAGGCATCGAGCTCTCACGAGTTACATCTTTCAAGTAGAGTCCCTTCCCGTTATAACGCCTTCGGATTAGATGCGACTCTCGATGTAACGTAGATTTTCTCTGGCCCCGGCCAGCTTTCCTTTACGCCAATACAAACCACCTCCGCTTAGGACGCGTAGAATACAACGCTACTCTCGTTATAGCGCGGTTTGGGAGGAACTCTGCTTCAAAATCATTCCCATTATAACGCGCCCACGGTGCAAATCCGGGCCCACAAGGAAAACGAAGGCGAGGAAGATGCTAACTGCCTCTGTGATCAGGTCTACCCCATATATTGCCTCGTTCACGGTCACAACCAGCATCCGTTTGGCAATGTATTAGACTCATATAGACGTTTTCTGGGCGGCGACAAGCGGTCGTTGTCAATAATATGTCGAGCACAGTATAGGACTCCTGGAAGTCATTAGAAACTGCCGCAAATTGAAGGGTTTCCTCTATCAGAAGCGACAGAAGATGCTCACATGATTTAAAACAATATCCCACACATTTATTTTAAGCCTAGAACAGCTTGCATAGAGGCTATATGCTGTCACAGGATGTTTTCTTGCCATCAGAACTGCCATGCATGGCTTGTACTTGCAACCGCTGCCTTCCAGACTGGATTACAGCAGTAGCGCTGTTTCATCACTCGCAACATCCCGATATCGTAGGAGAGTGCCGAGAGACCCGCAACGAGGATATGACGGATGATGGGGGGGGGTTAGCTGATAGCCTAAGGCCCCGTTTATACTTCGTCGCGGCTCGACGCGACGTCACGTATAGTGGCCATATTGATTGTGTGACGCGATCGATCAATCTGGCCTCATTGCGTAGCAATCGCGTCGCGCCGCGACGAAGTATAAACGGGGCCTAACGGGCTGACATCCTGTCCAGAAGAAAGGAACTGCGGGTCCAAAACCTGCCTGGTGCAAGAGTTTTGATGGCAACTAAGATCATGTAACATCAGTTTACACAGTTTGTTGATGAACAAATCTAACTTCTGGCACTCATTATTCCTCACACATATTTTATACTCACGCGTAACAGAGAGAATCTCTGAAGATAGAACCTCATTAATAATCTAAAGATGTTCTTTGTCGCACACTCTCCTCATGGTTACATATTTCATTACTATAGCCATACTTATGTGATTTTAAATAAATCTACGCGTAAAAGAGTCTAAAAGGTCATCTCCGATTAAGACACGACTCCCGTATAACGCGGATTTTCTCCGGTCCCTTCAAACGAGTTATGACAAGAGGGGACCGTATATTGGACCAACAGTCTCGTCCGATGACAGGCTAAAGTTGGAGGTGAATGCGCGTGTGAGTGCAGCCTGGTCCAAATGACGCTCGTTGACTGGGGTACTGTGCGACAAGCCAATACCTGAGCACCTTAAATCGAAGGTTTACAGAACAGTCGTCCGCCCAGTAGCGATGTACGGTGGTGGGTGCTGGCTCGTGACTGAGAAAATTGAAAGCTTCAGTGTAATGGAAACGAAAATCCTACGGTGGACGGCTGAAGTTACGCGTTTGGACCGCGTTCGCAACGACGCCATACGACAGAGGTTCGGTGTCGCTCCGATTGCCGAGAAGCTGCGCGAAGCTCGTCTTCGATGGTACGGCCACTTCCTTCGCGCTAATGATGACACTGTCCGGAAGATAGGCCTAAACCTTGAAAAGGTCCCTGGAAAGCGGCCCAGGGGACGCCCGAAGCAACGTTGACTAGATACGTTGCATTTGGACTTTAGTATAGCAGGTGTGCATCCTGATCAAGCATTTGACAGAGGTAATTGGAGTCACCACACCAGAAGAGCGAACCCGGTCTCCAAGCGGAGCAGACACTAATGAAAATGATGACGAATTCGATTTAACAAAAAAGTTTCTAAAAAGTTAAAAGATGGAATTTTAAGAAAGTTTCAGAGAATTTGTGCCCAGAGTTTTAATTTAATTTTCTTTACATTTTAATTTGTTAGAACTGGAGATTGCACCATGCGGTCGGCTACATCGTCGCAATTTCGTTGACAGCGTAAATGCTGATTCTTTGACATAACAATGTGCGCATATGTGGGTTTTCGTTACTGTTCGCTGAAGCCTCTCTATCTGTATTACTCCACGCAAGCAGGATTTCGTTACCAATCAAACAAAAATCGCAACGATCCAGTCGAGTGCATTTTTTTATAATAAGTTTAATTGTTGCTTCACTCTTGTCAAAACAAATACATAGTATTTCAGTTCTGTTATGTAAAAGTCCAATAAAAGCAATGTGTTCACTTGTTGGGGAAAAGGTATATACTAAATTTTCCTTCAACAAAAAATTATTCAAATTATGATGGAGAGTTACTACTTCATTCTGGAAATCAAAAACTTTTTTGATCAAAAACGTCAAACTTGCTTAGAAAAGTATTCAATTTAAAGCATATATGACGAACATGTTCAACATGGACAACATCGTCTAGGAATCGTAATAGACCCCAATATCTTTTGCCTCGACTGACTATTTTTCTGAAACAAATACTCATTTCATCAAATTTTATCTGTTCACTTTTCCCAAAATTCAGAATCTGCTACCTCCTTTTAGAATTATGCCTGATGGCCTTGGTTTGTACTACTCTTCTCATGGTCTGTGCAAGTTCTTCGGGCCACAAGTCTGCTATATCGGGTTAGTCCATAGTTCTCGCTGTATGACATCTTATGGGTTAAAACCCAATGATCAACATACACGTAAGTTTCGAATACAGAGTATTTAGTTTTCCGTTCCTACCGGGCTATTGAGAGTATAGGGTGACGAACTCTTTCTATCGTGAGTTATTTCTTCGCACTACTGCCTAAAATATTCATAACCTTCAGGTTAATCATTGTTTTAAAAAGTGACATTACTAAAGCGATCAGCGCCTTAAGCAACCGTTCAGGGCTATGTTGTTATGAAGAAGCTTTTTCACCTCCGGAGTTGTGAAAGTACAGTAGCACATATGAACTAGGTTTCACTTTCGAGGACCTTTCTCGTTGTTCAGCAAACTCCAAGTTCTCTCATCTTTAAACCTCGGCATTCTTGTAATGTATATTTCTGTGTGTTCTTCTGTCAACGAGGTTTTTGTGGTGGGATCCTTAGTATGGGCTTGGTGTTTCGACAGTGTCGCCATCTTCAGAAGCCTAAAAGTGGCTCGAGGCGTTTGATTGGTGTTTTACGCGAGCAAGCGCTCCAGCAGCGCTAGCATTTTTGACCTACAGCTGAAATCGCTCTCCGAAGTCCCCGAATAGTCAAGCAACTTACGCAGAGTTCCTTCGTTGGTGTCCAGCGATTGCGTTATCACCCCAAGTCAGTCAGAACGAGTAGCGAATGGAACACGCTGCACAGTCCTCATATTGTCGCAATATCGAGGACAGTGTGCTGCCCCCCTCACTCGTCATCTTCATAGCTCGCATAGCAGTGCATCGTTTGTTATTGCTAAACACTCGTTCCGGTTGTCCATTGCTGGATTCATGCTAGAAATTCAGAATGCTTAGAGCGCTTTTGTAGACGAAATCTCTGTCTCCAACACCAACACCCTACACTCGATAGCATAGTCGTTGCCCCATGCACCTCCACTCTATGTTCACCAAGTCAAGACGTTGCAGCTTCGTTTGCCAGGTAGGTGTTCATTGATCTTTGATGCGAATTCCGTGATCTTCCGGTTTCGCCAATATAAATGCTACTATGCATTACACTTTATCTCGTAGATTTCCCCACTTTTTACACGTTCAGCGCTACTATTGGGCCAACTATGCAATTCTCTGATGTGCACTGTCTACCATACAATCGATTCCTTACAAGCTGCTTTTTGAGGTTAGCGCCAGGAATGTTGACCAAAACGACATCCTCCTGCAGCTGCGATCGGTGAATGCACCTCCGTACGGCAGCAGTGAACCCATCAGAGATAAATGGAACGCATAGGGGAATCTCTCGTTGCAATTCTACATAGAATGATTTCCTTGATTGCGATGGCTCTTCTTTACAAAAGTACCCTAGTACGAGGGACTCGAAACACAATCATTGTGATTCACTACTCCGCTCCTATATCCATTGCGCCACCGCTGCCCTCTCGCTGTTGTTGTTTCCAGCTTATTCGAGACAGCTCTCTTGTGATTCGTGGACTCTGCGCACAGACAAAGGTCTGAGAAGGCAAACTGGGGCTAGATTCGTTAACAGTTAAACCCGGATATGCGGGGCAGAAGGAAGAGCATGAGCATACCCATGATGCGACGGCATTCATCATATACCTTCGTGATCCACTGCTAGGTGGAGGAGGGGGACGGAACTTTTACTCACTTTTGGCCGCGCCGGCCGCCGCGCGCGCACGCCGCGTGCGCGACGTCGCCAGCCATTCACTGGCGGTGCGCACGAGATTTACTCGTACGAGCTCCATCAGTGGGCTTCTTGCTGCATGAACTTGCGAACGAGAACTGGCTACTGCGAACTTTCGCTATTAACTAACAGCAAACTGACTAACACTAACAGCTGACTATTATTGGGACTACTGTTGTGATAAGGTCTTCACTATTAGTAGTAGGTTAGTGATAATAGTATATCTGATAATCTAAGACCATTAGTAGAATCCTTATTTATGCCATTTTTACGTCAAATTTGCTACTTCTAACGTTGAATTGGGAATTATTCTAAACAAGCGTGATGCTTTTCAAATCAAAGTAAACGTCTTCCAAATCACAGTGACCGTCCTTCGGTCAAACTAGAGGATCTCTAAGGAGAGCAGAATAATTGTTTGCTTAAGGAAATTTTGGTATAAATTTCTTTGGAATTGTTTAGTTGACATGCTTGAATGAGTGTAATAATTTTGTTAATAATTTTCATATTTTGAGAAAAAATAATAATTTTAATTTTGTTTTAAAGTGCAATAAGGCAGCAATCATTTAGTATATTAACAAAGGATCGCGCCATGCGTCCGATTAGCTCGTGGCGTTTTTTATTTGATTGATAATATGAGTGACGCTTACAGGAAGCTTCAAGGTGAAGATATTTGTGCTCCTTAAAATTGTTTTGTTTGTGTATTACAGGTGTGAAATTGCATGCAAGCAGAGGTTTTTCTATCAGTCAACCAAATATCGCGACGTCTTAGACGAGGGCATGGCGTAGTTTCCTTTTATGGTACAAAAATGGCTGCCTTTCTGCTCTTTAGAACAAGCTTCAAACCATTATTTTCCTCAAAAAATTAGAATTTTATAAAATTTCAAACAATGTCTTCACTTACCGAGTAGGTAAGTTACATATTAAAGAAGTCATTATGAAAATTCAAAGGGGTTCATTTCTTCAAGCGGTTCATTCCTCGAATGAAATTATTCAAATCTTTTTGTAGAGCCCCCAGTTTAACGTTGAAGAAGCTCGTTTTGTTTTCCAAAGTGTTAGACCTGTTTGGAAGAGTGTCCAATTTGGTGCGGTACTTGTATGTATATACTGCAACATGCCTCAAACGTAGACAAACAGCGAAGGCGAGACGACGATTGGCAATTTGCCAGCCGTCGATAATCGGTGCAGGACCCACGCGCACGAAGCTGACAAGCCGTACGCGTTTTCGTCGCGCCATCGCGGGCTTGCCGCGGACGGCGGCGTCGCGTCCGAGGCGCGCGGCCGAAAGTGAGTAAAAGTTCCCGCACCCGGTGGAGGATACTCAACGATTAACCTGGATATCTCGACACTCCCATGATAACTCCTTACCCTCGATCTCGGGATTGATGAATTCGACCTCCGGGAATGGTTTACAACACAGCACAGAAAAGCGTTTATAAGCGATATGAAACACATATTTGGAATCAGCGTTCGAAGCTGCATCCACAAATATATGATACATCTCAACTAAAAGTGCTAGTGTCACCTAGTATCCTTTTCTGTCTAGTAGAAATGATTCAAGTCAGTTTTTTAAGTTACCAGCGTCAAGTTGATGCTGCGTTCGATCAAACGACACCTGTGATGTTGTGGCGTAGAGGATTCATGCCCAGTCTGCAGTAGATGCGGGATCGCGTCCTGCCTGACACTAAAGTTTTGACCGCAGCAAAACATCATTATGACGAATTGTTCTTAGGATGGTTAAGTCGTCTGGAAACTAACCAGTTGCTCCTTTTTCCTGTTCAGATATAGTTTTATGTTGCATGGATTCTCCCATATGCTATGGAGTCTGCTCTTTTCATTCTCTTACCGCCACTACGTATTGGAACACAAGCCACCAGCTAAGCGAACAATACTGATAATGCTCGTCTTTGTGTACGCACCATCATTCTTCCAATTTGTGAGTTTTTTCGCTGGGCACACTTTAATGAGAAATAGAGCGCCAATCATTATATTCGGTTTAGGTGTCGTTCTGCTTCGCAAGTGATGATTCTGATAAAGTAAGACGTGCAATAGAGAAAGAACTGGGTTATGACATGAGCGGCGAATGCGTCAGTGGTCATCTGAACATTATGAAGTGGAAAACGCTGTTCACGATTTTGCATATGACTGTGCCGGTCACTCCAGTATACATCATGATTCTTCTTCTGGGAAGGGCAATCGTCTCCAAGCTACGCATTGAGACTATGTCTCAGCAGACTCGACAGCTTCATACACAGCTACTTAAGGTAAGCGAAGCTCACTATGTACGGTTATGCGAAAATACCCTACGCTTTGGCGCATAATTTCAGTCTGTAATATGAAGTCTTTGATGGAGGTCAGTATCTCTTTCGAGGTAGACCAGGTTTCTGCGTTCTCCCATCCATTTTTGCAGTCGTGGTGGATGCTATTACATGAGATCTTGAGAGGCCAGACCCTTGGATGTTGCGCTATGTAGATGATGGTGCTCGCTTGCGAAGATAAAGGTGAACTTTAGGGAGAGGTGTAGGCTTGTGATCGCTTGGAGCGGTTTGGACTCAAATTGAACGTGAAAATAACCGAGTATTTAATGCCGGACGTTACCCAGTCCAGCTTTATCAAGGTTAACACCATCGAGCTCCCACCACTTCGGTCTTTAAGTACCTAGGATCAGCAGTAGCGTCTGACGACAAACTGATGCTTGAAGTGAATTCACGCGTGAGTGCAGCATGGTCCAAGTGATGCTCGTTGAGTGACGTGCTCTGCGATAGGAAGATATAAGATAAGATATCAGTTTGGCTTTCTCAAAGGAAGATCTGTAGAAACTGCTGTCCTTAGTTCACTAAATGACTGCTCTAAGAGCTTCGACGATAAAAAACATACGGATGTAGTATATTTTGATTTTTCAAAAGCATTTGACAGAGTTCCAATAGATAAGTTGTTGCTGAAAATGGAAGCGATAGGCCTTCATCCTATGGCGATAAATTGGACTCGGCAATTTTTATCTAGGAGAACCTACCAAGTAAAGATTGAAGGCCTGTACTCCAAGATCTTTCCTGCATTAAGCGGAGTCCCTCAGGGAGGAGTACTTTCTCCAATCTTGTTTCTTTTGTACACATATGAACTTCCAGACCGTCTTACTAATTTAGGGGTAACATGTAAAATGTATGCAGATGATGTTAAGATCTACAAAAGGATTGACAATGATGCGGATTCAATGTCTCTCCAGGTAGCGATCTACTTCATTAGTCGCTGGGCAGAAATATGGGAGTTGCCTCTCGCAATTGAGAAAACACATCTTCTGATTATCGGTATTAAAAACCGTGCCCAAACTCCGGAATATCGAATTAACGGTCAGGTTTTAACTACAACTGATGAAGTTAGAGATCTCGGTTATATAATAAGAAACGATCTGTGTTTTTCCAAGCATTACAGTCTTTTAGTAAGAAAAGCCAATTATCGAATCTATAACCTCTTTAGGGCTTTGAAATCCAAGCTTTCCGAGGTTTACATACGTGGTTTCAAAACCTACGTAAGACCTATAGTGGAAAGTGGGACATCAGTCTTCAATCCAACGAAAAAGAAATAACGAAAAAGAAAGATATAGACCTTCTAGAAAGCATTCAGAATAGTTTCACTAGAAAGCTTATGAAGAGGTGCTTCTCAATAGATTATAGTTCTATACCAAACGGTACTCAACGAGCTTCACTGCTTGGTCTTTCTTCGCTAAAGAAAAGAAGAAAAATTGCTGATTTTGTCATGTTATACAAAAAAATCCATTGACACAAATAAATTCCTTGACGGGATGTTGACAAGATCCGTGAGAGGAAAGTTGAAACTGCGAGTCTCAATTGCTAAATCGCGAATCAGATCAGATTTCTTAACCTATGGCATTCTCAAGGAATTTAACCTGCTACTGGGCAAGTATGAAGATTTAGAGAGGCTCTCTGCTCAAGCCTTTAGAATGTTTGTCAAAGATTGAATGCCAAACACTCAAGAAATGATCCCTGTGGTTTGTTATTTACTTGACTTGTGTTCGAGTAGTCAATTTGTGATGTTTTGTTCGTTTTTTTTTACACTATACATGCTAGACAGTTGTCTGTGTCTGTCTATGCCTTGAATAAATAAATAAATAAAAATAAATAAATATCCAAGCACATGAAGTCGAAGATGTACGGAGCAGTCGCCCCGCCGGTGGCGGTGTACGCGCTGATTGGTGGCCTGCGATTAAAGAAGTCGAAACGCGCCTCAGCGTCATGAAGACTAAAGCGGTTTTCACACTGCCGTTGCTACGGCTGCACAACCGATGCGGAAATGATGAAGCATACCGCAGAGATGCAGAGGAGCAACAACAGCAACGAGGGAGCTTTCACACTACTGTTGCCGCAATCCCGCATCAACAACACCGGCTTCGGTTGCGCAACGGTTGCGCGGGCTCAGTAACAACGAATGATCGCCATCATTTCTCGTTGCTGATGCTCGTCAACGGATGCATATCACAGGTCTTATCTCATTATCTTATCTCACGCGTTGCGGCTGCAGCAAGCAGCGAACTCCACCCTTTTTTCGATACTCGTTGCAGCAACAGCAGCAACGGCAGTGTGAAAGCCGCTTAAGATGCTACATTGCTCGACTGCAGTCACACTCCCGGGCCGTATCCGAAATGATGTCATTCGGTAAAAGTTCGATGTCACGCCGAAAGATGATGCCTGGGCTACCGCTGACATTGACATAAAATTATAAATAACGATTTTGTTCACAGCAAGTGCTCCGATACGCCTATCAAACGGTTTATATATGTTTGGACATCAAGCGAAGGAAATTCGATCAGGAACTTGAATGTTTTTGAATAAAACTGACAGATTTTAAATAGATAAAAAGGATGATGGACGAAATTATTCAATCTCTTTTGAGATGCACCACGCATTCTACTTCTACGGGATGTCGTGTGGGCAATTTGAATGCGTATTTGCCATGTTGTGGCCAGCCGGTGAACAAGTCAGCGCTTTATCCTTTCCAGACAAGACCGGTACCAATTCGCCGACCCCGGAGGGATGGAAGACTTGGTTGGCCTAGGCAAGAAATCCGAACCAGGAAGCTGGTACAGGTTCGAAGATTTACAAACCTCCTCCCCCTCTCCCAAAGTGGATCTGGTACGACCTCCCACCCCATTGACCACCGTCTATTTCCTACCTATTTTGAATTCTTAAAAAAATTTTATGCGATTTTTATACCCCTTAAAAGGTTCTTCTTTCTAGGTGCAGCTTCATGCGTGTCAGATTAGTTTAAAGGAGAGTGCTATCGAGTTATAGTTTGACGAAGTTATTTGTTTAAAAGAAACGCCGATAGAGGTTTTGACTATGAAGTTTTTTGATAATAATATTTTGATTATTCACGGTTGAAATAAAGCACTTTTGCGGGTGATCTCATAGACACGACACATTTTTGTACTTGAAGGAGCAACATCTGCTTTCGAAAATGCATTCTATCAAATGTCGAGTGTTAATTGCTGAGCATGACTTAAGTGCTGTCTCCACAACATTTTCGAGACTCTTGGAATCGATGACGGAGACGCAGCTGAAGGATGGAATTCTCACGACAAAAATTTTCTACCTTCCGAAGAAAAGAGCATGAGAGAGTGAATGCGTGCTTCATGTGATGAATATTATACAACAAAAAAACTAAGCTTCTTCGCAGCGACCTTCGATATGATTAGGTCCGATCGTATTCCAAACTCTCGTTGTTCATGAAAAAAAATTTTTACCTGAAGGAGACAATCTACACAGTTAAAATTCTGCAACAAAAAATTTAATTCCTGCCCCATGAAAAATCATGGTTTGCTGAAATGAATAGGTTGGATCGATCTCGGGTCGATCTTGCACCGACTTCATTGGAGCAGCAAAATTGGACGTTTATAAAAATGTTTATAACTCGGTAAGTTTCTCGAAATTTGAAAAAGTCAATAGCTTTTTGAAAACAGAAGAAAAATACTTTCTAATCATATAGAAACCACTTTTCAAAAGAGAGGTCTTCATACGGGGCGGGAGGCTTCGATTTTTGAGTAAAGAAATTGAAGTGATTTTGTATAAATAATCATAACTCGGTAAGTTTTTTGAAATTTAGAAAAACCATGGCTTCAAAATCGAGCTAGTCTTAAGATAACGCATATTTGAAGCGTTTTAAAGATCGCTAAAATAGATTTCTGTCTTGGAGGATGGGGGACGGTGATGGATAGTACCGGGTAGTCTGAGCGAGCCAACACTTCAGGCAAACAGCTTATCACGTTCTGTCCGAATGACATGCTCATTCGAGATGGTCTTATTCGCTGTCGCGTTCCCAACACCCAATGCTGCCCACACCCGAGACATTAACCGATTTATAATACATTTTCCTCGCGGCTACAATGCTCTTGAATTTATTACATTTTTAAGACACTCACATGTCAAGCCTGCCTGCCGATTCTATTTCTCTTTGGTGTCATTACCTACGCTCTTGGTCAGTTCGATATATGGCACCACGAGGTCCTCGAGTCGACGACTTTTGTCCTATTTGGATTCATAACTATGCTGAACCCCATGGTTTCACTCTATTTCATCACGCCATATCGCGAATGGATCCGCGCAAAGATATACTGCTCAGCTGCTACGGGCCATCTCCAAAGGCACTGGACAAGCCAGCTCAGTCACGAAGAGAGTCGTAGTCGAGTGAATCATCGCGGAGTGTACACTACTCAGGTCTCTCAGTGAAGAGGAAAAACGGAAGCACTGCTGTAATAATTATTAACAATGATAACTTAATTTCTATGTTTCCAACACCATGTTGTAGACCTCCTATCCTGAACTACATGTCCTAGATTTTAAGAGAATGCTAAGAAACGACTCGTCTAATTGCATGCTGTTGGACGCGTGGTAACACAGTAGGAGGAGGCGCTAGCCGCCGCGTGACTCTGTTAAGGGTTCATCGCTCGAACTCCCCGCCGAGGCAAACCGAACCTTCCATCTCTCTGGGGTTGATGATTTCGTATCAAACTTGGCTGGGAAGGCTAAAACACTGACTTGTGCATCGGCAAACCACCGCAAGTCATTTCATAGACGTTCAAATTCACTCCAAGATATCCTGTGGAAGTAAAATGCGTGTCGCACTGGCTGCTCCACTTCTGGCCCAGTAGGATTGTGCACACCATTTGAACGTTCGATCCAGCGGTAGCGATTTTGTGTCCTTATCCAAACGCCCTCAATCTTTCATCCAAACTGTAGCTGTGCTCATTTTTATTGAAACCTATGTATTTATCATGTTATCTAGATTTGGATCTAGGTTTAGAGATTAGGGTTCACAGCATGCGATCTCTTCCACTACTGATAGCTTTCCCCTAGCCGTATGGTGTCCTTCTAGAATTGCAATGTCCTTGCAACCGTGCCTAACGGTTTAGTTTTAGTACATCTTTGCCCCTGTTCTTGAGTAGCAGCGAGGTTGGTGGTTTTCTTGCGGTTTCCTCACATTTCTGTTGAGTATGTGCTTGTAAGGGACGCGTGGAGCGCTGTCGGTAGAGGTTCGGATTTCCCTCCCTGGTCAACCAGGCCTTCCATCCCTTCGGAGTCGTTAAATTGGAACCAGGCTTATCTGCCAACCATCCCTTCGGGGGTCGGTAAATTGGAACCATTGGCCTGTCTGCCAACGATAAAACACTGACTTTTCCATCGACTGACTTGTCCACCCGCTGGTCACCGTAAGTTAACGTATAGGCTAAATATGCATTAAAATCGCTTCCACGACATTCTTTAGAGTTAGAATGAGTGGTGCTTTCTAATAAGAAATGAGTAACTTCTGTTGTTTATCTATAGGTGCTTGTTCTGATGTCTTAAAAAATGTTAATAAAGCTTTATGCGCGAATCACAGAATCTCACTGAAAAATGATGATGGATTTCTTGTAAAGCTCCTACATTTGTGCTGTTTACCGCAAATCTGACTCGTCTGAAGGTGAAGGCGACTCGACACCTTCCTAGAAAGATGTGTTGTTTTTAAGCAAAATTATGCACTGACAGCGGTCTTAACACCCGCGAGCTGGAGCCCGAGGCGTTGGTTGCCGAACACGTCGGCAACCATGCATGGCGAGCCGTAGACGTGCCGAGCATGTCGGCAACCATGCATGGCGAGCAGTGATGTGCGGAATTTCCGTCTCCGTGTTTCGAGTTTCGGTTTCCGGCCATTTTGGGCTCTTCCGTTCCTATCCGTGTTCCGCATGTTTTTGCGCCGGAAGGCGGAAACGGAAGTGGGCACTGTTCCACACCAGTTTTCTATTGAACACAGCATTCGAATAAAAAAGGCCCCTTCAACACAGCGTATCAGTGAAAAAGATTTCTCCTCCATATAATTGTGAGAGAAATACTGTTAGACAAGTCTAGTACTAATATTCTTGAAATTTGTTAGGCTACTAAAAAAAGCACTCAAAAATGACAACGGCTAGGTGCAGGGTAAAATTACTGAGCGACAGAGGCTATGTATGCACGGTATGATAAGAAAATGCACTCAACATTTGAATGGTCATAAAATTCTTGATCCACTAGTTACAAATAGCTTGGTAAGCATATAGAAAAAAGCTAAAAACTTAGTAAGTATCATGAAACAAAGAGGTATGTGAGAGTTGTGGCATGCTGTTTACGCTCCAAGATTACATCAGTGTTTCTGATCAAAGGTGCAAATTTCAATGATTAATTTCGTTAGGTGTGATATTCATCCATATGGAGTTATTCGATTCATTTTCTAATGAAGATTCACAAATATCTATCATGAGCTGTTGTTTTGTATTGACTAGGGTGACTTATTGAACTGTGAAACAAATCTATTACTTCGAGAACCACCTAGAAACTGTCCAGCTGTGTAACTTTGGGCGTAGGGTTTCTAGACTGAATATTCCTGTGGAATTGTGGATCCACCATGACTAATCAGTCATCCAGTTATCATCTTTTTGTTAGATCTCAGAATTTTGGTGATTACAATGTAACCGCTAATGTTGAGTATTTATCTGTGCAGTCAATACGTCATCCATGATGCCGCAGGTTTCTAAAAGTGTTGAGAGGAATCTTTTTCCTATTCGGAAAATGATCTAGGTGGCTACTCCCGTTTTAGGCTTCACCCGAGTCAGTTTTTTTAATGCGAGTCGTATGAAACCTCAAGTGATTAAGCCGGCTAAGTGTACGTTCAAAAGTATCAGCATCAAAAAAGTCGGCGAAAAGCGTCGCAGAAACTAGGTGTGGAAAGACTGCATGCTGAAATAGTGAGAAATAGTGAGATAAACCATGAATTTGTTTTCGTTTACTGCTCAGCCATATCTAAAAGGTTACCATAGCAGTATTATGAATTCATGCTTCGTTAAGATATGTTAGGATGAGGATGAGCATTAATCTCTGGAAGATTCTGCAGCTCGCAAAGTTCTTAGCAAGAAAAGGTCAATAGAAGCCGCTTCCGACGCTGTTTCAGATGCAATTTTTGAAGAAAAAAATGGCGGACATGTGTCATTTCCGTTTCCGCGTTTCGTGTTCCGGTTTGCGGCCATTTTTGAGCGTTTCCGTTCCGTCTTTCGTCTTCCTCCTTTTCCAGAACAGTTTCCGCACATCCCTGATGGCGAGCCGTAGACGTGCCGAACACGTCGGCAACCGTGCCTGGTCAGTTAGGTGATCATCGACGGGAGGGGTTTTTGCAGGCAATCGATGTCGATCGATATTATTGATTCCTTGAGGATGGCGGCACGAAACTTTAGCACTTGGGGTAATCGAGGTTGCTGAACACGAATCTGAGCAGACCAATCGATATCCATCGATATTATCGATTTTTGTGGATGTCGTTCAAGCAGCACGAAACTTCAACCGTGGGGGTAATCGAGGTCGCTGAACACGAATCTGAAGTTCGTTTTTGAACTGTCGATCGCCGTCAATCAATATTGGGCAAATAAGCGTTTTTGTAGATGTCGTCCATTTTTCGCTTTTTTCTAACTTGCCCTAATCGACATAGTTAAGATGTTCTTCCTGAGGAAGCCATGACATAGGTGGCAGCTACAATTGGTGATGAGAAATTATTGCCATGGCGAAGCCGTCAAGAAGCCGTCCGTGCGGCCGAGAGGCCGGCTGGTTTTTAAAATATAAAACGTTTGTTATGTAATCACACCATATAATAACGCGTTAAGCGATGAGTCGTATCATCGGCGCCGCCGCAGAAATTAGCCATAAAATAGGGGAAAATCGGAAGGGGGAAATGGGGAAAATGGGGGAAAATTACGAGACGAAATAGCGAAAATACCCAGGCATCTTTTCCCTGCCTGGGCACTTCAGCCCTGGGGCAATCGAGGTCGCTGAACACGCATTTGAAGTTCGTTTCTGAAATATCGATCGCCATCAATCGATAATGATCAAATTACGCGCCAGATATTGATTGCGAAACGCTGGCAGTATAGCAGTGTTCCGCGCACCCATTCAGTTTATGAAAGCTATCAAAACTTAAATGTTAAACTTAAAACAAATAAAGGAAGACAAATTCCGAACGACAACAAAAACAAGTAAATCAACTTACGTGCAAGTTTTGTGATAACTCATTGAGTGCTCACGCGAAGGCGTTTACCATCCTACTTATCCTAAAGGGTACTTGTAGCCAGAATCACAACGAAGCCTTCATGAAGTAGCAGGTGAGTACACAGCAGACGACGGAAACGGCAGAAATAGAAAGAAGACAGCGCAGTACGGCCTCCTGACGATCCCATCGATGGTAACAGCTGATGGCTGGGGAGGGGTTCTTCCGCCAGCCCGCCGAGCGCGTGAACTCGTCCGCAATGGGCGTTCCTCGCGCAATTAGCGCCGCCCCTCCGCATGCTGGGGGAAGAACACTACTTCGCCCCGACGGAAGTATACAATCCCGTGCGGAGCCCTTAGCAACGTTGCCGTCGACGCCGTGCTGCGCGGGCTGCTACTTACTGCGTAACATCCGTTCAGCACTGTCGCCGGCGACGTCGCCGATGAAGTATAACAGGGGCTTAACGGTCGCCATTGTTGTGGAGGCTGCGGCGCAGTTGTCGTTGACTATTCCGCCACGTGCCCTGGAAAGTGATGTGACCTGAGCGCTGCGATAGCATCGTGGCGAAAGTATGCACCCAGCCTGAGCTAGGAAGTTGCAGACGACATTCACTTTGAATAGTTCTTTGCCACAATCGAACACAGTTTTCTTTGCGGCGCTTTTTAGACATGAAAGTTCGTTATGATGTAAATGCATATACCCTGAATGAGTACTTCGCTCGTATAAGCCATTGAGATTTTACAGCTGTGACAGTGTTTAAGTGGTAAATGATGACTGACAACGATGAATACAGCTTTGCGAAAATGCAAGTAACCGCATACAGAATATTTGTTTTTGCTGATTATCAATAATTACATGCAGTAGATCAAGTTTTTGCAGTAACAGTTAAATGTCGAGTCAGTTAATGCTCGCAGTAACAGTTAGATAACCGGTACAGAAGGAACCTCTACGGTTTGTCCGATGTTACGTAAATTGTGGCAGCGGGCAGTAGTTCAACCCTATGTTTTCATGCATGCTGATGACATCTACTACATGTCCAGGATTATGAGAGAGTTGTAAAAATTTATCTTCGCAGAATGTTTATGCTCAGTGATTCTCAGTGATACGAGACTCAGATAAACAGTGATTTGTAGTCAATCGTAGTCGCAAATTTTTCCAATAAGAAATAGCAGAGAGGATTTGCTTTGAAGCCTCATGTTGATGATTGTTTTTTAAGCGCCGTTTTGATGACAAAGAGCACTCAGTATTGAATGCGTTATCATGGGTTGGACTGCACGTGCATTGCATTGTTGGGGAGGGAAGAAAGCTGTAGAGCAGTCAGCTTGATGTGTTTGTCCTCACAAGGATAAGGATAAAAGGATAAAAGACTGCGTTAGTCAATCCCTTTTGGGATGCGCCAGCGCATTCTACTTCTACGGGATGTCGTGGAGGCGACATGAATCCGTATTTGGCCATACAATGACTTGCGGTGCCCAGCCGATGAACAAGTCGGCGCGTTATCCTTCCCAGACAAGTCTGGTACCAATTCACCGACCCCGAAGGGATGAAAGGCTTGGTTGGCTTGGGCGGGAAATCCGAACCAGGAACCTGGTATCGGGTGCACGCGGCAGTCGCGCCTCCTCCGACAGCGCTACACGCGCCCCCTTACAAGGACATATTCCCAAATCATGATGAGCTTTTGCGATACTATTTTGACAGGATGTACGGCCCTATGAGCGGAGCTCAGAACCACAGTCAGTTTTTGCTGAACCCTTTTTGTAAAGACCTGAAAGAGAGGTGTGAAAATGTGTGTGCAACACTCGTCAACCTCTACGACACCTCACGAGATGTGTCTCGGTGGCGCAGTCGGTAGGAGTGCCTCGGTAGGAGTGTCACATATTTAATACCAATATAAGATCAGCATTCTCACTCGTACTGCTGAATCGGAAACTCACTGTATGAGTATAAAAGACTTGTCGAGCGGAATGGTCAGATTGATCAGTCGGTTGGCTTTGATAAATTTTTATTGGTTTTGACAAGTCTTAATGAATGAAGATGCATCTTGTTAAAACAAAAGACAAAAGATGGAGTTTGTGAGATATGCTTCGCATTCTACTTTTGCTTCTGCGGAATATTGTGAAGAAAATTTGAAAGCGCGTCTGGCTCATGCAGTGAACTGTGATTAATGATATGAAAGTGGACAAGCAAAGGACCATCCTTCACAGACACGTCTGCTACTAATTCTGCGAACCGATAGGGATGGAAGATGGTCAGGGCGGGAAATCCGAATCAAGAACCTTGATTCAGCTAGCATGGAACAAAAGTATGTAGATGGCTGTGCAATAGACGAGAGACGGAGGAGGCAAGGAGCATGAGGGAAAGGGTGCCTCTAAAGCGCAGGTCGCTATAGGTAGCACGAACCCAGGGTGGTCACAGACGGGTCAGTAGGCGTGAGATCAATTGCCTGTGGAAGGGTAGCGCGCGGGAGAGCCCGCATAAAAGGCCGCCTAGCCAGCCACCCGGGGTCGATGTCTTCTTCAGCGTTAAGGAGCTGCCAAGGCGAGCGCACCGAATCTTCCCCTCCTCCGGCAACCTGTGTGGGTGCCCGTTTCCCTGTGAAAACCCCTCTCCTTAGTGAGTAGGGAGTCCCCGCGGCCTTAGTGGCCATTCTCGACTAATCCTTCTGTTCAGCAAAAACGGACTAGCGGCACCTCTCCCTCCAACCGACTCCTCCGTGTCTCCCGGTGCTTCACTGTTAACGTTTTATTCGCTATTTTTTGTTGTGAATAAAGTTTATATCGTACGCGTTGTTTTTTTGCAACTGGTTGCTGGTAATCGATACGATATCGAGAGAAGAACTGAGCTCCTATAGTACATGGGGGTCAAACCGGTCCATATCTACCGAGCCAATAACTGTTGCGCATCGAGGGTCGATACGGTATCACTCCGAGGTCACCACAGAGCAGGGGTACTCGGAGTTGGTGAAAGGCGTCGCCAAGAAGGACAGCGACGAAGTAGAGTACCCGTGCCTGTTTGAACCGGTGATACTCTCTACGGAAAGATCAAGACTCAAGTAACGTGTTTTAGGGATGGCGCATGCGGCAGACGCCATGGACACGGAATACGATGAAAACAGGATGTTCCCACAGTGAGTTTTGCGATTACGACTGTGTGTGAGAAAGGAGTGGCAGGAAGTTCCCGTGTCAGCATTTTGAGGGAAATGCAGCGCCGAGTGGGTGACATATTGAACGAGTCCAGGTTGGGGAAGGAAAGGAGGATAGAGGTTGAGAAGTAAATAGCAGTAGGTATTGCCAGGGTAGAGAAGGCATTAGAAGGGTCACCTTCGAAGCATGGAATGTCACCGGAACTGGTGAGGGTGGTTGGCGCAGTGATGGAGCAGCGGCATTGACTCTGTAGATGAATGGAGAAACTATTTGAGAACTATGGAGAGAGACGGAAGCGACATCTCAGCACGCAGGACAATTGAGGCGCTTTAGATAGCGGCCAGAAATCTACAGGTCAACCGCAAAGAGGAGTGCATAGCGATAACCCAGGAACGGCACCCTTTGTCGAGCTCTGTGGGTTTTGATCAATCTGATCTGACTTGCAGAGTATTTAAGTCGGGTGGTATCCGGGGCTAAACTCGCTCACCCACGTCTATCTCCATCAACGGGAGACTGATGGTGCTCATCGGCACTCATCTGGAAGGTTAGTTGATACGCTGTACCTGGTACATCGGTCCTTTACTCTAGCTGTCTTGAGAACACTATTCTGTAGGATGAAATGGCGTTTGGGGGTATAGTTTCACTAATATTCTCGACTTTTCCAGGCTCCGAAGAAGGCGAAGACGCCGAAACGTCAGCCGAAGTAAAGCCTGTTTAACAATCTTGGTAAACAGCTTAGAGAAGCACGCTGGAATAGAGACGGAGAGTTGATGGCCGAAGTAGCTGAGATGCTAAATACAGACGTGTTACAGGTGAAAGAAGCGGATGCGGTACTTCAGAAGAAGTCAGATGGAGAACAAGTACTGGAAGGTGGGACGAGAATGTGTGATGCACAGGAACGTACAGCAATGCGAGGACATTCTGTTCGGCGAACCACTGTTCGATTGGTCCGACATATGTGGAATGTTGGAACGGACGTCCAACGACAGCATGGACAGTACCGGCTCAGGAAGACCTAGGTACGGATGTTAATATCCATCTGGTCAACTGTTTGCGGGCAATGACATGCTCTGACCCAGGAGTGTTCAGGGGGACAAAAAATGAGAACTTTAAAGAGTTCCTAAGGAAGTTTAAAAGAAAATACGAAAAAGTGATTGCGTGTGAGGCAACCCTACTGGACATCGTGGCAGACGATCATCTAGAGGGGAGCGCTAAGAACATTTTTGCTGCTATCCTAAGAATGATCAAGGAGCAAGGGTTTGAAGCAGTAACAAGTGAGATGGCGAGGTTGTTGGCATCTGAGTCAACCGCAAGTAGGATGAGGGCGCTAACCGAGTTGAAACGTTTGCGACTGCGACCCAACCAGGAGGTAGCGGATTTCTGTGTAATCTTGGAAAGTCTAGCAAGACAGGCAAACCCTGAGGGTTCAATCGAGGAGAGGTCGATGGAACTGGCACATATCCTTTTGGATAATCTGAGTGAGTGGCCTGAGCACTATCAACTGATTGCAGCCCTTCACAGGGTAGATTCACGGAAAGCTTATGAAGAAATAAAACAGTTGGCTTTAAGTATCGAACAGTCGAAAATTATGCTAGGGTCGTATAGAAGGGTAGAGCCTGCAGGATGAAGAACTAGGCACACACATTATCAAAGGGAAGAGCGGTATTCCGCAACTACTTCAGGAAGGAAGGAAAAAGTAGGAGTGAAGATGGAGAGTAAGGAAAGGAGCCAAAATAGGCTATCCTGCCCCGTTGATAACAGATATATGAGGCCAACGCAAGGGAGGCAAGCGGACGAGGGGCGTGATTAGAACCATAGAGGGAATGAAAGCAGGAAATGCTATAACTGCTCAAAATACGGACACGTAGCACACAATTGTCCAACTCGTCAGGCAAGGGTTAACCAAATTGAACGAAAAGAAGTGACCTACGCGAGGAACAGGAGGTAACACTATCGTATATCATCAGCAAAGCTAGGTGCATGGGATTAGCAGTGCAACAAAGGAAGCAAAAAGGAAATGATCTCATAGGTGATCGGATACTTACGTCGCTCTCCCTGTTGGGAGAAACACTGCCAGCGTTAGTGGATACAGGCCCGATGGTGAGCATCGTACCGGCTGGAGTTTTGGCGGCGGCGCAGCATCGCGGCTATGACATCGATTCCTTGAAAGTAATCAGCAAAGCTAGGCTGGCACCTGTGTGGGATGCATCGGACAACAGGATGGAGTTTTTGGGAGCAGTATACATTGATGTGGAGATAGGAGGCGGAAATGCGTGTAAGGTTTCGTTTCATATTTGTGCCTCGTCAGAAGTTTTGTTAGGCACAAATGCCTTGAGCAGACTAGGCATAGAAGTACTAATAACAAAAGGGAGAATCCAGTAAATGCATCGGTACAGAAGGAAGAAGAACGCGGGAATGAAGTAGTCGTGGTGAGAAGGACGTATATACAGGAATGAAGTAGTCGTGGTGAGAAGGACGTATATGCGGGAATGAAGTAGTCGTGGTGAGAAGGACGTACATATATACTATACTTATGCTCTCCCAAAATTTTCGAATATTCGAATGGTTTCGAATACCGAAAGTTTTCGAGCATTCGAAATCGAATATATTCGAAAAACGCGATTTTTCTGAACACACGATTTCGAATACATTCGAAAAACGCGATTTTTCGAATATTTGAATTCGAATATTCGATTCGAATATTCGAATTCGAATGAAAAATCAGGCTGTATTATAGACATGATAGAAGGCAACACAGAAGAGAAAAGGGAAGCAATACATAACGGATCCCTTCCTAGTTAAGCACGAGGTTTTTATCGACAGGCATCTCATAAACCCCCATGTGAGTCGTAAAAATGAGACAGAGAACTTACACGTAGAACGATCAAAGGGCTTATGGAAGCGTCTAATTTCCTTGCTTACTGGAATACGAATTTTTCTCAAAGGAATACTAGTGTTTTGTAAATCGCTGCTTATGAGGAACAAACAAAAGGTTTACAACACATTTGAAGGAAACATTATCTGGTTGAGCCACTGTAAGCTTCTAGGTCACTTTAAAACAATCCTTTTTGAAATTGGTGGCAGACTGACTGTAAAAGAACTTTCATGAAACAATGCTTTTGCCTAGCGGCAGCTAGTGAAGGACTGACGACAAAGTACTACATGAAAATCTGTAGCAAGTCTGTCCCGCTCATCTACAAATGTGAAATATCACACTGTCGATTTTGCGGCCACAAAATGTATTACAAGTAGCTAGGAATAGGCTACCCATGAGGGCCAGTCTCATTTCGTTCTGGTGATTCACCCAAGTAAGTGGTAGGGATAAATATTTCTTATTTGCGATGAACTTGTGAATGTAATTATTCTCCAGCCAACATATTGATAAACTACGGTAAACTTCAGAAAAATAGATCGATCGATAACATCCGGCCGACATACACCGCCTCCCCTTTGTGAAGTCCGGCATACGGCCGACGTATCCATGCGAATCCCACTTCAAATGGCCAATTCAGAACAAAAATCAATAAAATCGATCGATAACATCCGGCCGACCTACGCCGCCTCCCCTTTGTGAAGTCCTACCTTATAATATAGCTTTTGCGGAACTGTAGTCGTTGTAGAAACGAAATCCAGAAGCAGAGCATTCAGACCACGGAGGAGCAGAAGAGCATAGCGTAGCGAAAATTACAAAGCCGACTTCATGAGGTACTCTTCTGCACCAGGAGACACCCGACGTGACAGAAGACAGAAGCGCACCCTGTTGACCCTCACGCCCATCCTGCAGACATTTGCTAGCTTGTGGTCTCAGACTCTTAACTGCAGCGTGAAGGACAAATAACGTCCGTTTGAAACGCCGCTTGAACCATCATTTTCATTTTTTTTGTTAACAATTCCTACTCTTCCTCGGCCGCTTTGCACAGGCGCAATAATAAATGTGGAATGCTTGGTATCTCCCAAACAAGAATTTACCTTTATCCTTCCTTCTGCTGTCCTTCATCCTTTACGTTATTACGTTTACGGCGAAAATAGCTTCCACAACTGCTTGAGTGGAATGCAAAACTGGTCTAGATCAAACTAACCCTTATGTCCATACTCTAAGATCTAAAAAAACGTCTGATACTATATAGGAGCGCGCTAAGAGCTGTCGATCGTCGATGTGTCAGAAATTACTGACAGGAACAGGTGCATAAAATTAGCGTAGAATAGGTATACAAAATACTGGAAAATATTCAGACGTCTCCAGCGAGCGCTTTAATTCAGAAGACCATGTCACAGATTGATCAGACAATCAATACCGGTTGATACTATACATACTTTTATCGGTGAAAGTGGTCTTCTCTCAGAGTTCACCAATCGGGGTGGCGACGATTACTGGTCCCCGATCGGTCATTCACCACTGCAGCGATTCTCTGTGGAAAATTTTTTGCAATTCAACATTGTGAGACGTTGTGGAAGTTCTCCCTCTTAACAGGGCTTTTCGGGAAGTGACTAGTATCGATGAGGCGCTCAGTATCCGGACACCGAGCCATCATCGTACCACAGCTTTGATTCACAGACAGAACCGTTTTGGCGACCCAAATTAGCCGAGAAACCCACCAAGCCTTTTCAAAATACGCCGATACACAAATTCTTGTTGGGCATTCGAATGACACTTTTCGAATACTTGAATAATTTTTGCTTTTTGGGAAATTGCGAATATTCGAATGGTTTCGAATACCGAAAATTTTCGAGCATTCGAAATCGAATATATTCGAAAAACGCAATTTTTCTGAATATTCGAATTCGAATACATTCGAAAAACGCGATTTTTCGAATACTCGAATTCGAATATTCAAATTCGAATGAAAATGATTCGAATACCTATTCGAATGGGTCATTCGAGCATAAGTATAATATATACCCCCTGGTGATGAAGGTCTGGTAGAGGTACACTGCCAAGGGGAAATCGGAATGAGAGCGGAGCGAGTTATTTGGCCAACACGACAAGGTGTAGTGGCGGGAGTATATAGAATTCAGGACCAGCGAACCACAGTTCAAGTGATGAACGAAAGTGACAAACCAATGGTATTGAAAAAAGGGGAAAGCATTGGACATTGGGCCACTGATAAGTGGCATGAGAAGTGGGAGGAACTAAACCCCCTTATGTCAGACGAAGTGGAAAGTGAGTTGACGGACAGCGAGAGAATGCAAAATTGTGGGACCTCATTGAGGCTAATATGGAACCCAGGCAGTCGAGCAAGGAAGTTAAGGATATGCTAATGAAGCATCCAAACGCATTCTCGATGTCAGATGAGGAACTTAGTCAAACCGACTTCGTTCAGATGACAATTGACACAGGAGATAGCGCCCCGATAAAGATGAAAGCGAGACCCGTCCCACTACGTATACGACCAAAGCTGAGGGAGCTTTTGACGGACTTGGTAGAGAGAAAGGGGATAGAACCGAGTAATTCAGATTGGGCATTTCCCATCGTGCTAGAGGAAAAGAACGATGGGACGCTGCGTTTGTGCATCGACTATAGAGAATGAACAAACGGATAAAACTGGATGCGTACCCACTTCCAAATATTGAATCAGTGCTGCAAAGTCTATCCGGAAAACAGTTCTTTTCAACACTAGACTTATGCAGTGGGTATTGGCAAATCCCGTTAGCGGATGACGCTAAAGAAAAGTCAGCGCTTGCTACGCCGGAGGGCTTATTTCAATTTCGGGTCACACCTTTTGGCATGAGTACGAGTCCACCGGTATTCCAACGACTCATGGATAGAGTATTGAGTGATATTCTAGGTGTGGAGGTCTTTTGTTATATTGATGACATAATGATCTGTACGAAGACGAGAGAACGTCATCTGGAATTGCTAGAAGAGGTCTCTTCAAGGATGGAAAAGGCGGGATTACGTTTGAAAGCCCAAACATGTCACATTCTGCAGCGTAAGGTAGTTTTTCTTGGACATATCATCGACGGTAGTGGAGTCCACATGGATCCCGAGAAGGTGAAGGCTATTCGAGAATACCCTACTCCACAGAATGCGAAGGCGTTGAGAACATTTCTCGGTGTGGCCTCCTTCTACCGGAAATTTTGTTTGGGATTCTCGCAAAAGGCAGGGTGTTTGTTTACCCTCACGTCGTCGAAAGCAAAATGGATATGGGAAAAGCAGCACGACGAAGCCTTTAAAATGATGAAAGACATGATAGTATTGGCACCAGTTCTGAAACAACCAGACATAGAGTCTGCGCGGAATGGCAGTAGACCTTTCCACATCTGCACTGACGCTTCCACATATGGCCTAGGCGCGGTGTTATCACAGGAGGGAGACGATAAGCACATCCACCCGATTTTCTTCGCCTCCAAGAGCCTAAGTAAGGCAGAGCGAAGATATCATGTGACGGACTTAGAAGCGCTCGCAGTTGTTTTCGCTGTTAGGCGCTTTCACATGTTTATATACGGGCTACCGACGGTTGTGATGACAGATCACCAACCACTGACGGCTTTGTTTAAGCGCAGCAATGTCTCAGCACGTGTGTTAAGATGGTCGCTAAAACTCCAAAGGTATAATCTGGAAATACAGTATGTAAGAGGGAAGGCAAACGTGGTAGCGGATGCACTCAGTAGAGGAGTGCCTGTTGCAGCTGAGATAGAGCCTTTGGAAGGATTAGGTGAGGCGGTAGTAAACACAATTAGCACTAAATCGGAGTCCAATTGGCTAGCAGAGCTAAGAGGTGATCTCGTGTTTGGAGAGGTTGTAAACTGCGTGGAACAGAATCAGGGTGAGCAGGTGGTGATGCTTCCGGACGAGAGAAAAGCGCTGCGTTCAGAAGATGAAGCTGTATCTCGAGGACGGTAGGACAGTATTTGTGGTACCTGAAACGCAGAGGTATCAGAATTTCCAAGAAGCACATAATGGAGTGTTTTCGGGACTTCAGTGCACATAAACTTCTGAACAGGTTAAAGAGGGAGGCGTACTGGCCAGGTATGGCACAAGATATACAGAAATGGACGAAAGAGTGCCAAAAATGCTTTGTACATAACCCTAAATGGTACCATAGTGGCAATGCTGAAAAAGGTGACAGTAATTCCAGCAGAATGAGACTCGCGCCTCCCGTTCTGCATGATGGCCTACAACATGACGCCACATAGTGCCACCGAGGAGAGCCCTTATTTTATTCTTCATGGGATTGATCCTATCTTCCCGTCCAACATCATCCCAAATGGGGAAGTATCGTGGTTTTCTATGGATAAGGCACTGGACGAATATAAAGCCGAAATATTTCAAGCCGTATCGGAGACGCATGAAAGAGTGAGAGACTATAATGAGAGGGTACGAAAGCAGATGAAAAGGCGCTACGATGAGGAAAACAAAGTAGATGGAAAAGAATATCCTAAAGTTGGGGACAGAGTGTATGTAAGATCACCTAATGAAAAATCGAAGAACTTGCACCCCAAATTAGTGGGTGAATGGGCAGGACCGTTCAGGGTGATTGAAGTAAGCAAGGGCTCTGCATTAGTAACAAAGATAGGGTCGAATAGTGAGCCTATGAAAATAAAATTCGACATGCTAAGTATAGTCCCACCCACTATATCAGACGAGAGAATAGATACGGTGCATATGAGAGGGAAAAAAAGGAAGGAAACCAAAAATAAAAGTTTGTGCTACGAAGGTTCTTTGTTTCAGAGGAGCCGTCATCAACTCGGAGGTCGAGAAAGGACACCTACAATCCGCGTGCCTGGAGAAATGTTTTGCGAAGGCCACCTTGGGCAACATCAAGGGGATTAGCTTCCCAGGTGCATACGCCCGAAGACAATCTGAAGATATTTGGTCGGCATGGAAGATCGCATCGATTTTCATAAGGACCGATATTTCGATGGCAGAGAAAATTCGGCTCCATCAAGATCGAGTTGTAACTCTGGACGCCGAAGCGTTGAAGAACACTATGATGGTGGCGTATGAGATCTGCACTGATTGGACAGAGTTCATTTGTACGAACAACAGGATCAGCAAGCACCCACCGATAGACGATATGTGCGTGCTCGAATTCTACCATTCGAGGAGCTCAAGAGGGACGTCAAGGAAGACAGTAGGAAAGCAAGGCCTCAGAAGCAGGGGCCGGTCGGTTTTGCCGCACCAGAAACAGCCCCTCTTATTGAGAAGGATGCTCCCAGGAGCGGACTGATTAAAAAGGTCGTTGTGTCGTATGCGAATTTGAGAGACACCTTGACCGAATGGAAGACCTTTGGAACTTGGTTGATCGTTTATCCAGTCGAAAGCGGTTGCAGCGCATCAGTCATGGAAGAAATTGTTCGACTAACGAAGGAGCATCTCGAGAAGGGCGATTGCGTGGTCACCGCATGGACTCCTGCGACGGCTCAGAATATAAACAAATGGCTGGCAATGGTCCAATTGTGGCAGACGCTGGACAACACGCTCCGAAAATTTGCAGGGGCGGAGCAAATGGCAGCGACGGCAGGAAGTTTGGTCATTGAAGGAAAACTTTACATGGAAGCAGGGTGCCCAGAAGCCGCAGCGCAGTTCTACAGGCCACACCTAGGAGTAGCAGCTGCTAAACAGCTGTATGGGACAATTCGACGCAGAGCACCAGATATGAATTTACCGGAGCTAAAGGACCGGACGATAGGGTCATCGTCTTCTGCCAGGGATCCTTCCGATCACTGTAGGTGGAATGGGATTCGATCCAGCGCTACTAGCTACTATACCTTTGTCCTTGGGAAAAAATTTCGAATTTCGAATGATCGAATAATGTTCGATTTTCAAAATTTCTAATTTCGAATGATCGAATAATATTCGATTTTCAAAAATTCGAATTTCGAATGATCGAATAATATTCTATTTTCAAAGTTTTGATTTTCGAATAATCGAATTTCGAATTGTCGAATATTCGAATAATCAAGTGAACACCTTACTTATTGTGGTCACCCAATGATTGACATTTACTTATTTTTTATTAATCACTGCGTTCGACAGAGCGGCATATACGAAGGCTTCAGATTGTCATTACTCTTGTACCAGTTGGTTAATTGCGAAAAGGATCGGAGGTCCGAACCGAGGCTGTGGAAGTCGGTGTCCAGGCTCAGATGCCGTTGTTCAAGCGCCGGAAGGCTGCTCCATCCATTTCCTTCACGAGACCAAAAGACGGTGACAAAGGTATAATGAAGCACCCTTGCTTCCCTAAGAATTCGTCCCCGAGAAGAAAGAGTCACCTTGGATAGGCAGAGCTAGACTGTTGTAGATCTTGCTCCATAGGTTACTGTCTTTCCTTAGGTTATACCGAAGCTTCTTGGTGGTAAAAGAATGGCTAGCACGGACGAAGAAGTAAAACAAAGGCGACCTGATGCAGAAAACGCACATCGGAGGCTCATGAATGGTTCAGACTGTGTTCTGGTTCCGTTGAAGAGCTTCGCTTCACTTGTAAGCAAACGGACCCGAACTCCTTGATTGTAACCTAATCTGATAAGACATACGACTTGGGTAGTGTTATTGCGAAAATGTGGATGACTAGCTTTCATAGGAAACGGAGTATTACTGGCTCTTGTACTCCATAGCGCTTGCTTGCTTTTACTCTGCTTGCTCGTACTCTCTTCCTTAACGTCTTTGCTGGCAGAAAGCAGGAGCTTCCCAGGCTCCATAAAGTGGTAGTATAACGAAGGCAGAAGCGTCACTGAACAGCCATAACCCGATTCATTTGTTATTCACCGACGACTCACGTCACTGGCCTCAGGACGCTCGATGGCGTTCGAAGAAAGCAGAGACGCAGCGGAGGTCCGCGTTTGCCCGCGCTTACCTCGCGTCACTAACAAGGGAAGTGTTGAAGGTATGTCTGAACGGGAAGAGCGAGTCATATAGGGAGAATCCCCACCCCTCAATTAGTATAAAAATGTGTTTATTTTTTGCCAAGTCGCTAGACAAAAGGAGTAGGGGTTTTTGTAGTTACAATGTAATCGACGCCTCACGAGTTCGGCGGTCTTGTATGCCAGCGATGCCTCTGCCGCAAGCGCGTCGCAGCGCAGTGGATAGAGACGTTGCTTTATGCGAGGGAGATCGAGGGTACCGATTCTCCTACGATGCTGCACTTTTGCTTTTCAACTGATTGTTGAGATTTGATGGATTCTGACGTCTATACCGTTTCAGAGGTTTTCTACTCATTTTTCCAGCTGCATGCAGTGGGATTCAACACAATGATGTATAAACGTTAAACATCAGTGATACGCAGGCACAACGGGCATGAAGAAGAAGCACTGGTCACAATACGGACGGTGTATAAAGGCTACAGGCTCCTCACAGTTTGTTTCCCTAGATGGACCGATGACCTCGGGAAAACCATCCTGCACGGGTTTTCAAAGACCAGGAGTCGAGAGTGATGTCGCAAGTGGTTCAAATGAAGAAACGAGGTCTGTGGATCCCAAACTAACGTTAGCGGCCATCGATACACTCTTTCCCTCATCTTTGCCTGTCAACTGGGAATCACAGGTCTGCTAGAGGTTTCCTAAAACCTAACATCAACAATGTCCGTCAATGCTGGAGTGGTGATCCAACTGCTTACGCTGAAGTGCGGCCCACCTTTAGGCAAGGAACCTTCGAGGGAAGAAATCAAGCTGGCCGAACGGATGGCCAGCATACTCAAGGACTTCGAAGCACGTCAACTTGAAGTTGACGAAGAAGACCAGCTGGATGTGGTGGAGGAGGAAGATTGAGATCCGCAAGATGAACTGATAGACGTGGAGAGGCAAGTAAACAGTGGGCATATATATGATAACGTTTTCGAGTTGAATGATTTCACTCCCACGTCATTGTGCACGACCCTGCTTTTGACCTTCAAAAGCTGGACAACATGCTTAAGGTAGATGTCGAAGCTGCAAGTAGCTGAAGGAGAACGGATTTGTTATAATGACATTGAAGGTGGTGTCGCTGGTATACCTGTGAGGAGCCTGTAGCTTTTATACGCTGCTCGATTGTGAGCAGTGCTTCTGTTTCATGCACTTTGAGCCTGTGCATCACTGAGTTGAACGTTTATACGTCGTTGAGTAGCTTTCTCATTGCCTTGTGGTTAAAAAACCGGTCAGTAATAAACAAGTGGCAAGAAATTTCCTCTCGGCGTAGAACCGGAAAATTAGGCAAAAAACATCTGAAAATGATATAGATGTCAGAATCGTTCAACTCTCAACCAAACATATGAAATGCAAAAACGCAGCAGAGCAGGAGAATCGGATCCCCGACCTCCCACCCATGAAACAACATCTCTATCCACTGCGCTCCACTTGTCGGGCGTACAATACCCACGAATTACATTGTAACAGACTCCCTGCTCCTTGTGTTTAACGACTTGTCAAAAATAAACCCATTTTTACACTAATTGAGGGGTGGGGATTCTCCCTATATGACTCGCTCTCCCCTTTCAGACATACGCTCCAGGCCCTTCCCTTGTCAGATTGCATACACACAATTCGCCCACTTTGAATGACGCGCGAAACAAAACACCGTTCTTATCAATAGGTCACAATTCCTTGCTCTTCGAAAAGGAGTGCCATTAACTTGTTAAGAGATTGATAAAGAATATTCGAAATTCGATTATTCGAAAATCGAAGCCTTCGAATATTCGAATAAACGAATAATTCGAATATTGGACTTTCTCGAATATTCGAATAAACGAATAATTCGAATATTGGACTTTCTTCGAATAGTCGAATAAACGAATAATTCGAATATTGGACTTTCTTCGAATAGTCGAATAAACGAATAATTCGAATATTGGACTTTCTTCGAATAATCGAATATTCGAATATTCGAAATTCGAATTTATTCGAAATTCGACCATTCGAAATTCGAAGAAGACAAAAGTATACTAGCTACTGTTGTTCTGATGTACGAAGAACGAGCAAGAAATACAATTTATTTCAGGCAAAATCGGGAGGTTACAAACAAATCTAGAACAAGGAGCAAAGAGAGACTAGAGTAAAGCTATGTTAAGATTGAACCTAGTTGGTTAAATCTGGGGGTTTTTATGAACTCTTCTGGATTCGTGCCTACCATGATCGTCGCTGGCATATCCGCAAGAGCAAGGCTTAAACGTATCATGGATTCGTTTCACCTCAGGCTCTTAGCGAACACTTGCAAATGCACCGGTCTAGCTATATTCCACAATAGAGCGTACTCCAACAGTGCATAACCTCTAGATATATCAGTTACTTTAACCAGGAAACTATCTCAACGTTAGGTCGGAACGGCCCAAGTGTTGTATATAGAGTTAAAGAGTTCTACGCAATGTCAAGGAAGACGGAAGTTGGACCGTTGGCGGCGTTAACCCTCGGCTTATGCTGAAGGAACGGGCACAAGCAGACTGGAAATAGCGAAAATGGTTGAACCACAAACTACTTTGTTCCACCACGCCGCTCCCCGATCCACTGCATAACCACTGCTCGGCCGTCGTCCTTTTTTCGGCTTATTTGAGCCCGCCCTCTGCGCTCAGGCAGAGGGCTAACGCCACCAAGGGTTCAACTTTCGTCGCCCCTAACTCTGCGCAGAGTTGCTTTGGCGTCGAGATACCTGCATTTTGTTGTTTCACAGAGAGAAGCGATACTTCTTGCCCTTCAGACCTACCATTGAGATAGCATCCTGGTAAGCTCAAAAGAATTACGTATGGCATTGTTTTGAATAACCCACACATCTCTCGTTCCTGGTAGATGAAATCTCTGCAACTTCTAGCGACTACTGGGAGGCTTTCACTGTGTTCGACATATTATTGACTGTGAACAGTTTCGTGGGCCATGCATGCGCGATGAACGTTAATATACATCTAATACATCGTCACACAGTAGCTTTTTTTACTATGAACGAGGCAACAGAATGGTAGGTCCGATCGCAAACGTGGTCAGCGTCTTGCTTGTCTTCATTTTCTGTGTGGGGCCAGAATTGAGCTCTGGTCGCGTTATAACGGGAGTCACTTTGGACGCAGAGTTCCTCTAGGAACTCTGCCATAACGGGAGTAGCGTTGTATCCGACGCATCTCAAGAGTAGTTGTTTTGTACTGGAGAAAAGGTAAGCTGGCCGGCGCCAGAGAAAATCTACATCATACCGAGAGTCGCGTCTTATCCGGACCAGAGGCGTCATAACGGGACAGAGCTGCATAACATTTGAGGTATGTTATCATTTTATTTATTTGACTACGTCGTAAGGACGCGCACGATATGCGAGAACAAAAAAAAGCCCTGCAACCAAAAAAAGAAAAGAAAAAAGAGAACCGGGAAACAATATAAGATTGTATCGGCAACGTTAGACATTAAAGCAGGAGTCTCGGAAACTATCCGTCTTGGTTGTGAGGCTATATGATGATGCTACGCTCCAAAACAAAGGACATCAAGTTAGATACGAAAGCAAAATCCTCTCAGGTAGCCTAGAAAGGCGTTTGCTTAGTTATCCTTGTTTACAGAGAACTGTGTCGAACAAGCAAACAATAGAGGCAGAAAAAATGTTGCTCTTCGTCTGACAATTCATGCGCGATGTCATGATTGATCTGGTCATTTCCATGAGCGGGCCTTCAGTAGTGATTCTGTTTGGATATTTGTTGTATTGTACTTATTTTTATAGCTTCACACAAGTTATGATCACACCACTCTATAACGACCCACCTTGGTTTTGATGACACGATTAGCTTCGAGGTTGTTGCTCTCTTCCTCCATACCCTTCGAGTTGTGTTGAGGATATCTCCACACAATGACTACATCCATCTCTAGTTGTTGTCGCTCCTCGAACTCTCTATTTCGAAGATGCTGCATTAGCACTAAAAATGAATGATCGTTCAAAGATGGGCAGCAGTGACGAGCCGTACGATTTCATGCCGTAAAGCTACACAGCTGTTCACAGTGAAGGTATCGCAGGATTAAAAGATTTAAAAATGTGTCAAAATGACCTTTTGCACTTCTAGAGAGAGAAGTGCTCTCTATTTTAAAGATGCTGCTTTGGAGCTATAAGTGAATGGTAGACAGAAAGAAACAGGTTTGGAGAGTACGGTGAGTGGTGTGGAAACCTCCAGTCTATTTCCTGAATTTTGTGGCGTTTCACTTTTGCGCTAGGAAGACGCGAAGGTAGACTTGTCCTCGGTCTGGATAGTTTTGGTGCGTCATCTCGGTCATGGTTAGGAGCTGGGTAGCGTAGACAGATGCTGGTTCCTGTGGTGATGTGGTTCCGTCATCCTGCAAGTCCCACTGACAATGAAGGTCAATGAACTTGGTAGGAAATTCTGAACGAGACCTATATGGTCTTTTAGCGCATCGGACGAGGTTCACCGAAGCTGTTCTTCAGCACACGACTAGAAAGTCTTACTGGCTACAAAATCTACAAGTTGCAGCCAGATCGATTTGATCTCCGCAGAGTTACTGTGCTCCGAACACGCCTTGCGTATTATTTGGCACAACAACGGTCGATGTTCTTCGCGCTCTTACTCGCCCAGATCACAGTTCTGATGCTCCTAGTAAAACCATTAAAATCAGCAGTAAAAGTTCTATCAAATGGTATCAAGCTTGGCCAATTTCGAAAACCTCGTTTTTCGATGACGTGATCGTCCTTCTGCGACGTCCTAGAAGCGGACTCGTCCTCGATGCGAAATTGTCAAAAAAACCATGTTTCCGAAAGCGGTCGAAATCGACATCGTTCGATAGCGTTTTTCACGATGAACAGAGCAGTACTATTGCGAGTGTCGAAAACTCAAATCTGGGCATGCAAGAACTCAAGAAACTCTAAGCGCTATCTTCCGCCACTCTAAATTGACAGATGGGGCTTAGGCACTTCAGAAAGCTAGAGAGTTGCGAGCATGTCGTCGTAAAGTACATTATATGTCCCCCTAGCCTACGCGTTTGTAGGCCGTTAGGTCTCCGCGTTTTCCAGCAGAGGTCGACTGAAATCCGAAAAAATCGTGTCACTCAAGGCTAACCTGCATATTCGCGCCCCTGTAACTTTACCTGGTCATAAGCTACACCGTTCCACTTTATAGGGCTGCTACGCCGTTTCACTACCTACAATACCCGCAAGTTGCAGCCGAAACGATTCGGACTTAACAGAATTATTGCGCTCCGAACACGGTCGCGCGTTCAATTTGCAACTCGATTTTTCGATTTTTCGATTGATAGGTTCGATCCTATATGCGTCGTTCACGGCGCTCTCTAAAGGCTCGCTGGACAGTCTTTGAGCAATTCCTGAGTAGGGCAGCTGCAAATTTCTGATAAAACTCCCCAAACGCTCACTCTACAAGCTGTCCCCCCTCGATTGATAGGTTCGATAATATATGCATTGTCCACGGCGCATCCAAAGGCTCGCTGGACAGTCTTAAAGCAGTTCCTGAGCTGGACGGCTGCAGATTTGTGATAAAACTCTTCAAACGCTCACTCTTGAAGCTGTCGCTCGATCGCTCTACAGGTTGTCGTGCCCACTCGATTGATTCTGTCGGGCCTATATGCATTGTTTAACTCTACTGAGATTCATAGATCATAAGATAGAGCTTGAGCTGCTGAGCTCAAATATATGTTTCTTTTTACAAGTACTTGATTTTTGAAAAAGTTATTTAAAAAGGCCGCTTTGGATCGTTCCAAATTGGCCTATGTTGACCTTTCCAGGATTTCCGGCGAATGAACGGAGGAACATGTCCGGTACTGTAGACTGGGAGTTTCGACACAACTCACCGTACTCTCCAAACATGTCTCTTTCTGTCTACCATTCACTTATAGCTCTAAAGCAGCATCTTTGAAATAGAGAGTACTTCTCTGTCTAAAAGTGCAAAAAGTTATTTTAACATATTTTTAAATCTCTTAATTCTGCGATACCTTCACTGTGATCAGAAAATCCATTTAAATCCAAAATTATCAATCTCTGTCCCATAACGGCAAACAGATAACGCGCGCAGGTGTGGACAGCTTCTCAGACGAGCACAGCTTAAACATTAATCCGCTGGATTACTCTTTTTAGGCGATTTTGGAGAATGAGGTCTGTGCTACTTTAACAGAAGTGACCAGTCGCAGAAGGCTACCCTGTTCAAAGCATGGAACGAAATGCAGCGAGTACTTGCGGCGCGTGCTCATGAATTTTTCCGCCGTTTCCGCTCCTGTATTCACAGTAAAGGAGCCAGTGTCAATTACGACTTATTCTGTCGTGTTTGCAAGATCATTTTCCATATTTCTGAAATGAATATTTTAAAACATACTGCGCAATACTATTTCCACAACCGTCATTTAGTGTGTCAATACTTTTTACGCACCTTGTATTGTGCACACCATTTGAACTCTAAGTCACAGCGAAAGGGATTTTGTGCCACCCCCTCAATCTTTCATCCATGCTGTAGTTGTGTTTATTTTTGTTAAAGCGTTTTTTATATCATGCATCTAGTTTTGTATGTAGGTCTAGAGATCGGAGTTCATAGCGTGCCGTCATTTTCATTACTGATAGCCTTACTCTGGCCGCAGCAAACCTATGTGTCCTTCTGCTGCTATAGTATCTGTGTACCTAACGGTTTCGTTTCAGTGACCCTTCCTCCAGTTCTTGATTAGCCGCTAGACATGTGGCTTTCTCGAATTTCTGTTGATTATTTGCTTGTTAGAGAGCGAGGAGCTCAGTCGGAATCGGATTTCCCGCTCAGGTCAACCAAATCCTTCCATCTGTCCGGGGTCGGTGAATTGGTAACATGCTTGTCTTCCAAGAATTAAGTCCTGACCTGTCTATCGGCTGTCCACAGCAAATTATCGTATTGGCCAGATAGGCATTAAAATGGCCTCCACGACATTTCTTAGAAGTTTAATGAGTGGTGCTTCCCAGTAGGAATTGAATAACTCTGTCTTCTACCCTTTATCCTTACGTGCTTGTTCTGATGTCTTGCAAATTGTTAAAAAAAGCTTTATTTGCGAATCACAAAATGCCGCTGGAAAATGACGCTCACTTTAGATTTTGTTCTAGAGCTCTTCATCTAAAAATGAAGGCAATTCGACATCTCTTTATAAGAAGGTGCTGTTTTTCGGCAAAATTTTGGATTAATAGCGGACCCATTTCCATGTAGGTATAACATTTTCACGTGATATGGTATGCAAACATTTGTGTACAACGACGTGCGTGACGTCAAACAACTCCATCACGCAGGCGCCTTCCACTTTGGTCTCCCGGAACTTATCCAAAAGGGCACAGGTGTTAGGAAGTTGAGCTGGAATGAACCGCAGTAGTTGTGCGAGAACCAAGTTCAGCAGCCAAGATATACGGCCTGCAGAACCACTTATGACTTATGATAGGCGTAACAGCGAAGGTTCACTAAGAAGGGAATGGTCTGAAGCGTATATCTGAGGGGAGGAAGTAGGGAGAATCATTAACCCTCAATTTGTATAAAAATGTGTTTATTTTTTGCCAAGTCACAAGGGGTAGGGGTCCCTGAAGTCACAATGGAATACGGCACATCACGAGTTAGGGAGTCTTGTACGCCCGCGGTGCCTCTGCCGATAAGCGGCTCAGAGCGCAGTGGAATGACGTTGCGTCATGCGAGGAGGGTCGAGGGTTTGTTTCTTCTGCGCTGCTCCATTTTTTCACTTCAACTGACTGGTTGAGATTCGAGGGATTCTGACGTCTATACTATTTTCAGACGTTTTTTGCACATTTTCCAGCTGGAAGCTGTGGAGAGTACCTTTCTAACGACTTGTTTATTACTGACCGGGTTTTTAACCGCAACATCGTTGTCAACTTCAATTTGGCGTGCTTCGAAGTCCTTTATTATGCTGGCCATCCTTTCGGCCAGCTTGATTTTTTGCCTCGGATGTTCCTTGTCTAAAGGTGGACTACACTTCAGCGTGAGCAGTTGAATCACCACTCGAGCATTGGCAGACATTGTTGGTGTTAGGTTTTAGAAAACCTCCAGCAGACCCCTGATTTCCAGATGATTGCAAAGGTGAGAGAAAAAGCGTATCGATGCAGTTCATGTTAATTTGCAGGATCCTCGATAGACCTCGTTTTTCATTTGAACCACCTTCGACGTCACATCCTAGTCTCTTTTGAAAATCCGAGCAGGAGGTTTGCAAAATGGTATAGACGCCAGAATCCCCCAAATCTCAACTAGTCAGTTGAAATGCAAAAATGCAGCAGTGCAGAAGACCCAAACCATCGACCTTCTTCGCATGAAGTAATGCTACTTTCACTGCGCTTCGAGCCGCTTGCTGGCAGAGGCATCGCGGGCCTACAAAGCCCCCAAACTCGCGATGCGCTGTATTACATTGTGACTTCAAGGACCCCTACTCCTTGGGTTTAACGACTTGGCAAAAAATAAACAATTTTTTATACTAAATACTAAATGATGGGTGGTGTTTCCGGGCAGACGGGATGCTCAAACTTCAGCCGCGCTGTGATGCTTTCAGAGAGGACTGCTGACTTTGCATCCTCAACCTACTTTAGACGGTGGAACTGAGTTTACTAATTTCTTCAGGAGTGGACTGACAGTAGACGGTACTGTCCTGAACGTGGAGTACGGTAATACTCACATCAGGTTCTTGTGGTAGCATCACAGACTAGCCTTCCTTATCACTAACGCCCACTTTAATTGTTTCTAAGGCCGTCAAGTTCCGGATCTCCCTCAGAGCCCTGCGCTGATCAGCTGTGAGATTTGGAGATATCCGCCCTGGCATGTTTCTCTGCAGAACTGTGAGTAGGAAGCTGCCTATGCGGGCAAAGGAGCAGGTGGATGGGCACAACAGGTGTAAAGTCGCCATATTCATGGGGGAGCAAAGGCTGCGAAGTCATAGTGGCGCAGGATTTGAGTAGCGGTGACGATCCTGGCTCACGAGGTCGGTATCGCAGCGCGCAAGGCCTGATTGTCCCATCCAACAAAATCTCGCACGAATACAGCTCACAAAACAAGCAATTGTTAAGAATACCATCAAACAACCAAAATAACCAAGAAATCATAATTTAGGATTTTCTAAGGCGAGTCCTTAAGTGTTTTGGTTCATCTACGTACGAAACACCTACTTAAACTACAGTAAGCCATAATCTCACCCAAACTATCGCAATTCAGCCGTACATCCAATTGTTTCTTGTGTACTTTACGTCAGTTACGCCGCAGTGCATTACAGTATGCTGTTATTGCTTCTCAAGTACTCGGAGTTTTGATTTTAAATGGAAATAATGACCATTTTCACATATATTTAACATGCCCTTCATTCTGAGCCTTGAATTTAAGTAAAATTATCCGTATCTATAGCAGTACCCACGATTATTAATCCATAATTCGGTTGTACTTACCTTACTATTTCGGTGGGTTTAGCATTTTCCTTCTCACATTTTCTCACTCGCACTTTTTCTTACTCCTTTCTCTTTTACCTTTTGCACATAGCTATACCGATGGGGTTTATAAAAGTAGCTACTGGCATGGGAGGGCAAGTACTACGCCTCCGGTATAGCTATTCCTCCGGGAGTGCCGACCCCGGGAGGCAGCCCCTCCAAAACCGTTAGGTAACCTTCCCACTCGCTAAGGATCTGGCTGTCCTTAACGTTTGATCTAGGGCCAAAAAACAACAGTAGTACACTAAAACAAGCTTCTTACTTTCAGGCTAGCGTTCTTCTTAAAAGTAAGGTAAAGGCACGTACAACCTCATGAATTTTGGTACTGCTATAGGTAGCACTAAATGCTCACATAATTGCACTATCTGTGGCATTATTGACTGTAATAATTACATTATGTGTAACACTACTGGCTTCAAAATCCCTACCTTTAAAGAATGCTCTGCTAACTGTCAAAGTACAAATGTTATATATTGCCTTACTTGTAATGGTTGTAGTAAGCAATATGTCGGCTTAACTACTAGAAAGTTAAGAATTAGAACACTGGAACACCTCAGTAACATTAACAAAAAATGCAACAGTAAAATATTCTATACCCATTTTAAATGTAACGATAATTGTAATAGCTTCGTTGTCTCTGTCCTAGATAACTTAAATGAAAATATGGACATCAATATTTTAAAAGATAAAGAACTCTTCTGGATTAAGCTTCTTATGACAGCTTATCCATACGGTTTTAACGACAATATTAAAGGATATGGTAATATCTCTCATATACCTAACCCTTTGTCATATAAAGGTAATCATCCATTCTTTAACCTCAAAGTTGTTAAATCCAGGAGAAATAGGGGAAATAAAAGGACTAGCAAAACCCAAAAAATGTCTTCGCAACAGATCATCGAAGAAATTACTTCCTACATTAATGATACAAGCCACACCTATTTTGACTTGTTTCGTTTCCTTAAGTCCAAAACTAAAAATTATCTCACAATTCTGACTAATATTACCATTAATGACATTGACAAATTTAATCTTACCAAAGAAAAAATTAGTGCTCTTCTCAGTTCTTTATGCTTTTTCCATTTTCGTAACGCTACAATAAAACCAAAAACGTCAAGGATTGCACGTATATTAAATTCCTTTTTATGATGAAAAACTGGACCTATTCAAATACATAAAATTATAAATGATAAACAAATCACAAATATTATCACAAATAGTAGCTCGGTTAATTACAAACCGTTCCGAATAATCTATCAATATAATGATCCACTGTCAAAAAAACTTTTCAATTATAACAAATTCCTACGTAGCTTGGATCACACCTCCGTAAACAATGTCCTATGCTTATGTCATAAATTTTCCAACTTTATAGACCCATATCACAAACATATAGTAACGGAAGACGCTAATTTCTTTAAAAATACCTTGCTATACGATATAATTAGAAAAGGCACAAAATATAGAGAAAAACCTTCGTATAAACATAACGAACTTGTTGCCATTTGGAATAACTTGTTTATTTATGTTTATAAACATTATGCAAAAATTAAAATCTCGTTATAAATTGAACAAATGTCATATGAGCCAAATTAAAAGCAGATTAGAAAACTTTTTTATAACCGTAGATATAGACCGCTTCTCTATTGCTGTAAGAATAAATACAACCCAATAGAATCCAGTATGCTTCATACTATTTACGAGTATCAAAAAGCCTTCATTTTCTGTCCCTTGGATAAAGCTTCCTCGAATTATGGCATTATTTGCAAAAAGTTATATTTAGAAATTTTGTTGAAAGAGATGAGCTCTGGAAATAATATTTATACCATTACTAATAAAGATGAACAAGATATTCTAAGAAAACAAGCCATTACTATTAAGAACTTACAACTATAACATATTGAAACTGGTGTAGTACCTTTAATGTTTTGCATACCTAAACTGCATAAGACACCCATCAAGTTTAGATTCATTACCGGCGCACATAATAGCAATATTAAACCTTTAGCTATAGAAATAAAGAACATTCTAACACATTTTCGTAATCAATTTAAGAATTATACTTTAAACACAAGACGCATCAAAACCTTTTGGTCTATTAATAATATTAATATTTCGGATGAGATAGCCTCCCTATCCAATAAAAACATCAAAATATTTACTGCTGACTTTTCCGATATGTTTACTAATATTCCGCACAACGTCATAATACGCAATATCTCTGAAATAATTAACATTTGTTTTAAAAACGCTAATAAGCAATTTTTGATATGCACTAATAATAAGGTGTTTTATTCAGCGGCTCCTATCCTTAAAGAAGGTTATAGAACATATAAAACACAAGACATAATATATATTATGGAATTTCTACTTAAAAACAGCTACTGTAAGGTTGGAAATATATTGTTTAAACAAACCAAAGGTGTGCCACAGGGCGGCAATGCCAGCCCACTCATTGCTGATCTTACATTATGTCTCTTTGAATTCAAATACTCTCATAAAAAAGTTAACTACGAACACGAATTCCACCCCTTTAGATATATGGATGATATTTTAATTATTCATGACCTAGAAGAAACAGAAGTTGACAATATACTTAACAACACTTATAATAATGTAATGATGCTAGAAAAAACACATACCAGTTCCTATAATTGTAATTTCTTAGACCTAACTATACATATTAAAGATGGCAAAAGTATCACTAAGCAATTCAACAAGACAGACAGCTTTTCGTTTAAAGTCTCTAGACTTCCACATGGTAACAATTATATTTCAAAGACACTAAAACAGTCAATAATTTATACAGAAGCTCTTAGAATAGCCCGCAATTGCACAGAGTACATAGATTTTGAAAGTAGGTTGTGTAACCTTATACGCATTCTTGTTGAACTGGAATATGATAAAAAGCTTATCTATAAGGCAATATTTTTATGCATACTTAAAAATAAGTGCATTTCTTATAAGTATAACAAATTTAGTACACTTGTAGGTACTAAAAAATTTGTAAAAGAAATTTTAAATTGCACTTGTTTATGAATCTCAATCTGGTCAAAAAAACCAACAGGCCTGTCTTCGCGCCTTTCTTTTGATCACCACGCAGTATAAAAGGCGCAACACTCCTACCCTACTGATGAGCCTAAGGAGTGTTTACCATTTCTTTCTCAGTAAACTGCCTGTCTAGAGTTCATAGGCGAAACAGGCTTAATATCATTAATTTCTTTACTTGAGGATTGCGCTCAAGGACCCCACAATTAATAGGAAGGAGGAACGTGTGGCCGTGACCCAGGAATTGGCTCTGTTTGCCAACCTCTGTGAGATTGCCCGGGAGGTCGCCAGCAGGGGTGTGCGTAATTACGATTTTCGATTTACGATTTTACGATTTACGGCGATTTCTGGCAAATTTTTTACGATTTACGATTTACGACATTTTGGGTCGTAAATCGTAAATTTTCGTAAATGTGGTCTTTGATCAACAACCAACTGGCGACCAAATTTGTGTGGAGTAGGTTATAAGATGTGCCCTACTCTAATGGTCCCTCTTACATGTAGCTCATTCCCAGTTCATTTTAGAGTTGATTTCTGATGATGTGTTCTAATGTGTTACAGTGTTAGATAATATCGTCCTGTGCACAGGCTTCTCGAATCGACTTTTCTCTTTGCTTAACTAACTTTCCCATTTCACTGACATTGTAAGGGCTCCCGTTTGGAACCGGACACGTTCAAGAGTAGAAACAAGTGCAATACAATAGGAAACAGGTGCTCCGTCACGCCAATCGGCGTGCCTCGCGCGATGTTACAGTATCACTAAGCTGAATAGAATCAGATCAAGCTAGCTGCTCTGCGTATCCAGCTTTCTTTCTTTCCTAGCAGCACAAAGGACAATATTCGAATACTCTAGCGCCAGACTGACTACGAACACCTTCACTTCTCGTCTTCAAACGGTCAACTTCAGGCAAAAATCGACATTTTCGATAGATCAGATCGATTTTGGTAGGACGACGAAACGCCTTTTTGTCAGAACCGAGGATTCCCACCGCTTCTAACGCTATGTTAAACTGAAAAATTTTTCCATGTGGGACCGCTACAGCAGTGTCCCCTACTAGTTGCCTCCTTTACTGGAACTGACCCCCCCCCCTTCCCCCAAGCACTGGTACAGCACTACTGGCACCCCTGACTGGACCTGGTTTCCCATTTCGGGACTGATCTATGCTTTGATCAATATCGATTGACGGTGATCGACCCTTTTAAAACGAACTTCAGATTTGTGTTCAGTGACCTCGATTACTCCCAGGGCTGAAGTTCCCATGACAAGTCGTCTGTAAATTTCTCGCTATTTTCGCTGTCCGTAATTCCCCCTATATTTTTTGACTAATTTATGAGTCATCGGTTAGAGGATTATTATATAGTATGATAAGCTCATGTCTAGAAGGCAGGGGAGGCTGGGGTCCTCCATTACCGGTCCAGAGCTGGCAAGGCGCATCGCATTCCTACTGGCGAAGGTTGTTCCATTCCAGCCCATAGAAGGACATTGGAAGCAGTTTCTTAGAGAAAGAGAGGGAGCATTCTTTGATCCGCGCCCTGTTTGGTAATAACGTCTTGTCAATTTGCTTATAATATGTTCATGTAAACCCCATCGAATAGAACTGACGCAAATCCATAATCGAACATCATTCGTGATTGCTAGGGTCTAGACGGTTGCTACACTCATGTCGAAAGGACAAACCGCTAATGTTTGTTATATGTCGCGAGGACGGGGAGCATTGAGATGGGAACTCCTCATCGAATCAGGCCGCATTGAATGGGCACGTCATTCAGAGAGGGCTTGTATGTACAGTTGGAACCCTGATCGGCTGGCATGTGTTCGGTGTGTGCTCTGGTTATTATTGGCTGGCGCGCTGCCACCTACCAATGCTGCTTACCTTCGCAACATGTACCAATGGTTCTATCGGTTTGCATTGTGCTTTATAGGGTCGAGCAAATTGATATAAAAGATCAGTAAAATCGAGCGCGTAGCATTTCTAGAAAAGGTCGAACTGGTTTTGACAGTCTTGATCTGCAATTTCGGTGATGGTGTTTATCGTATTCACCCTATCTAATCAGCTTACGATGCTGCATGCTCTCGGAGAGCAAACGCTCGTTACGGAGCTGGCGAAGGGTAGCGAGTGCTGGGAGTTATCAAATGGTAGAGCAATATTATCCCTTTGACGGCATTGTCCGACCATGTCGTCGGTCTCTTTTTTTGCCGCGTGGGACAATGTCCGACGATGTAATCGAACACCATCATAAAAATAGTTCAAAAATAGTTCATGAAAAATTATCACACATTCTATAGAACAATTTTAATCAATGAGTCCGCTAATAGCTGTAGTCAAGATGGTCCATGGAAAACTTCATTTGTTACTGTTTTTTCAGACGTAACAAATCAGTAATACAAATAAAATAATAGAAATAATCAGCGCTTGGGGAAAACGCGCGCTATCCCATGCGGCAAACACCTGAAAACCCCTTCGCGCGTGTCTTGAAGGCGTTATGAAGTTTTCGAAATCTTACAAGTGCAGGAGCAAGAAACCGGCGCATTAGTCAATGGTGAAACTTTTTTGAAATTTTAAGTTCTGAAAGCGATTTTTCCGCTGTTGTTTCCGCTAAATCCTAGATCTATATTCAAGCTAAAGCCTTGGTAGTAAGTTAGGAATTTAATGAATATTCAACCAATGCAAGCTTTTTGTTGGAATGCCATGCATAGGCTTGAGCAAAGTTTTCGAATTCACAGTTTTTTTTTCGACTTTCCTGAAAGGTGTAAAGATTGGTTTGGACGATGTTTTACTATCAGGAAGCCGTGACAAGAGAAACAGTTTGGTAGGAAAACTGTTCGGATGAAGCTGAAAACTGAAACTAACACGACCGTTAAATAAATATTGAATCACACCCGATTAACATTAGCAGAAAGAGCCTCTGAAAATTTAATTGTACTGAACTACAGTTCAAGTGATTCTTACGATTTACGGTTTACGATTTACGATTTACGACGGTTTTTTCGTAATTACGATTTACGATTTACGAAATTTCAAATTTCATTTACGCACACCCCTGGTCGCCAGCAAGAAGATCGCTGAAGGGCTGATCCGAAGGGAGGACTCATTCACCCACATTTGTCTCCATCCGAAGGGTGACTCAATATCCTTTCGGCTGTTTACATAAGGTCTTTTGGGTTGTCTTCCTCACGGTTCGTCTCCTTCTCCCTTTAGCTTCTGAGATGCCTGAAACTTGTAATGACTCCTGGATGGGTAATTTCTCTACTCCCCTTGTCTTTGCCAGGCTCTGAAGAAGGCGGTTTCGCCGAAACCTAAGCCGAATAAACGTTGGATATCAATCTTGGCACGACAGCTCTACGACTACCTGCCATACTGTTCTTGGCATGATGATTTTACACTATTACTATTATTATTCCTCATGGTGTAAAAGGGGCTACTTTACAAACATGGCCAACTGACGAAAGCGACTTATTCGGGACTTCCCAGCAGATAGTGATAAATTTTTTAGTGGTTGTGTCGTTTTTCTAGCGCTATTCTTCCGACTAACATAAATCCTAGGAAAAAGTCGTCAATTTCGCAGAATACAGCACAACAACCTACCAGGGAAGCGACAAAACATATGCTTCCAACTTTCCACAGTGACAAATATATTAAAAGGGGAATAAATGAGTTGGATGTAGTCATCGAGCTTCCAATTTCCTCTTTCATTCAAAAACATTAGCGTCGTATTGACGTGCCTCGTTTTATAGCTGCCACCCCTGCTACATCCTCAGTTACTTCCTGCACAGTCAACATTGTCTGCTTCAGGCTTATCTAAGGCATTATTATTGCAAGCCTTCCAAGAGAACGATGTGACAAGCAGAAACACCGACCTGCCCGCTCGAGATGGACTTCGTGCGACTTGCCAGCATGTTAGCACAAACGATCACTGGTGTCACTGGCATAGTGGCCAATTCCGTTCTCATTTTTCTGATTCTGAGGAGAACTCCGTCTCAGATAGCTGCCTACTCGATTCTTATTTTCAACTTTGCTCTGTGGGATCTTCTCACCTGCGCCGGTGCAGTGTTGGTGCAACAGAGGTAAGGAGTTCGATTAAACATACCATTTTGACGTCAAACCGGACACATTTTAAAACGAATTAAACTCTCTTTCAAGCACTTGGGGTTTTTGAAAACAAATTTAGCATCTTCAAATCAAAACGACTTTTCTGACGCTAATCTAGAGAATCTTCAAGAAATATAGAATACTTTTTGCCTAACGAGGATTAACCTTTTTGAAGTTGTTTATGATGTACCGTCCGCACCTATGTCACTCTACGCAAACAGAATTTTTGCTATCATTTAATAGAAAAAATCGTTACAATCCAGTCGAGTGCATTGTGTGTTCTGCATTTTGATGCACTAAATGACTAATTCGTCCTTCGCTTAGAAACAACTATCAATTGACTTATTTCCTTAAAAAGTAAAAGCTTATAAAACTGCAAATGGTGTGTTCATTTACATATTGTAGGTGGTGAATTCAGAAATGTAAAAAAGTTAGCAATTTTTCGAACAAAACAAAAAATTTATTTCTCTCTAAGAATCTCTATTTTAATGAGGGAAAACTCGTTTTGATTCAAAAAGTATTTAGCTTGATTTTGACAGCATCGAGTTTGCTTAGCTGGTGAGCAGTTTGCTTAGGTGAGTGTCCAGTTTGACAAGTAAATGGCATATATGCAGCAAGTGGAAAACGTCGCCAAGGATTAGAAGATTTCAATAGTTTCTGCTTCAGTCAACCAATTTTTTCTTTGCAAATACTGTTCTCACTTTCTCAGGCTTTGTCAGTTTACTTTCCTTGAAGCTTCAGGGCCGGATATCTTTTCTTATAGGGTTATACCTAATGGAAACGGTTTATACTACGCCTCCTACGACCCATGCAAATTCTTTGGGCCACAAGTCTGCTATGTCGGGTATGTCTATAGTTCTCGTTATATTGCACTTCAAGCGCTGAAACTACTTAAAACATATAGGATGAGATCTCATGGATAGCGCAGTTTTTTCTTCTCATTGATCGAACAGCTTCAGTTTTAAACAGTGTTTAAAATGCTGTGCGTTCAATTCCACTAATAGAGTTAAAGTATTTCACGCCTTATATATTAGATCGGTCGAAAAGGTTCTGCCATTCGAGTGCATCGAGCGTTCCTACCTTTATATTTCTCTACACGAGTTGATTGCAGTTTTGGCACGCTCACGTGAAGAGGAACAGCGGTTTAAAAAGTAAATAAAATCCGTAATATCTCTCGTTATAACTCATGAGCTTAAATCTTTTGTCTTCTAATCCAATAAGCTTGATTCTCGCATCGTTGAGCTTCATGGTGAATCTCGGAAACCCTGATACAGAATTGAATATTAGGGTGATTCATACGTTCTTGCGATCTTTTTGATATTTTTCAATTTTTTATATATTTTGACCTAACCAGCCTTACTCAACGAAATATTGCCCATCTTCGTCGATAACTGTTCTCCATCGTTCCGGCAAGGAATCGATGCCGTGGCAAATCCGGAGGTTTCGAGAAAGTGACGAAGGTCGGATTCGAGTGGCGCGCGATCCATCGTATTCCAGTGAGCTAGCGATCGAGACAAATAGGATTCAGTTGTAGCAAGGTCTGGCGAATAGGGTGGGTGAGAATCACTTCCCATTCTAACAGCTGCAGCTTTTGGCGGGTCATTTTCGAAGTATACGGTTGTGCACTGTCATGGAGGAAATACACCTTGTCGAGTTGTGGGCGTTTAATCTGAAGAGCGTGGCTGAGTTCTTGTAGCTGGTTGCAGTACACCTGATGGTTAGGTGGCACCAGATGGTTTGGTGGCACCAGAATGGAGAAGCTCCCAATACACAGCACCACGAATGTCCCGAAAACGCTCAGCATCTCCTTTCTTGAGTTCAGATGACCGTTGAAAGCTGCTGACGGCTCCTCCTCTGCTGGAGTCCAGTCATATCTTGCTGTGTGTGTCACATAGAGTACCCATGAAATGAGCGAGTCCAATCAGTCAGTCAGCTCGTGTGGTGTGGTCAGGTTACAGGTCCGACCTTCTCACTTTTTCTAGTCTATTTATTTATTTATTCATTTACGCGAAGTAATGTTGTAAAAGAATTAAACAACAAAATACAAGACGAGAATTTCGCTAGCTCAGAGTATGCAGGGGAACACATCAAATAAAGGATGATGGGAAAAATGAAGTGGCAACTAATAAATAATAAACAGTAGAGGCCAAGTCAAGTCAAGTCGCTATCAGGTAGAATTGGGCACCGTAAGAGGACTAGTGTAGATCGAGCAATTACACCAGTAGCGCTGTTTTTCCCTTGGAAGCGAGAGAAGATGTCCCTAGCGAGATCTTTGTCCTGACCCAGAACTCAGTCTGTTAAAAGTACTGGGGCTTGATGCCAAATTAACTCGAGGCGAACGCATTCGACTGAGACCTCAGGCGGACAGGCCTAGGGGCCCTCAAGCTAGAGGTTCTTAGAAACCATTGGATCCTCAACCAGCTAATGCAGCATTGCTCCAAGAGCGAAATGTTAAATTCGGGTCCCCTCGAGTGAGCTAACGACTTAAACATGTGCACACTAGTTGACACATAGGTAGCGGCAAGGGGTGGAAGAGTATCAGCTGTGGGTACAGTGCCACCATCATTAGCTACACAGATCCATAGACTTTAAGTAACCATCTCGGTAGCAGTCAAACCGGTGGCAGCCAGCTTGATACATAACTGAAATCAATTCACGTTGGAGAGGCGGTGCAGTTCACAAGTCATTCAAGGGACTTACCAGATCGTAGCTATTTTGCTCTCACACGCCAAAGAGTTTGATCTAGCGACCTTCTAGAAGATTCCATTGCACAATATAAGCGAGCTCTATGTCATTGAAATCCCATCAACGGAGTGACAGCTGCCGGCACAACCAATGACGGAGGACGCCAGAGGAACAGCCAACCGCCGACCAGCCAGCCAACCAGCCAATCGACGACTAGCCAACCGCCGTCCACGCCACCGTTCCACCTGGAGCCACCAGCCAACTCCACAACTCACCGGCCGAAGCCACCAGCAACGCCACGACCCACCAGCCGGCGCCTCAACAGAAGGACCACCAGGACGTCCCCAAGAGACCTCAGCAATCTGAAATAAATGTGTGTTTACACACAAAGGAATGAACCCGAGTCGCGCATCCGTGAGCAGCTACAACGGCCTCTGCGCCACATCACGACAGGTCACTGTCGAGAGCGCATGCCCCATAACATTCTGTAGTGAGGCGGCGTTTAGCGAGAGAATCCAGACCCGACCCCATACACGATTACAACAGAATTCAGTTGCGATCCGCAGCCGAGGGAGTTAGTGAATGGAAACGGCTGAGAAGGGGAAAAAGGTTGCGTGAGTGGGCGAAAAAGGTTGCAAGCAAATTGAAGGAGACGTTGCATCCAACTGACTAATAGAGTCCCTTACTATCAGGCGCTCTACGGAAGGATCTAACCGAGGCAGCTCCAACAGCTTCTTCAGGAATTTCGTTCCACAGAGAAATCACTCTGCATGTAAACGCCTGATGAAATTGCTGAGACCTAATTTTATCCATTGTGAGCCTCAGCCAGTGTCCTCTTGTGCGACTGTTGAAGTTTTAGAGGGTGAACATATCGTCTTCATCAATGTCAAGTAACCCCGCATTAATTTAAACAGGAGAACCTTGTCATAAACAACCCTACGTAGTGCTAGCGAGGAGGTTTCAAGCAAGCTAATTCGTTCCTGATATGGGACCCCAAGTAGGCCAGCTCTCGCAAATATCCGCGAGATAAAGTTTCTCTAAACACTTTCCAGGGTATCAACCGAAGACTGTTTGTATGGAGACCACAACTGAGGACAGTATTCGACAATAGGCCTAACACAGGTGATAAACAACTTGAAAACAGTGTACAACTTCCTTGTGGCAAAAGCTCTGAGTATGAAATTAACCCTCGTTTGTGCATTAGCCGAAATTGAACTAATGTGTTCATCAAAGCATAGAGTGTTAGGATAAGAAGCACCTAAATCACGGACCTGGGTAGTGACCCGAAGTTCCTTTCCTCCCAGGAAGAATCGACAGCTTTGGGGATGGTGTCGCCCTATCAACATGACCACAGACTTTTCATGTAACACATCCAACATCCATTTACGGGACCACCGAAATTGGCATTGTCTACCTGGTCCTTCCTTGTTTATCGCTTTGTCATGTCGCTGATGCACAGAGCAACCGTCCGAGGTGACCTAAGGCGGGACGAATAGATTCCGTGGCGATAGAATTGCGGAGTCGAAACTCCCGGAATTCTATCGCCACGGTATCCATTTCCTGCCGGAACGATGGAGTACAATCATCGACAAAGATGGCCGATACTTCCAAGAGTAATGTTAGTTTGATCAAAATATATAAAAGTTTGAAAAATATCAAAAAAATCGCAAGAACATATGAGTCACCCTAATATTAGGTCCGATCTATTTTTGAAACAAACCATGTACACTTTCTTTTCTGTTCAGATATAGTTTCATGCTGCATGGATTCTCCCATATGCTGTGGAGTCTACTATTTTCATTCTACTACCGCTACAACGTATTGGAACACGAGCCGCCAGCTAAGCGAACAATACTATCAATGCTTGTCTTTGTGTATACTCCATCATTCTTCCAATTTGTAAGTTTTTTTTTTGCTGGACACATTCTAAAGAGAAGTAGAGTACCAGTATCAGGTTTAGGTGTCGTTCAGCTTTGCAAGTGATAATTCTGACAAAGTAAGACGTGCAATAGAGGAAGGACTGGGCTATAACGTGAGCGGCGAATGCGTCAGTGGTCATCTGGACATTATGAAGTGGAAAACACTGTTCACGATACTACATATGACTGTACCGGTCATCCCGGTATACATCACGATTCTTCTCCTTAGAAGAGCGATCATCTCCAAAATAAGCATCGAGTCTATGTTTCAGCAGAGTCGACAACTTCATTCACAGCTACTTAAGGTAAGCGAACTCATTGTGTATTTTTTTAAAAATTGTGGATATACGCTAACTTAGAAACCAGTTTTTGGTCTAACGATAAAGGAAATGCTTATGCTTTAGCTAGACATTTTTTGGGATGAGCCACTCTTTCTGCTTCTGCGTGATGTCGTGGGGTAATTTGAATGCGTATTTGGCTCATTGACTTGCTGTCCCATAAAGATCGTCCGACTTGCGTTAGTATTCAGGAGACGTCTCGCAGACGTCGGACGTCGTTTAAGATGCGTCGGAATCCGGAAGACAGCTTCATAGCAAGAGTTTAATTCTGATAGGAATGCCAATATCGATCAACACTGTTATGCATTTCTTGACCGCTGATACCGGTTTTTCGTCTTGATTCGACCGAATGGGATGGGAGTCGACGCGAGCGTGACAGAAAACGGTTCAGATTTCTAAAAGAAGGAAATTTTTAATCACCAAATCAATATCGATCGACATTAACGATTTTTAGCCGGTGATACTGATTTCCTCCCAGAGTTAACCGATTCACGAGGGATTTTGCGAGGGATTATCGCCGATAGATGAGCTTCATAGTAGAAGGAAAGTCCCGGCCGAAGACTAATATCTGTCGCTGTTATTGATTTTATTAGGCAATCCGAACCTTCCTTTGTTTGCTTGCCGTTCTATTATAGCACTGCAGCTGTGCGAAGTCAAGCAGTGCTACCGTTCAAGGTATGAGGAGTGGTGGGATTTCGTCTTTCTGATGGAAAGGCTTTTCACCACTGAGCGAAATCTATCAGATGCCCAGCACCTATGGAAAATGTCGACTTTTGCCTGGCGTTGATCGTTTGAAAATGGGCAGCAGTGGCGGGCTGTACGGTTCCATGCTGCAAAATTACACAGCTGATCACAGTGAAAGTACCACCGGATTAAAAGATTTAAAAATGCGCCAAAATGACTTTTCGTACTGGACAGGGGTGGAAACTGCACAGGAACAGCAGCTGCGTTGAAGTGGCATAAGCGAGGGGAAAACACCGAGGAGTGCGGGAACAAATACTGTAGCCGCGGAAGCCAATCTGCAGGCAGCGGCTTAGCCGCACGAGCAGGGCATGTGATTGGCTCTCGTGATTACGGTCGGTGCAACGGCGCGCAAATACCCCTCTGTGCTTTCCTGCACTCCCGCGGTACATGTTTTTGCGAAATGTGTCCAACACGGATATTTTTAAGACTCTCACATGTCAAGCTTGCCTGCCGATGCTATTTCTCGTCGCTGTTTCTACCTATGCTCTCGGCCAGTTTGGCATTTGGCATAATAAGGCGCTCGAATCTGCGAATTTTATTTTATTCGGATTCATAACTATGCTGAACCCTATGGTTTCACTCTATTTCATCACGCCGTATCGCGAATGGATCCGGGCAAGGATATGCCGTTCAGCTGCTTCGAGCGACGCCATCAGAAAACGCTGGACAAGCCAGCTTAGTGACGATGAGAGTCATAGCCGAGTGAATGCTCGCAAAGTGTACGTTAGTCATGTCGCTCGGTGAGTAGGCATTGTGAATATCCAACTCCAACATGATCCTACCCACAGGTGCATATTTCAGCAATGAACTATCAAGCAAAAAACGCATTCTTTGTCTTCCTTTACCTATTTTTGTTCAGCCTAACATAAGTGCAAAACCTCAGTGCGGTGTTCGGGACGGGTAACCTCAAACTTGGGCAACTAAGCCATTTATTAAGTGTATAAAAAATTATCACTAACGATTAATCGATAAATCGACAAGCGATGAAACCTTACAAAAAATGCTAGAAAAGCAAATGAGAAAAATAATACCCCGACGTATCGATGCCGCTTATAATGTGGAACCTAGCTTCGTTTCTTTTGCTGCCGCGAAATCCAACCTGTAGATAACACGTGAGATTCAGATCACACTCCTCTACAATCAAACTACCAATAATTAAAAGCAAAGCCTGAAATCGATCGACTTGACGACATTCTCAGCGTCTTCAAACTTACAGAGCTTCTGATGGGCTTTGTCACCATCAGCTTACTCGACTTCAGCGGTTGTTGTGCAAGGTGGCTTGGCTCAGTCTCTCTTCTACGCTGATTAAGCTTAGTTTAGTCGGTCAAGTGTTAATTTTTTGAGGCTGTAATTTTTGTGCTCATAGACCGAATTCGCCCCTACTCTGAACTACATGCCCTAAACTCCGAGGTGCTAAGAATTGATTTGTCTAATTCCATGATTCCGCATGTAGTCATGAGTCGCTAGTCAGAGTATCACTTTAACTAAAATTTTGACTTGTGGATCTTTCTCTCACCTAGATCGTTCGGATCTCTGTGCTCGGAAAAGTCAATCGTAAGGAGGAGTTTCTAGCCAAGCGGTGGCTTCCTTCGCAGGGATCTGTGAGTTTCCAACTACACGGTCTTACCCATGGGGTGATTATGTTGGGTGATCTCAGAGCTAAAGTTTATTCACTCACGTCTTAGTATGCACAAATATCTCTACGGGTATTTGGTGGCCCTCTTCGGCATCCAGCTGGAAGGTTAGCCGCCCATTTGTTACAGTATCGTGTTTTACCTTTTTTTCTTGAGAATAGGACAAGTAAAAAGGAGAGCGTTAGTCAATCTTTTTTGGGATGTGCCACACATGCTACTTCTATAGGAAGTCGTGGAGGCGATGAATACGCATTTCGGCTTTACATAGAGTAACTTGCAGTGGGCAGTCAATGTACAAGTCAGTGTTCTACCCTTCCCGTGCGAGTCTGTTCTCAAAGATCTGTACACTTTCATTCCAAAATGCGTTTGAGATGGTGGTACTGTAGACGTTGCCAGACGTTGAAGAAGACGAGTCCAAGACGCAACAAGGACAACAACAAGCAAGGACATTTCAAGAATCTTTATATAATGCTACCGTCATGCCAAGAGTTATTGAAAGTCGAACATGCACAGCAACTGCTTCTAAAAGTGTTTGCTCTAAAACATTCACTCCGACCGGCCGACTTTCGACTGCTCCCATTTTGTCGCAAAGTTGATTGTGCACGCTATTTTGCACACCCAATTTGGCACAGCAAACGTGACTTTGCGGCAAATACCAGAGCCCTTCATCTCTTGTCCAAACCTCCGTCGTACTTATTTTTGCTGAAACCATGCACACGTTATCTAGGTTTACATGCGGGAGCATTATCAAGGCCGCTTCTTTTCCATAACTGATAGCGGAACATGTCGAAAAGACGCACCGCACGAGGCGGGAACGCGCCGTTATTCTACTGTGACCGCAGCATCCAGTTAGGCACCGGCTCGGATGCATGCGCGCACATTGGCCTCCGCGATTACAGTAGGAACAACGGTGCGTTCTCGCATTCCGGTGATGCGTCTCCACGGCTTGTATCCTGATAGCTTCACCCCAGCAAACCTTCGCGTTCTGCTACAGTTTGAATGTATATGCTTAACGTCTTCGTTCCAACAGAACCGCTGTTCTAAACTTGCTGTTAAGCTTGTGATCATGCCCAAGTTTCTGTTCGATGAACCCTTCAGAAGGCATTTTTATCATGTGTTTGTGCAGATGTCCTGAAAATCGTCAATAAAGCTTTATTTTCGAATCATGGAATGCCACTGAAAAATGACGTTCAGATAGATTTCGTCCAAAACCTTTTTATATTTGTGCCGTTGGCTTCAAAACTAAAAACCAACTGGAAACCACTCTACATAAGGATGCTGCTTTTCAGAAAAATTGTGCGGTGGTAGATAATTACCTCCTCATTTCCTGGGAGGTAAAATAGACATGAGAGTAAACAACACCTTGATACTAATTTCAACAAGAACTTCACATCGAATATCATAACGTGAACGTATAATTAACCCGTTGACGACCGTGTGACACCACGTCGTGTAACACCCTTTCGCCTGCGTACGGACCTGTGGTACGACAGACATTGTGTCATAACCAGTGGCTTCAATTACCGTTCAGAGCCAGATATCCTGCCTGAAACACGGTGGCATTTGTAGAGTCAGTGCAGTTGACGGCCAGCTTCTCATTTCTAGCGTATGGGTGAACCGCTTCTTACCTCTTGTCATGCATGAACTCTCAGTTCATGATGTTCAGTCATCGCCCGCCCACTTCTTTCCGCATAAAAGCTGCAGCCCAGCGGAATCGTGGCTCGGAAGCGAGCGCCAGTCGGAGCGAGGCTTATCGCCCACCCAGTTAGCGGGCCAGTTAGCTGACTAATCAAGAGGCAAAGAATAAGAAATCTATCCAATTCAAGTAGTTCAATTAAGCCCAAGTTGGGTTCCACTGAATAACAAACAACTCAAACGAGCTCCATTCAGCTTGATTATTTGGATGGTCGATTTGGTGCTCTATGTTTTAGTCCTACTCTAATGGCTCATTGTGGGTCTGAGCCAATAAAATATATAAAATGCAAGTGTGAGAAAAAAGTGAAATACACACTTCATTTACATTGAGAAGTGATGCATCCCATGGTGCATCGGCCGAATTAATCCAAGCAATTCCATTAAAACTTCAAAACATATTTCCTAAGAAGGGTACCAGATTTCTCATAGCATGGATGCTCAATCCTCCTCCAAGGAGTGGTGCTCGATCCAACTGTAAACTCAGAGCTGCAGTAATCAGGGCCGAATAGTGTAGCTTCAGCAGCTTAACCAACGAGTTTTCATTTAACATCGATGTCACTCCCGTCAAAAAGTTCTTCCAGGCATCAAGTTCAAATTCTCAAAACCTTCCGTTCGAGAGTGTTAGAATTAGAAACATGGATAATAGATTCGAAAAGGCAACTCGTTAGAGGCCCCCGCAGACCTCTGCGGCCAGCGGCGGGCGGCCGACGGCGAAATCGGTGAGTCACGCCGCTCAACGGCGGCTGCCGGCCGTCCAGCGGCGCCGCTCAGCGGCGAAGGCGAGGTACTGTAGCCTTTCTAGTCGGGACCAACTGGTGACGCGCCCGTTTTCGCTCTGGATCCCCGCCGCGAAAGGGCAGACTCTCCCGGCGCTGCTGGAGTGACGCCGTTTCGTACGGCGCCGCTGGCGGCGAGCTCTGCGTCCTTGCCCTATGATGAAGGATAGGGCAGCGGCAACGCCGCAGAAGTCTGCGGGGGCCTTAAGAAAACCCGGTAGCAGTCCGACAGTCTGCTGATTTATGGGAGCCTACCAATAAATCTAGATGGCATACAGTTTTATTTTATATAATTACGTCACTACGCAGTTTATTTTCGTCAGAGATGAGAAGGTAACTCCAGAAATCCCGGTGGAAGGCCGATAGTCGTGCCAGTTTTATCAGACCTCTTAAAAGAGTAGAGCATTTCAAACCGAAGCCTTTTGCAAAACAGAACATTTCTCGTATCGAAACCTTCCAAACCTTTGCAGCAAATGCGTTGGCTGTTTGGATTCTTTTCAAAACAAATATCTTAGCTCAACGCTTCTCAAAACAAATGAGATAGAATAATTCCGATCACTCTACTTTCAAAACAAAACAAACATTCTCGAGGTCAATGCTTCCCAAAACAAACCTTATAGCATATCTCAACTCTCACACTAGACTACAACAAAAAATTCTTCATTGTGTAGATTTTCAAAAAAAAAATCGCAGCTCTAAACTCATGCTTAATCTCAAAACAGCACGGTAACATTACAATATAATTCAATTTCTCCTAGAAATGTTTCCATTCCAGTGATCATGTCATGTGAGCACCGTGTATATAAAGACCTGCTGTTCACGATTCTTCACCCGGATTGGTGCTCTCAGCAGTGCGTGATCGCGTACAACAATCCTGCGCTCTTACAGTCGACCACATACTGGCCATAGCTAGCTCGTATGTAGTCGACTTCACACTAGGACATAGTCAACTATGTCTCAGTCTTTTCTTCTTAAAAACGGTAAGCAAAAGATGACAAGAAGTCCTCTCAAACCTCATCAAAGAAACAGATGAATTCCAAGAACCTTGGCAATTTCCAGTACAAGGTTCCGATTTGGGAGTGTTTCTTTCTTCAAAGAGACTGACTGTCAAAAACCTCATCTCGAGCATTGCCAAACGCCGAAAAAACATTAGCGAGTTTTACATCACTTGCAACAGTGAGATCAATAATCTTTTGCAAGACATGAAATCAGACATTGAACAACAGTCGATGCTTACAGGACGGAGAAATCCTGCTTAACGAGGCTGAATATGTCGAACGCAAGCTTGAGAAAATACCGCTTGAACTAGAGTGTCAAGCAGTCACCTTGCAGCAGGATCTCACCACAAACCAGAGGAAGGAAGCCTCATCACTAGACCGAACACAAACAATTTCTGGACAAGAGCAATTTCCAGCTTCAGAACAATCAGTACATCCTCTAGGTCGATAACGTACTCCTCACAGATGTTACATCAACATCTCGTATAAAGAAGTACAAGCTATGTAAGCAAATATTTAATAATATGTCAATGAATCTTCGCCAGTTCCTCACGAACGATGAAACATGCAATAACTCAATTGCAACTGAGGACTCATCAATAAGCAAGTCCGTAAAAATTTTGGGAATTCCTTGGAATCACAAAAAGGACTCTTTGGCTGTCTTCTGTAAACTTCAATACATGCCAAATTCAACAAAACGAAGAGCTCTTCAAACCACATACTCAACCTTTGACCCCATTGGGTTGCTTAATCCTCTGTTATCACCAGCAAAACTCTTCCTCCAAAACCTCTGGAAACTAAAGTACAAGTGAGACGACCCCTTGCGTCCCAATCTCGATTCGGAGTGAAAACAATCTGCGAAACGGCGGAAGGGTACGTCATCGCACTACCATGATCGATAAATGACCTGTCGGCAAAGCCGACTGTGCAACAAGAGGACTAAACAAAGATCAAATGTATAAACAGGTATGGTTGTCTGGTCCTAAATTCCTTACACTTCCTAATCCCAAATGGCCAGAAATCCAAGATTTTTCTTCTGCGCAGCCAAACCCCAAGCTCATGAAGAAAGTAAGCTGAAGCTGAATACTGCTACGGTGAGCAGTACACAGCAACTTCATTCAAATTCTAAACTTTTTAAAAGCATTCTCTTCGCTCACGAATTACAGAATAGTGCTATCGATAGTACTGAAATTTCTCAAAGTCTCCATTTACAACAAAATTACTCCGAACAATCGAGCAAAACTGGACATATCACTACACGAAATTGGAGGCATGAGTGATTGCAAGCCTTTGGCGCTTTTAACAGCAGCCGATCTATCTACCACAGACAAAATCATTATTAAAACAATGCAAGACTCATTTCCTCCACAAGACCTCAAAACACTTGAACTACAACTTTACAAGGATAACGATGGAATAATTAGATGTCGCGGCAGAATAAAAGCACGACACTTAGCCAAAGAAACTCTAGAGCCAATACTTCTTCCAGCAAATCCTGAATTCACCAATCTCTTCGTCAAGAATGCACACATCCGTTGCGGACAGGGAGTAGATGGCACACACGCAAATCTCCGCATCAACTGTTGGATTCCAAAAGATCGTCAAATTGTCAAAAATATTTAAAGACATGTCTTGTTTGTAAGAAATGGAATTCAAGACCTTACTTCTACCCCCTCTCGCCGCTGTTGCCGCATTCGCGAACAGAACCGTCGCGTGCGTTCTCGCACGTCGCCGTTTACTTTTCCGGTCCGGTTCACGTGCTCGATTCTGAGAAAACAGAGCGTAAGAGATGGATTTTTTTTGTCCACTTGTATGGCGACACGAGCGGTGCATCTAGAGGTTGTCAGCTACTTGAGCGGCATAGAATTAGTCAATGTACTAAGGAGATTCATCGCTCGCAGAGAAAAACCTCAACTCATCCTTTCGGAGAATGCCACAAATTTCACACTAGGACAAGAGCTAATCCAAATTTTAGAGTCCCAGGCACACTCACAAAGCCAAAAACTTTCCAAACCACTTTTTCCTTGCAAACGAGTTAATTACATGGAAATTCATTACGCCGTTATCTTCCTGGAAGGGAGGGTTTTACGAACGTATGATTGCAGTCATGAAATCAGCGCTCCGACGCCTAGCTCAAAAAAATTACTAGATGAAAGCGAATTTATCACTTTAGTGCCAGAATGCTAAGCAATGATCAACTCAAGGCCGCTAACGTACATGGGAAGTACTCCAGAAGACTCAGTAGTCCTCATGCCCATTGATCTTTTAATTCCGCACGCAAAGGTAAATCTCTCATCCAGCTCTCAAAATCACCCAAATGACGAAAAATATTTTCTAGACATTTCAACAAAAAACGCAGCAATTCAGTACGATCAAAAACACCACAAATTACTTACAGCAGCTATGGAAGTTTTGGAACGAAAACTATCTGCTAGAGCTCCGAAATTTCCACCAAAACCGAATTAAACAAAGGAGTTTTACAAGAAAACTACCGCAGCGTGGCGAAGTGGTTCTTATAATGGAGGAAAATACACCACGCGGAGAATGACCCTTTGGTTTAGTTACTAACCTCATTCAAGACCCCGACGGTAGTGTGCGATGAGTCGATTTAAAGACAGCTAAATCCAACATCACACGACCAATTAATATGCATTTACACCGCCGCGCGCCTCGAAACAAAGCCTATGCTGCCGTTAATAGTGCACTAACGGAAAACCCTTGCACAAAAGAGAATCGATACAGGGGACGTTGGCACTACTGGCTTATGTTAGCGATAATTTCGAGCCTTTCTACAACCGCACAGTCAAAGGACAATGCATAAAGAGTCCATGCACAGTCCAGAGATTACATGGAGCGATGAATCCACTGTTAAACAGCCTAACTGTAGTGTCGAGAACTTTTTGAACATGTGTCAGGCTCACACACTTGTTCAGTTTGTTCGTGTTGGAACACTGGGCAATAATATTCTGGACCTCATTTTGTCCAACGACACGCGTTTGATTTCCGGACTAAGAGTCTGCCCACCGTTAGGATCTAGTGACCATTCAGCCCTTCGATTCCAAATTAACGCTCGACCGCCCGCTAGCCCTTCTTTGTCAGAAAGAGAGTTTTCTAAAGCTAATTATGACACCATTACTAATTATTTGCAAAACATCGATTGGCTAGGTTCTCTTAATAATGCTGACTCAGTTGATGGAAAATACGAACTTTTGATTAATATTTTGCACCATTGTATTGATTTGTTTGTTCCAATGAGGAAGAAGTCACTAAATTCGCATCTCCCTGATTACCTTGCAAGACTTTCAAAAAAGGGGGACGAAGCATTTCTTAAGGCAAAACTTACAAATTTATCTAAGGACTGGGATACCTTTAGAGAACTGAGTAATCGGTTTGAAGTGAAATTGATGAGATTCAACGCTTCTATGGAAAAACGAATCATAAGATCAGGTGACAAGTATTCATTTTACAGGCTTCTAAAGTTTCGATTAAGAGAAAAAATAGAATTTCCTAGCATGCGTTCTTCTGAGGGTCGCATTTTGCACAGCGATGAGGACAAGGCCGAGTTGTTGGCATCCACATTTGCAGAATATTTCAAGGGGTCTGATATAGAAAATGAAGTAGACTCAACAATACCTAGCTTTCCTGTCATGGAGGACTGTGTCTGGTTCCATAAATGGGATATTCTCAGCTTGCTAATGAAATGGCCTCGATCAGAAAGTTCTACTCCCGATGGTATCCCTTTACAGTTCATTAAGAAAATTGCTCCTGCGATATGTGCCCCACTAGAACACATTTTTAATCTTAGTCTTATGAAGGGAGAGGTGCCCAGAAGATGGGTACAATCTATCGTGACTCCAATTCCTAAGAAACCACCATTAGATGTTCCAGAAAATTTTAGACCTGTAAGCATCACATCAATATTCGCACGTCTTTTCGAAAAAGTTTTGAAGCGAGCCATCGTAGATCATCTTCGCAAGCATGGGGTAATATCTCGCAATCAGCATGGCTTTCAAAAGGGAAAATCAACGGTAACGGCAATGATTCAATCTCTGAACGACTGGACAAAATATCTTGATGAGGGGAAAAAGGTGGACATTGTCTATATTGATTTTAGTAAGGCTTTTGACCGTGTATCGCATGTTCATCTGTTGCATAAGATGAGGACCATTGGTGTCCATCCACGCATTGTTTCCTGGATTAGATCGTTCTTGACCGATAGAAAATTTACTGTTCGAGTTAACTCTACGTTCTCAAGTTACAGATGTATAAATAGTGGAGTTCCTCAGGGTGGAGTTCTCTCTCCTATACTGTTCAACATTTACACATACGATTTGCTGAACCTTTTGGAAGATAGTGGAGTAAAATTTTGTGCGTTTGCTGACGATATTAAGATTTATCGGCCAATATCGAGTGAGGTGGACGCCGCACATCTTCAAAGGGCTATCGATATTGTCTAGAAGTGGTCTTTAAAATGGCAGTTACCACTTTCGGAGGAAAAGTGTAAAGTGCTTCATCTAGGGGCTAGAGGTCAATTACACCAATACGCTATCAATAACTCACCACTCAGTTGTGCTGACGAGGTTAAAGACTTAGGGTTCCTAATCACGAATAATCTAAATTTTGACAAACACTGCACACTGGTTTCCAACAAAGCCATGAGAGCAATGTACAACGTGTTCAGAGCTATATCTTCTAACGATAGTAACTTACTTCTCCAAGTATATAAAGCATTTATCAGACCAATTCTAGAATACGGTACCCCAGTTTGTAATCCTTACACGCGTAAAGGTATCACAACATTAGAAAGCGTGCAAAACAGCTTTACAAGGAAGCTCATGACGCGTACGCTAGGATATCGTTACGATCAAATACCCTCAAGCAGTGTGCGAAATAAGAATTTTGGATTGACGTCTCTTGCCCTTAGAAGAACGCGAAATGATCTATTACTGTTTCACAAAATTGCACATCAACAAATTGGAGTCGAAATTACAGATCTAGTGTCGATAAGAGCATCTAACACCCGAGGTGGTGTCGTTAAATATGACACTGATACTGCCAAACACAACTGTCGTCGTTTCTTCTTCACTCATAGGACACTCTCGTTATATGAGAAGCTTCGCAAAAAACATTTCTTGCCATTAAACTACAAGGCTTTCAAAAAATTTCTCCGCGAGCATATACGTTCCTAAAATGAGATGCTTCAGATGTTGCTAACTCTTCATTAGGCGTTGCTTGTGGTGTTGTATTTCTTGTGTGTGTGTCTTGTGTTGTACTTCTGTTGTAATTTTTAACACACGAATATTGTCGTGTAATAAATAAATAAATAAATATAACCCTATTAAGTGCATTAAAGGAGGCGTATCAATTCAAATGACAGAAGACAAGACAACATCCAGGTTTGCGCCAACGATTACTGTCTAGAAGTTCATCAGCCAGATCAAAATTTGAGAGTTCAATTCCTTGCGGAGATAACACTCCACACCTACAGGGTGATGGTCAAGTCAATGCAAGGCAACCTGACACAAGCATTCCATCGGGCATGACCTCCCAGCTCCTTTTGCGAGCAAATCGCTTGCACATTTTGTGCTCCTATGGTTACTAATCCTGAATGCTGGCCCAGGCTAGCAATTGGTCTCGCAGCCTTCTTCATATACCTCACTCTACTCACAATTTATCTCACATACAGTGCCATAAGGAAACTATTCAGAGGCGAATGAACTATACATGTGAAACTAACTATATGTGTGAAACTACGTTTCCTACGAACCCTTGGTATTTCAGAAAGGAAGCTTCAAAGCGTAGCTCTGCAGAGCACGTACAATTAATGGAAATTAGCAACACTACAAATAGGAAATGGAACTCCTCAACACTAGTGTGAATCCTAGCAATTGTCGCCTTCTGCGGTTGTACGCCTTACGGGTGCCAACAAACCACACTGGTGTCATCTTCTATTCTGCAATGTAGTTCAAAAGAATAAGAATGCAAAAACAGATCAATCATGATTGCAGAATTTGACACCATGCAATCTGATCTATGTCTTCGTCTCCAGCATGGCAATAATCAATTCCACCTCATGAAAATAACAATCCAAGAACTCGTACTAAGATGCCAAAAGGCAACATTGTATTTTAGACAAAACACAGAAGCCAGAGCACAATTCCGCAAACGACGCCCTCATATGGGTACATGTAGCGGTCTCAAGTGCGGTAAAATTGCGATAAGCGATACCCTAGTCGAAGAACTTGATATCGCAAATAAGTTCACAGGGATTAAGTATGGTTCAGAAACGTGTGGAGGATGGGGTTGTTTATGCGGATACCCCTCTGGGTGCCTATTTTATCGAATATATCACGTTCCTAAGGGGTGGCGATGTCCGTTCCTCCACGTGGTGCCACTGGAAACTACTCGCTCTGCGAGTTAAGCCGAACACGGACACTCGATTGCAGGCGACAGGCCCTTGTGACAGGCCGGCCTACGAGGACCCATGTCGCATCACATGGTGTATGACAGCTCAAGTGTTTCGAGATAGTGCTACGGCGTCCGCGGGAGCCGACGCGCACTCGCAGAGCCCGGCGAGTGTGAGAAGTATGCGAGTGTCCCCGATGCGAGGACGGCATCGGGGGCACTCGCATACTTCTCACACTCGCCGGGCGTTCCAAAACTTCTCTCTGCTTAGGTTCATAATTTTTTGCGCAGTTTTTTATAGCACTTAGAAGACAATGTTCTGTACTACAAGAATGTGTGTTAGTGCTATTTGCTCATTTGTCCTTTATTGATTTTTAGGTCATCAAATTGGGAATTCCGACTTTTCCGTCCGAATTTTTACAAAAACTCCGGTTCTGTGGTTGGACTTTTTTGCTTGGTGTCATATGTCGTTTGGAAGATGATGTCTTGCTCAGTAAGAATTTGTGTCGCGTTTATTGGCTCACGCTGATTTCTGTCGAAGATCAACAACTGAAGAAGGAGAAGGAGTTGCTGGTGAAGGCGATTTTTCTCTTTTTGGCATTTTGTTGACATTCAATAGAGATCAATAAACGCGACACATATTCTTATAGAGCAAGACATTATCTTCCGAATGACGTATAGCACCAACCCAAAAAGTCCAACCACAGGGCAGGAGCTGTCGGCAAAAATAACCATCCATCTTCGGACGTCCCAATTTGATGACCTAAAATCAATAAAGGACAAATGAGCAAATAGCACTAACAAATGTCTTTGTAGTACAGAACACTTTCTTCCAAATGCTATAAAAACTGCGCAAAAAATTATAAAGCTAAGCGGAGAGAACAAATGCGCAAATGGCTACTTTTTCACTTTTTCACTTTCCACTTCAACGACCTAAAAATTGACAAAATTCATGATGAAAAAAGAAATGCAATACATTTTCTGATAGAGCATATCATTTTCTTTTGAAAGCTATGCAGCGCTATGCAAGAGACCGCCGGCGAAATCTGCAGTGAACCGTTGAAAAAAACGGCGTGGACTTATGGGACAACCTAATATGTCAATGGTATTAAACCTCTATAGAGATATGCCAAACTCTGGAATAACTCAACGTACGACGACAATTCATTCAACCTAGTTTGGGAATTACCTGATATAGTACATTTCTTCGAGATCTGCAAAGCCCTCTACCTATACACCATCGTCGTCATCATCATTCTCTCAACCGCAATAGTTATCAGCGCAGTCTATCTCTGCGCCCGCAATGCAACATCCCCAAGAAGAGCCTTGTATTCACAACAAATCCCTTCTCATTCGCCTTTCTACCCATGGGATGTCAGACGACGAAAACGACGGTGGCCCTGTTGAGCCCGCTGAAGACGGTTCTCGTCCTTGTAGTAGCTTCATTATTACAGCTTCTTCTAAGAACATTCTTGCAATTCTAAAGTCAATGGCATAATTCCGACAGCTTGCTGCTCCTTGCTCTTACACAGCACTTCCAATTTCATCATTTTCAAAAATTCTTCAATCCTCTCACATTCAACTCACATCTTCAAAGGCGTCCTTGCAACACTCGTTTTACGAAAAAACAACGTAGATCCAATTAATCTCAACAATACGATTTCAGTGCGATGTCAGACGACGAAAACGACGGTGTCCCTGTAGAGCCCGCTGAAGAGGCGGCAGTGACAATGCAGCCGAAAGACCACAAATACAGCCAGTACCACCATTACGTCAATCAACGTCAATTACGCCTTCGGTTAACCGAGCTCTGGATGATCTGGCTCTGCTACACCGAAAAGTCACTCGCATACTCGGCCGGTCTGACGACATCGCACCAATCCGAGACAATGTTCGGAATACAAATAAACGTAAAGCGGAAACTCGCGTAGAAATCGCAAGACTCGAGCGCACCACAGCAACATCTAACTTGAAGATCGGGAAAACGCTATCGAAGAGGAACCCATCAGATAAAGCTGAAAAGATTCCAAAACTAGACGAGGGAATGGTTCACATTAGGACAATGGATCAAAGGACAATCGAGATCAAACGCACCTTAGAAGAAGTCTACGGCGGACTGGAGGAGCTCTACACGATGCACAAAACCTTGAGTCACACTATTCAAGATCATATTTTGTCAACAAAATCCAATCAAGCCTCTCGCAGTCCCTCCTCAGGCCCTAGCCGCCCACGTTCCAAGGCTCAAAATGTCCCTTTTGTGATGGGACACATTTCGCATCCGAATGCATTAAATATATTCGTCTTCGCGACCGCCACAAACGCATAACTGGCAATGGAAAATGTGAACGCTGCCTTCAAACTGCAAACCACCGCTGAAGAAGCTGGGATCCTGCAGGAAGCAGGATCCCAGCTTCTTCAGCAAGACCGAGAAGAGAGAGAGCGAAATGAATGGGCATCATTCGGCATTCTGCCCTCACAAATTTTCATTCTCAGCCAATTTGAAAGCAGCAATTGGTAACAAAGTTAAGTCAAAACATAGTTTCTTACTAAAAAAATTCCAGCTAAAATATGCAATTCAATATTAGCTCCTCTGCGCAGTCGTTTCGATTTAAAAAAAATTCAAAATTCAATACAACGCCATTCTTTTCGCTCTCACTAGTGGTGCTGCAAGCGAGATCCCTCTTTATCCCTCTTCGCTGATTATTTGTTGGTTGATTATGGTTACTCAAGGAATCGTATGAGTTTTTCGTGCTTAGTTCATTACATTCCTAAGTGGAGTCCAACCTAATCACAGATATAACTAAAAGGCGAAAAAGAAAGTACGAATCCAAAATTTCGATGTCGAAATCCGTTTCAAAAGGAAATACCAGAACCTAGCGTCACCTCATGGGATGCACTTTTCCGACAACCCGAAGCGAAAACCAAGCCGTGCCCTTTCGACACCAGCGACGCTTTTGATTTGACGACTTCGATGAACAATGAAGACCTTTTGAGAACGTTGTAACATTTATGTATGTACACTTTCACTCTAAATTGTATTTAATTTTGGTATAGTTTTTGGTATAATCATTTTTAGAAGAACAGATTCAGAGCATTATATGATGTATTTTATATGCCTTTGCCTTGATATTTATTTCCCTGTTGTATTGTTTAAGAGCTCATTTTGGATAATTCTAGTTCAAAAAAGTATATAAAAGCCAAAATTCTAATTGACGACTTCATTGAAATTATAATCCAACGAATTCGAATCCCTTGACGGTCAGTCTTACACCTTCCTTTGCGGGAGGATGCAAAGGACATTAAGGCTTACAGTCATGTATAGCCTTTCAATGTGGTTGGGGAGTGTCATGAGCTCTCAGTTCATGATTTTGAGTCATCGCCCGCCCACTTCTTTCCGCATAAAAGCTGCAGCCCAGCGGAATCGTGGCTCGGAAGCGAGCGCCAGTTGGAGCGAGGCTTATCGCCCACCCAGTTAGCGGACCAGTTAGCTGACTAACCAAGAGGCAAAGAATAAGAAAGCGATTCAAATCAAGTAGTTCAATTAAGCCCAAGTTGAATTCCACTGAATAACAAACAACTCAACGAGCTCCACTCAGCTTGATTATTTGGATGGTCTATTTGGTGCTCTATGTTTTAGTCTTACTCTTATGGCTGATTGTGGGACTGAGACAATAAAATATATAAATTGCTAGTGTGAGAAAACAGTGGAATACACACTTCATTTACATTGGGAAGTGATGCATCCCAAACACCTCTAGCTTATGGGTGTCAAAGAGGTCAATAGAATAAGGCGTAAATCTATGTGTAAAACTATTTAAATTATTATTAAAATATTCGTCACATTAAAAAAAATTTAAAACTATTATTCTCATAGTTCTTCATCAACATTAAATACAACGGCACAACAATCGTGGTCAAAGACAAAATTAAACATGCCTTGCTTCGCCTCTACATATCTTGATACAAAACATGTTTACAATTAGTTACTCCGAGGCTCATCAGTGAAGAAGGTAACAAATTAATTTAGTTGTTAGCATTGTATTAGGTGCTACATTTATTATGTGTTTAACTTATACACGATCAACTAAGTCTTACAAATGAGAAAAAAGTTAACAACCTATTTTCTAACACAACTTCACCAATGACAAACCAAGCCTTCCATCCCTCCGGGGTCGCTGAGTTGGTAACAGACGTGTCTGGGAAGGATAAAGCGCTGACTTGTTCATCGGCTGGCCACAGCAAGTCATTGTATAGCCAAATACGCATTCATATCGCCTTCACCACATCCCGTAGAAGTAGAATTCGTGGCGCATCTCAAAAGAGGTTGAGTAAGCCGTATTTTATCCTTTATCCCTTTATTCTTACTCCACCATAATTCAATTTTTCAATTTTTTGGTGGCGATAGAACCAGTTACATCACGACCATAAGAATGACATGTAAAAAATACCGCTAGAAATTCGGGCCCTGATCATTTTGTCTATACTAAGGAGGAACAATCTGGAATGTTGTACCTACGCGAAGATACGAAAATAAACATGTCACAATAAACAACATAACAAAATCACCATTTAACCAGATATCGCGATATTTTAGCCTACTAGGCAAAGTGGACCAATAACTCTGGATGAAAAAAGGGAATTTTTGTATGCCAAATCGAACTTGAAGTAAGGGATTCTCGCGCATTATTATGTATCCTACACATATCACACTCAGTTCTGCGGGTTAATTGTGATTAAATTACAAATTATATAACATTTTTTATAAATTTATAATACAGCATTTATTGTCGTTTAAATATAATAGAACAAATCTTGCTCTTGGTTGTTATTGAAGTTTTCAACTACGGGTGACTACAAATCGCTGTTTATCTCAACCTGATTATCGTATGCCATTAAGCATAAACTTTCTGCGAGGTGAAGTCCTGACAACTTTCTTATAAAGCTAGACATCTGATAGATGTTTTCAGTACAAATTGAAACATGGGAATGAACTGGTTGCTGCTACAAATGACACAGCATCGAACAAATCGTGGAGTTTTATTAGGTTGGCAACTAATTTCGTGGACTCTCAAGCGCCTTCAACAAAAGTGTTCATAAACAAATAACAAACAACAGTTTTCAAGCAAAGTAAAATTTGTTGGAACGCGGGACTGCTTCCCATTTATCAGCTACCTGGTCTATCCCACAGCTGTAGAATTCTTGTGGATTCTTTGAGGCCAAGAATCCTTGGAGGTGCATTTTGACATGGTCCACATTAATAAATCGTCCTCCAACCAAGAAGTGCTGCAGCGAGCTATAAAGGTGCTAGTCACTTGGCGCACAGCCTGGGCTGTAAGGTGGGTGAGTTAAACGCTCCCAGCCAAAGTCTTCGATTTTTTGCAGCTTCCGATTCGTGACGTGTGATCTGGCGTCATCTTGCTGATAGATAATTCCGCCCTGCAAATCTGTCTGAACCGATTCCAGCGGAGTTCATTCTGCGCGTGGCCAGATTGAGAAGAGTAGATTACAGTATTAATGCTGGAACCGTTCTTAACGAGCTCCCAGAAGTTAATACCTTCTTGACACCACCCAACGGAGGGAGTGTAGCGAACCAGACGCCTCAAAAAATAGAAGACCTTGACTAGTAGCGTCAAACTCATCCACGTTACAGCCCAGACCTTGCGCCGAGTGACTACCACATTTTTAGTTCGGTGCAGTACTTCGGTTGGAAGACGATTTAATAATATGGACCGGGTCAAAATGCACCTCCAAAGATTCTTAGCCCTAAAAGCACAATAATTCTATGGTCGTGGGATAGACCAGCTACCTGATATATGGGAAGCACTTCTGCATTCTGAGGGATCTTATTTTGATTAAAGATTGTCATTAGTTATTTGTTAATAAATAGTTTTGCTGAAGATTCTTGAGAGTCCACGAAATTAGTTGCCAACCTGATAGTATGTATCCGAATTCTGTTACTGTAACCATTAACAGACTCCACATTTAACATAGTTAATGGTTACAAAAAGTGTTACTCCACATTTAACTGTTATTGCAAAAGGCAGTAACAATTAAAATATATACTATGTACGGTGCATATACAATAGTTTCTAACGAACAAAAATTTTATATACGGTTACTTGCATTTTCGTATCTAGTATTGATCTCTGTTAATCACCATTTACCTTTAATCAATGTCACAGCAGTAGAATTTGAATGGCTTATACGAACGACTCGTTACTCGTTCAGGTTATAGAAAGTTAGATCACAACGAATTTTTCTGATAAAAGCACTTCAAAAAGTAGGAGGTTGTGGTAGAGCACTAATTAAGCTAGATCGTTTGCAAATTCCTACCTTACGCCTGCTTCCTCTGTCATCTATGACTCTTATTTGTTCGAGAATTAACAACAAGTAAGCAAAAATTGCCATCTTTTGAGGCATTGGACAGCTCTTAGCACTTAGTGCAATAGTTTTCTAAATATTCTGTGCCACGCAGGTTTGCCATAATGAAGCAACCTTTAGCGCGACATGACTTTTCGAGAAATCGTTTCTAAAAGACCCAAGAGAATTTCTACACTTAAGACTGCGCACTCTTTCCGTCAAAGTCACACTCGTCACATTTCTGCAACTCTTCAGTTCTCACGGGCTCCCATGAGTTCAAGGAGTACCCTTCCAATGCAAACCAAACTCACCGCTGTTCCACTTGCGCTGAGATATAGCACAGCTATACGAGCACTGATGAGCAACTGAAACCTACCATACATGCAAGTCTGTGCTAATCTCTGTAGAATGTATGGTCTAGCAGCTGACACAGCGGAAAGCAAAGAAGTCGCTGGTAATTGAAATGCAGTCGATTTGGTTGCGCGGATTTGGGTAAGCGTCAAGAGTTTTTTGGAGCCGGAAGTCGCTTTCGTAAAGCAACACAGTTATCAACTGTGAGGACACCCAAAATATCGTTTTGCTGATACGTTTCACATGAACAAAAAGGGTAGTGGTGTCTCTTTCGATCAAGCATTTGACAGGGACACCACAAAGGAAGAGCGTACACCACCACCAAGCGGGACAGACGCTAATGAAGATGATGATATAGCAACACAGTGTTTAACGTTCAACTCGGGCCAACACTCAGCCCCTACATCGCTACTGGCCGGATGACTGCCCTGTAGATCTTCGACTTGAAGCGCTCCGATATCTTCTTGTCGCAGAGCACGCCAGTTAACGAGCGCCAATTGGACCAAGCTGCACTCACGCGTGAGTTCACTTCAACCATCAGACCGCAGTCAGACGCTATTGCTGATCCCAGGTATTTGAGCACCGAAATGCGTGCAAGTTCAGTACCGCCAATTTTAATGGAGCCGAACTCACTTACGTCAGTCGTTATGTACTCGACCAATTTGAGTCCGAACATCGCCAGCGTCGCCGCCCAACATCTTGTCGTAAGGCCGGGGGCATACTTCCATCGCCGCGATGCGATCGCGGCTCTCAGTTCATGGCCTTTCCGCCGCACGCGACCGAATAGTCAAAGAAAACCTCGCCGCGGCCGCCGCAACAGTGGCGGTCGGCATGCGCGATGGCTTTCCGCGCCCATCGCGGGCATGGCATACTTTTTCGCGCCGCGCGCGGTGTTTAGCGTTCATCCTGGACGGATCGCCGTCGCGCTCCCTTGCAGAGCGATGGGCGATGCGACGAGCACAGAGAAATTCAAATTCTTTCGCGTCGCTCTGCAAAACTCATCGCCGCGATTCAATCGCGGCGACGGGAAGTATGCACGAGGCCTAAAAGCGTGCGGCTGTGGCTCTACACCGCTCGCCAACTTTCGCGCCGTCCGCAAGTTCAGCGTCCCTGCCCTATAGTTACGAGTAGTTGCCATTTTGCCGCGAAAGTGTGCGGAGGCCTTAAGGCGTTCAACAATTTGTAACATGTGCAGAAATACTAAATAAGCGTACGCACATGGAGCGAGCAATGAGAGGAGCTACGTAGGTTAGACCCATTATTGTGGGGGACGTAGGTTAGACCCATTATTGTGGGGGCTACGTAGGTTAGACCCATTATTGTTCACCAAATCCACTATTTGATCGCAATTTTTTATTTAACTTTTGGAAAACCTCGCACTATGCTTGGGATCATTTCGATTTTTGCTGGTCTGTATCGTCTGGCTAATATGATCCAAACAAGGCGAGACAGGGAAACTACTCAGTGCTCGCATCAAGGAACGCCTAGCTGGTAAACGGAAACGGAGCTTATCAATCCCACCAGTAAACATCACAAGAAGCACACAGCGGAGACGACTTTGATATTAACTACACTGTTTTGCTACATCATCATCTGCATTAGCGTCTGTTCCTCTTGGTGACGGGTTCGCTCTTCCTTTGTGGTGTTCCAATCAAGTGTTTGATCGGAGTGAACACCAGTCATTGTTTTTGTCCATGTGCAACATATCAGCCCAACGTTATTTCCGGCCTCCGTTTATGTATTTAGTTGATGACTGTGTTGCTACATGAAGGTGAGATCGGTGCCAAAAGACTCTTGACGCTTTCGGGACCACAACTCAAATTCGAGTAAACAAACGACTGCATTTCAATCAACAGCGACTTCTTTTCTTCCTGCTGTGTCAGCTCCGAGACCACGCATCCTACGGATATTAGTATAGACTTGCATGACTGGTAGGTTTCAGTTGCTCATTAATGCTCATCTAGCTGACTAGGGAACTGTCTCAGGCGTATGTCTCAATGACGAGAATGAATATCCACCACAAGAATCTTCACCCTTTACATAGTAGAAAGGCAAGCCTTGTTCTTGCAAAGTCCTTAAACTCAAGAAATTCGCAACAAATCAATCGCTCTCAGTGTTCTCCATGCAACGAGAAGAGCTGAGCCAAGGATGAATGGAGACGTTCCTAGTTGTCTGTCGATTAAACCGCCCAAGAACCAACACCTTCAATAAATTTAGCCACGCGCAGGTTTCCAACTCTTGATCCGGCAAACCGGAATCGATCCCACTAGAACACATTCATTGGTCCTATCAAGTCAAAGGTCAATTACTCCTTACTTGAGGGTAGGGAGTTCTCTTCTTGTATGATAACATAAGGCTAGATTATATCTTTATTATATGAATAGGGTTGCGGTAGCGGACACGGAGACAGACAGGTAACGGGCTGACGAGGCCGGGCCGAGCCGCCGAGGGCGAGCCGAAGTCGAGACTGACGAAGCCAGGCGTGGCTTCGTCTTCGTAGACGAGGCGCGGGTGTAACGTGACAGCTGGGTGTACCGACAGCTGTCTGTGACCCGACATCTCCATTCCTCGGTAAAGCTCGTCCTCGAGCTTAGGAGCATCGCTATCGAGTTGACATATGACTCCTATCCGAGAGAAAGCATATTCTGCATATTTACAGAAGAAGGAAAAATAGGAACTACAAAGTAGTTACGCTATTATCTTCTACTGTATGATGGAAGTTGAGGATAGTCAAAATGTGGTGATGTTGGTTGGATGCCTATCAGGAGGAGCAGGATCTGCACATTCATTGAGAATAAGCTCGTCCTCGAGCTTAGATATAAAGGGTGGAATGAGACGATGTTCAAGTATTTCGGCTTGGAGGACATTCACGTGTGAGGGTGAGTGTGAGGATAAGTGGTGGAAAAGATATAGACGAGTTCTATGTCGTTTGTAATGATAATGATGACGTTGATGGGGAAATTATGGTATAGAACGTTACATTACAGTACAGGAGAGAAGTTTATGGTAGGAGACTCAACATATTGATTAACAGAAATTCACTGCTTATGTTATATATTATGCTAAATTTTCTAGAGGAGACAAGGATGGCTTGAGATACAGAGTGTTGAGGAGTGGAATTTTGATGAAACAAAAATATGGGCAGTGACATGGTCAAATTGCCCGAATACAAAATTGAACATTTGTGAAATTTGTTTGAGTAACATTTCTATGAAGGCGCAAAAATACATGACGTCATTGGCATTTTTATGTATCATATAGAGAGCGGTTTGTTAAGTGTGAGCCTGAATCTTTCAAGCAAAATTCATTGTGCGGTTGACACAGGGGCGGAGCTTAGAAAAGAGATGTGTTTTTTGATGACGCTTTCTAGAATTCTTTGAATCGCCCGTTCAAAGAACATTTCGTATGACTTTGCGCTGAGGCGGCAGTGAGGTGAAATTCAAACTTACTTAAGAAAATTCTAGCAACTTGATTAAGTTGTAGAAAATTCTTCATTGTTCATAGAACGCCGTGCTAAAATATATTTTTAAACGATTGATATGAACTGTCTATCGCTCTTGGCAATTAACAAGGTCGTGAAATCTTATATTTGTCGATCCAATACTTCGACCATGAAAGGACCTTTCCACTGGCTAGTGAGTTCTGGACGCATAGTATCGTCGCGAAGCAGTACTAAATCTCCAGTGGAAAGTTCCGTAGGGAATACCTTATGCAGTTGGTCGTATCTTTATTTGTAGAGCTCCGTCTTTGCTGCAATTTCGCCTCTCGCTGAGACCAACAGTGAATTGGTCGGCGAATGCGTACACAGCAGATGCGAGTGTGGACGGCAAATTGGGGATGCTTTTACCCATTCTTCCATGGCTATACCCTGTATAACAGTATAGAGGCATGAAATCTCCTATATTTGCTAATGTTACTTCCGAGTTTTTGAAGATTTACGCAACTTTCTCTGAAAAAACTGCGGTAAACCACCAGAGTAGCATTAACTTTCCCGGATTTCATCGAAAGTAGCCTAATAGAATTATAACAAACCTATAAACACGGCAACGACAAATCGTCTTCGATGGTTTATTTTTAAAAATTTAAACAAAATTAATTTTAGAAGATTTTTTGAATAAAAATGTTGAAATCTAAAGTTACTGAAACGGTAAATTTAACTTTTGGGTGTCTATAGTGTGTTATAGTCTCATTACTAACTTCTATAAGAATCCAATGGTTAGATCAGTATTTATGACAATTTGGAAGAAATCCTGTTATTAAAAGTGTAACCGAATGCGCGCAAAAGTAATTTCATGAAAAGGTTCCGAGCTTTCGTTATGTGTAGTCCTTAGAATTTTTTTGAACGAATGAATTCATGATCACTTTTACTAAAGATAAAACTGTTGTAATTTGAACGTTTTTTTTTTATTGGGAATCTACTCGAAATTCGTTTAAATTTGAGGATTTTTACATGTGATTTTGAAGGTACTTAATTGTAATCACCTAAACTAATAACAATTTTCTAAGTTTGAGAAGTTTGTGATGGTATTTCCATCATTCATGTAGATTCTAAACGTTGGTTGGCTATGATCTGCTGTTAGGCTATTTAAGCTCAATGCGATTTGAAAAGTGAACTTTGTTCATACACCAATTCTATTAAGCAGTTATTTTATCAAGGTCTTATGCGTCCTATTTGGCAAACTTTGTCTAGGATGTAAATATTTTTTTTCTGAAACCGCATATTTGAATTTCATGCATTTAGCTCTTGCTAGTTTATGGCGTTATTTGCTATTTTGAGTGCTGACTCTTCTTCAATTTATTAGAAGGTTGCATATGATGCAAGCTGAGTCTCAAATATTCTAGTGGGCGTAGTCGCAAAAATTGTACCACTGGCGGGATCCGAACCTGCACAGTAAAATTTGCAGTCAGAAGACTTGCCAGTGCGCTAGTGAGGCATATTTTTATATTTTTGTGTTTCAAACCACTTACAAGACAAGCAAAAAATTGTACCTGGGTGAGATTCGAACCATGAGTAGATTTCTAGTCACGCGTGTTTGCACTGCACCATCCTGGATCCTACTTCAAACCTCAACTATTTTAGATCAAAATATAAATTATTCTTTGTTGTTGATTTAGTGGTTTCTGACATCTCATGGTCCAACTTTTCTGTAAATTCTTTCTGCCACAAACTTGAGCAGTTTCAAAATTAGTAAATTTCTCGAAAATTAATAATTATAAACAATAGTTCGGGATTTAAAATGATTTTAGTTCTTAAAAGTTTCGTAAAGTAAAAAATTAAGTGAAAATAGAAGTAAGGAATTCGCAGCTAAAATCATGCTTTTGAAGCAGGGCGCCAAATAGTGAAAGGATCGATTCTGCGTTAGAAATTGTTGTAGGAGTACATAGTGCATTGCTACAAAGCGCTGCATCGTTCGAATGGTAGCGTGTTCGAGTCCCTACTTAGGCAAAATGTTTTAAAAGCTTTGCTCCTCCTTACGTGTACTCACAAGTAGTTTTAGACCGTTTTTAAGGGCTTATGAAGAAAATTTGCTTAGTAAATTGAAGAAAAATGCAAGAATGTTGCAGATGGGAGTACGATTTATACTTGCCTTAAGCATCTTTTTAAAGTCGTGAGAAAGTGGAGCGTGGTTTAGCTACTCCTGAAAGGCATCTTGACTGTAAGCTTTTTTTCAAAAATTGTGCATTGGGTAGGAAACGAACTTGCATCAGCAGTCCCCAAATGTAGAGTGGCTACACTGAACGTATTTTACAGAGACTATTTCATGTCTCCATGCTACGTCGTGCTTTTATTCTAACTTACGTTTGTAAAAGAATTAATAAGTTTTTTAAGAAAGATTTTGAAATAGTGAGGTGTGTGGAACAAATTTGATTTTTTTAATTTAAAGTCTGATATCAAAACCTATTTCTAGTTCAAACAAAATGCATGAGGTATTTTCTATAGCTGGAAGGCTGTTCGAAATATGCACTGTAGGTATGAGAAAAAGTCGATTTTTGATTTTAAGACATTTCTAGGCACCATAGCGAAGTGGAGTAAGGCGCCGTTGGATGACTGTGCTTGGGAGTTGAATTCCACACCCAGGTAAAGCAAGAATATTGATGGCTAGTCTATGGTAGTACTTATGTATGATACAATCACTACTTGGTTCTACTATAAGGTTCCAGCCTGATGTTTAGTTCTGAATTCCTTTTTTTTTTAGGAGAGTTGCAATCTTAAAAATTTTGAAAGTATTTTGAAGACCTTTTTTCATATATCTCTTCACCTCCAAAGACTGTATTTCAGTCTATGTTTCTTACTGCAAACACTTAACAGTTTCACTGTACTTTATATTGTTTAGTAAATAAACATATTGGTCCCTGGACTGCGTTATCAGGATATTTTCCTGGGGCAAGAGGATATGCCGCGAGGTGTCTGCGTACATGATGAACGGCGGGCAACGGTGGTGCCATGTCGCCAGCGCTATAAGCGGATTATGTAGGAGACTTCTGAGGTCAAGAAGTACACAGTGGTGTCTCTGGTGTAATGTTTTTCATAGTTCCCAGAGTGGCTACTACCAGGAATGCTGCGGCACATTGTAAGTTGGCTAGGCTGCAAATTGGTGGGTGCCGTGTAGTACGAAGTGTAAGACTCCATTATCGGGATTGACATGTTGTCATCTTGTGTGGCCAGATTAATCTGCCGTCTTCTTGGTCAGTGTAAAGACAGTGTCTGTCCTAATAATTTATTATCTGCGGCCAGTTGGTAGGTCAGTTGGTCGGACAGTTGGTCGGACAGTTGGTCGGTCGCCTCTGCACGCTGTAATCTATGTGACGAGGAAATTTATGGGGTCGCGCTGTAGTAGTACGACTGCCAGGACCACCGATAGTACGACTCTGTCGTTTTAGAAGATCCGTCCCTGATTCCACCTGGCCTTGCAACATGCGTGATTACGCGGGGACGGGGTGGCAAGTCGCCAGCGCACTCTAATTAAACAGCAGACGTCTGGTGTGTATAGGGTCCGCTAGACGGGTTCTGCTAACCAGGTGCGTCGGAACCTTGCGCTATTTAAAGCTGGATAACTTTATGAACTCCTTCGAATAAGTTTCGATTGCAGGAAAGACTTACTGTATTGAAATTCGATATCCTTTTTTTCTACCTTGTGCACAGGCGTGTTTTATTATTTTATTTAGAGTCATGACTATATGGCGAACGAGTCCTTATTTCACAGTCGGCGGAAATATGTGTAATGCAATGAAGCAAATAACGTAGGCGCGATCCATGAAGCTAAAAAATGAGCGAAAAACTAATATTATGGGAAGGACTGAGATTGCAGGCAGAGAAGCCTTAGTCTCAGTCCGGTTGGTGAAGGAAAACTCCGGAGATGACGCTGTCAGGAGCGAACCTTCTTTGGATAAGCTGATCCGTTTATCTCTCTAGAGCACCTTCGGGGGGAAGATCTCTTCCGGCTTCTCGGAGTCTCGGATCTCGGCACGGCTAAGCAAAAACCATCAAAAATAATCCCGTGAATTGCATAAAAGGCCCACATCAGGACGTAGCCTGATGTGGCCGAAAATTGAAACCTACACCTGCCCGTGCAAGCCATGTGGTCTGGTCGTTCTCTTGAACAGAGACAACCAGGCCTTTAACGTGAGCTTCATGTCAGGAGTCTGGTGGTCGCTAGGTGGAAAGCGAGCTTTGCCGCAATTCCCAGGCCTCCTCGTCAAGACAATCGATTCTCACCTAGGTTCCAAATAAAGAAGATTCACCAAAATAACAATAACAATGAATTATGCGAAGTACCAACCTAGATAGAAAGGGAGCCGTTGAAATGTGGGATCTCGTCGCCAGGACTATTAAAGAAATGAGAAGGATTACTATGCATACTAGTGTCCTTAGGTATTTCCCTGTGTACAGATCTTTAGTACAATATCCATTTGTGGGACAAACGTAGATAACCCCTTCCTGTATGGGAATACCCCTAGCCGCCTCTGAAACGGGAGTGCGTAGCCTACAGTGTACGGTCAAGCTATTATTTACGCCCGCCCACGCTGATCCTAGAGCAGGATCTTAGCCGATGGCCATCGTTAAGACTATATTGTTCTCAGCTTAAGGAATGGATTTGTATGATGTTACGCGCGCTTTAGCTTTGAATTTAATATACATATTAAATTTTTTTTTCAAATACGATCTACGCCGCGCGGGGCAATAGAAAGAGTCGATCGACAACGGAAGTCGCTCACCTGCAAGGGTCTGGCGGTCCTCTGGGTCGGCAGTCGTCAGGTCGTCCGAAGTGGGGTCAGGGTGGGGAGGGTGTTAATTAAATTACTGGGTAACTAGGTTGTTATTAAGTAGGAAGAAAAAAAACTTTTTGACTATTCTTACAAAGGAAATTTAATTAAAATAAAAACTTTAAATTAATTATGTATCACAAGAATCTCCCCGGGACCTCCATATCAAGTTAAAGGTCAATTACTCCTTACTTGAGGGTAGGGAGTTCTCTTCTTGTATGATAACATAAGGCTAGATTATATCTTTATTATATGAATAGGGTTGCGGTAGCGGACACGGAGACAGACAGGTAACGGGCTGACGAGGCCGGGCCGAGCCGCCGAGGGCGAGCCGAAGTCGAGACTGACGAAGCCAGGCGTGGCTTCGTCTTCGTAGACGAGGCGCGGGTGTAACGTGACAGCTGGGTGTACCGACAGCTGTCTGTGACCCGACAGTCCCTATAGCGTGCCATAACGGCTAAGTTACACTTTTTGTTGGGAGACTATTATGATAGTCTGGTCTGTTGCATGTAGACTCCAAGGGTAGGGTCTCAGGCGTAGATCTGAACGGAGGAAATGGATAGTCCTTCATATAGTAGAAGTCGGTTCCAGGACCTATCTCCAACGCGACGTCGCGCGCTAGCCGCGTGCGACGTCGCGGCGCTGAAACGCGGACGTGCGCTCGGTAACGCATGGCACGGGGCACGAAATCTTCTCAGTGTTTAAGCTCCCTAGCCACATTTCTAGCAAGGAACTTAAAATCACACAGAATGTTGTAGGCAACAGTCTGCAGTAGTACAATTGATCCGAGGGTGGGTGATAGTGACCTTTTCCCGTACTATAACCATAATCACAGGTAAAAATTGATCGAAGAAGTTGTAGATGGCAAATACTGACGCTAGAAACCATCCACATGACCAGGGTTCCTATATTAACTGTCGCTGATCGTCCTGTTGAAAGCATATTCATATGCCATCTCCAAGAAACGTTGAAATAAGGCAAAGGCGTGCCGCATCTCCCTGTACGAAACGTTTCTAGCCGTCGGAAGCATCGGACCGCGACAACTCGTCCAATTTCGCCGCGCACTGTCCGCGACGCCAGGGGGGTTCGCGCGGCGTTGGAGCTATGTCTGCCCCCGGTAGAAGTCACGTTGTGTTTTTGCTGAGTCCTTGAACCAAATTAGCTACGGGCCCTCGAAGATGGGGTACAGTATTGCATCGTCACCCGTACCTACCATAACCTACCATAATCGGCCGAAATTTGATAAACGAATGCCAGATTCGTGATCAGCAATCCAATTAACACCCCTGGACGAGGTTTGGGCGAAAAAAAAATTTCGACCTCTCTGACGACAAGTCGTCTCCACTGAAGGATTTGCGCGTCTCTTTTCAACCGCCGCGCTCGTCTCTGGGCTCACCTCTTTCCCCGGGCTATTTCTCGGTGTCTCCTGATTTTTGGAGATTTCGTCCTAATCAGCGTTTCCACCCCCGTTCTTGGGCTTGCAGGCAGTGTAGCTCCTGTGCGCGTCTGGGGCGGTTGGTTTGAGGGGTTGTTTCCATTCTACGTGTATTTGTATCGTGGTTTCTTCCTCCTGACTCCTCGCGCGTGGCTTGTGGGTCCAGTTTTCTGGATGTTTGGTTGTTCTCGTATATTTCGTGTGTTTATTCGTTTTTATTCCTCTGTTCCTGTATGCGCTTGTATTGCATTGCTTGCCTTTCCATCCCTCATGTGGGTTGTGTTCTCTTTCCCAGCGTTATCATCAGTATTTGGGTCTTTTACTGTTTCCCTAAGATGCTGTAGGTTTCGCGTGGTATTGTTCTTGTTCCTAAGAAGCTCATTTTGGTTGTTATGTATTGTTCGCGTAGCGTAGACATGTTTTTCTCATGTATATCATGCCTTATCGCTACATTGGTTTGTCGTCGATGCTATAACACGTTATTAGTTATCCACGCGCCTGTTTGTTTATGTATAATAAAAATACTGGTTTAATTACCCAAGCTTGAGGTGATCTCCATCGCGTATTGCAGTATTGCACCGTCAGCGCGTGCCCACGTGCCTACGTGCGCGCGCTGATGTATAGAACGTGGCGAAATGCTGTTCAGCAAGCTAGTCGCTGGCTCAGCAGGTGGAGAGGCTGCTTCACAGGTCAGTTGTTCGACTCCAGTGCTATGCCCTACTTTTGCATTTTTTCATGACTGCCGCCTCCTTTACCAATTTGCTTCCTGCGCATCTACTGCACACTTACTTCACTCTAAATTGTCAGATAAGGGTCAGATTCGTGCTCAACACGAAGTTTGGGCAAAAACGGTGACCTTTGCCTTACCATCATCATTAGTCATCCCCATCCACTGTACCTTACCGTACTCCAGTGTAATACAAAAAAAGATGTCATATTCGTGATGAGCACCACAAATAACCCCCCTGGTAGAAGTTCGATGATGATGACTTCGACAGCCCCAGTCACTCGTACCTGTTTTAACTCATACTGCTGAAAGGCCATGTTTAACATTCGCTGAAAGACACAAAACATTGTATAATTTAGAAACTGGGAAAAGTGAGTGAAGAACAGCTGGCAGTAAGCCCTTATTTCACAATTTAGAGTGAAATAAATGTGTAGATGTGTAGGAAACAAGCTGGTTTAAACTACCATTAAGGCACTATTGTACTTTCACGACTCCAGAAGTGACTCCAACCAATAGAAACAGCACTGCCACGCGGAATTAGATAGATGATGCGATCGAACGCGATGGAGGTCACCTCGAACCTGAATATGCGGTTGTCATGGGTAAATCTGAAGAGGTACTATTACGCTTTCGCAACTCCTACTCGTTGGTCGAGGTCGAGAAGTGGTAGAAAAAATCACCCAAACTTTGCCCAAGCGGGTTATCTGGGGCGCTGATGAAGAGTATGATATCCATTTTAGAAATTTCGGCCGTAGTCACAGTAGTTTAGCACGTGTGCGTGCGAAATTTGAGGGTTTCTAGCTCCCTGGGTTCAATTACTTTGCAAACCCACTTTTCTGCTGTGAGAAGAATGGTGGTATTTAATTTCGGTGATCGTACATACGCCTAAGACAGCTCTATGGTGAGCTAGGTCTCAACGCAGGTGGAAAAACTGTGAGTTTGGAATGCATTCGAGGGGTGCTCCTAGACACTCATGGAACCCATTACAACTGAAGAGTTGCCGAATTGTCCCTTTGACAGAAAGAGTGCGCGACCTAAAGTGTCGAAATTCTCTTGGGTCTTTGAGAGAACGCTTTGTCTCGGGCCGCGTTAAACGTTGCTCAATCAAAACAAACCTCCGTGGCACAGCATAATTACAAGTCAACTGTGCTAAATGCTAAGAGCTGTCCACAGCTCCGAGAACACGCATTCTTCAGAGATTAGTACAGACTTGCATGTATGGTAGGTTTCAGTTGCTCGTTAGTGCTCGTATAGCTGTGCTATGTCTCAGCGCAGGTGGAACAGCGGTGTGTTTGGTATGCATTGGAAGGGTACTCCTTGAACTCATGGGAGCCCGTGAGAACTGAAGAGTTGCAGAAATGTGACGAGTGTGACTTTCACGGAAAGAGTGCGCAGTCTTAAGTGTAGAAGTTCTCTTGGGTCTTTGAAAAAACGATGTCTCGAAACGTCACGCCGCGCTAATCGTGGCTTCATTGTGACAAACCTACGTGGCACAGAATAATTAGAAAACTGTTTTGTGATGAGAGCGCTGTCGAGAACGACTATTTTTGTGGTATTAGTTAGTAGAATGCGTATTTGTGTTGTTGTAAACGTATGCTCACCTTATGTGCCTTAGCTCTAAGCCTTATATGTCTCAGCTTTGAACGATATGTGCTTTAGCTCTCCGTCTAAATCGATCAATGCCTATGTTGTTGTTCTGTGCGTGCCTCGCAGCTATCAGACGGTCCGATCGGAATGCGTGGAGGCGAGCTCCTCCTTTTAATGCTCACCGCCGCTCGAGCCGATCGGCTCGTCAGTCAAGTTTTCTTTTATTTCCTTCAAGATTTATTTCTTGTCTCATTCAAGTTCGTCAGCCATAGTAGTTCGATTTCAAGTAATCAAGTAGTCAAGTGGAAGCAAGTTTTTTCTACGGTTATTCTCAAGTTTTGGTGCTATTTCATCTGTAACATCATTTATTCGTTGTCGATTTATTGTAACGCTTGTAAATTGGTTTAATTACCCATGTTTGAGGTAAATCTTGCTTCTACCGACTCGTGTACTTCATAATACCGCGTGGCGTGGTTTGGTGAGACCATCTAAGGCGAGCAGTACTCAAGTCGAGCGTAGCTAACTGGTCAAGTTCTAGTCAAGTCGGACTTTGGCCAATTACCTCGAACACACACACACACAGAGACGTCAAAGAGAGCCACCCCTTTTGCGACAAGCGCTAAGTGCTAAGAGCAGCCCAACTGAGTGTGACATGTGTTGGATACATAATAATGCGCGAGAATTCCTTACTTCAAATTCGATTTGGCATTCAGAAATCCGCAATTTTTTTATCCAAAGTTACTGATCCACTTTGCCTAGTGGGCTAAAATATCGCGATATCTGGTTAGATGGTGATTTTGTTATGTTGTTTATTGTGACATGTTTATTTTGTTGCAATTTTTGCTTACTTGTTGTCAATTCTCGAACAAATAAGTGTCATAGGGGACAGAGGAAGCAGGCGTAAGGTAGGAATTTGCAGACGATATAACTTAGTTAGTGCTCTACCACAATCTCATACTTTTTGAAGTGTTTTCTGCAAGAAGAACTCGTTGTGGTCTAACTTTCTATAGCTTGAATGAGTACCTCGTTCATATAAGCCATTCAGATTCTACTGCTGTGACATTGATCAATTGGTAAATAAAGATTAACAGCGATCGCTACTAGATACGAAAATGCAAGTAGCCGTATATAAAAATTGCGTTGGTTAAAAATTATAGTACATGCAGTACTTCAAGCGTCTTGCAGTAACAGTTAAATGTGGAGTCTGTTAATGGTTGCAGTAACAGAATTCGAGTACATACTAAAACTCCACAATTTGTTCGATGCTGTGCCATTTGTTGCAGCGACCAGCTCATTCACATGTTTTAATTGGTACTGAAAACATCTACTACATGTCTAGCTTGATGAGGAAGTTGTAAGGATTTCACTTCGCAGGAACTTTATGCTTGATAGCATACGATAATGAGTTTGAGATAAACAGCGATTTGTAGTCACTCGTACTTGCAAACTCCAATAACAAATAGGAGGAAGATTTGTTCTATGACAATGAACACTGTGTTATAAATTTATTTAAAAAATTATATGAATTATACATTAATCGCAATTAACCCGCAGAACTGAGTGTGATATGTGTTGGATACATAATAATGCGTGAGAATTCCCTACTTCAAATTCGATTTGGCATTCAGAATTCCGCAATTTTTTCATCCAGAGTTACTGATCCACTTTGCCTAGTAGGCCAAAATATCGCGATATCTGGTTAGATGGTGATTTTGTTATGTTGTTTATTGTGACATGTTTATTTTCGTATCTTCGAGTAGGTACAACATCCCAGATTGTTCCTCCTTAGTATAGACAAAATGATTAGGCCCCGAATTTCTAGCGGCTTTTTTACATGCCATATATATTGATTGTTGTGTAACTGGTTCTATCGCCACCAAAAAATTGAAAAATTGAATTAGGGTGGAGTAAGAATAATGACTTGAAATACTATACCTCGCTCAAAAAGAAAGACTTTCTATCAAAATGACAACCGAAAGAAGTAGCGCATTTCTTCCATCGAAAAACTTACCGAAGTATTCCAGAAACGTGGAAAACTAAGAATCCTAACTCAATCAGCCTTTTTGTTGTCATCAACAAGACGTGCTCTCGGGCGTTAACATGGATTACGATTATATGTAGGCCTGGTGACCTGTTACCGACCTTCGTTCGGCGAGATGCTCACGGCGAGAAGCACCTTTGGAGCTTCTGGATTTGCGCCCATGGATCGGTTTACCGGAAGCTGTTTCCCAAGAGCACTACGATAAACTCCAAGGCCATGGTGAACGAAGTAGAAGAGATGGGCCGACGACTCTCTCTTATTCGTTCGCAGCGCTTCAAGAAGGTTCTCCTCTTCGACAACGCCGCACCCCATCGGGAACAAGTAACCACGGATATACTTGCCCAGCTGGGCTACGTTCACATGCCTCATCCACCGTATTCGCCGGACATACCTCTATGCGACTACCACTACTTCTTGAGCCTACAGGAGTTCCTGGTCGGAAGGGACACAAGAACCCACGCAGTGCTTGACAACCATATCGAGCAGTTGATGAACACCAGGCCTAAGCAGTTCTGGAAGGAGAGATCAGGAAGTTAGCTGAGCGATGGCAGCGAGGTCGTGCCCTTAATGGCAAATACATTCCTCAGCATCGTTGAGTTGTAAATGAGTTATAAA
>OX377204.1:15993815-16015907 GCA_947396885.1 Heligmosomoides polygyrus polygyrus
CTTAAGATTAGTACCCTGTAGGATGAAATGGTGTTTGGGAGGGCAGTTTCATAAATGTTTTTCGACTTTTTCAGGCTCTGACGAAGGCGAGGTCGCCGAAACGTAAGCCGAGTCAAATAAACGTGATACCAACCTTGGCTACCAGCTAAACAAGTCAACATCGATCTGAAGTCAATATGCCAAGGTTTATCGAAAGTCGAACTTGGACAGTTCTACGCGACGTGCCAGCAAACTGTTTTCGACTTGTCGCTGAAGTACTGTCTATGAGACAGAAAGTTGTCTCAGCTAGGCAGTCTATCCACTTCCTCCGCCGCTGTATGAAGCACGGAGTTATTCCAAACTTCATCAAAAGGAAGAGACTCCATGATTTATGCGGCAGATCAACCGACGACAAGACGGTTCGAAGGATCGAGACGGAAATTCTGAAGACTACGATCAAGACCAAGCAAGATGATATGTATGCTCTCTTGTCGAAATGCGTGTCTAAGGAACTGCATTGTGAGAAGTATGTGTCGACCCGTCTTTGGAGGAGAATAGTGGGTGAGTCGAAGAGCATTTGTGATACTGTTCGCTCTAAGACCAAAGTAAGATTACAGGAGAAGTTCTTGAGGTTAGTAGGGCAAGATCAACGTGTAGGTTATGAGACGACTTTAGGTTCTCCTACTTGTAGCGCTCACCTTACAGCTGGAGAGAATGAGGGTGAGGTGCGCCGCCCCCGCGTCACGGTTCTTGGCGACGTACGTTTATCGAGCGATGCCCTATCCGCGTTGGACCTGGGGCCTAGTTTCGCTCCCAGTCGATACATATCCCCTATTGTATCGCGGAAGATCGTGGGCAGCCTGCAATCATTGCATGATCGCCTGCGGAGTAGAGCGAAAATCGATACGCGTGGTGATGGGCAAGGTATTGTCAGTAATTTTGCAATTCCGCCCCCACCGTTCCCGGCTACGTATCTCGGATCGCAGGAGCCGAATAGCGCGATAGATGCGAAGTTCCGCATTCGCCACGTCCGTGTTGAGCGTTCTGCGGCGTGCTGCTGGTAGAAGGCCCGTTAGCAATCTGAGTGCAGGACAGAAGTGCGGTCTCAGAGAATTAAAGGAACTGGCTAGTTCTGGGGCAATAAGAGTCACTGTCAGTGACAAGGGTGGGGAGTTCGTTGTGCTGTCTCAAGAAATGGATAGGGCTATCACAAGATCACACCTACAAGATCACACCATCTATAGCCCTACTACCATTGACGAATTTTCTAGACAGTACCGTCGACTCAACCGTATGTGGACCGAGGTTGCAAAGTCGGCGAGGCTCCCTAAGAGTATCATAACACGGCTAAAATGTGATCTTCCATCATGTCCCGTGTTATACGTGCTCATCAAAACCCACAAATTGCCTCCAGAGGTGCAACCATCGAAAGCCCTTCCTCTTTTAAGGTGAGGCCCATTATAAGTAACGTAAATGGCCCCACAGACCGCATATCCTGGCTGCTTAACCTAGTCCTGGTTCAGCTGCTCGGATTTATACCCTCACACCTGCCCAACACCAATGCTTTCCTCCAAAAGCTCCGCGCAATTAGGGCCGGAGAAGAATACGTTATGGAATCCTTTGACGTTACGTCACTGTACACCAACTTTTTCAAGGGAAAGCGCTTTGCAGGCCGTGTCTGAAATTCTCACTGAGCGTCAAACATGCGTAAACCTGTACGGTCTCAGTGTGTCTCAGGTCATGACACTGGTCAATGAATGCCTAATGTGCAACGTATTCAAGTGGTCAGGAGAGTATTACAGGCAGATTAGAGGGCTGGCCATGGGACAAAGGTTAGCTCCTGTGCTGGCGGTCGCCTTCATGTCTAAGGTGGAAAACCCAATTCTGGAACGCATGCCTACTCTTTACTGTAGGTATATAGACGACTGCATTATATTGTGTTCCACTCAAACTGAGTTGGACACTTGTTTCGAGCTGCTGAATCAGCAGTCAGAATATATAAAGCTTACCCGGGAGAGTCCTACAGAAAACTGGCTTGCTTTTCTGAATGTCCAGGTCCACTTTGCTCATGGAACCATCAAAACCAGATGGTATCGCAAGCCCAGTAGCAAGAACATCCTCATTCACTACCGCTCTGCCCACCCCTCTAGTACTAAAGCGGGCATTATCAGAAACATGTTCCAAACTGCCAGCTCAGTCTCGTCTGACAGCGAACAAAAGCGTTGTCCATGAAGATGGCACTAAACATCGCCAAGATCAACGGCTACCCAGTGCAGTCATGGCAGAGGAGGCGCAGGAGGCAAGCCAATGCGCCCCGTCGCGAGGAAGAACGCAACAAGGTACCGTTCTGTGTGCCCTTCATTTCAGACGAGATGAGCACGGAAATTCGAAAGTGTGTGCGCGCAGCTGATCTCCAAGATATGGTGAGGATCATTGATGTTCCTCCCACCAACTTGAAGGCACAGCTGGTTCGGAATCGTGTCTATGACAGGACATGTTCCACTCCGTCCTGTGTTTGTGTGCCCTAATGGGAAGGAGGGGGATTGCATGACGACCGGAGTTGTCTACAATATGTCATGCAATGAGTGTGGTGAGGTCTACATAGGGGAAACGGGCAGACCCCTATGCATCAGGGTTAAGGAGCACTTGGACGGCCTTAGAAAAGGCAATGTCCGCACTCCATGGGGGGAGCACAGGGTTCGATGCCATGCGGGCGCAATGCTGCAGGTGTCTGTGTCGATTTTAGCTCGAGAGAGTGATATATCGGCGCGCAAGACCCTTGAGGCGCTCTGGATCACGGCTAGGAATCCCCAGGTCAACCGGAAGGAGGAGTGTCTCGCGGTAACCCAAGAACTGGCACCCTTCGTCGAGCTCTGCGGGTTCTGATCTGTATGGTCTGACCACCAGAGTATTTAAGTCGGGTTGTCCCGCGGGGTAGACTCATTCACCCACGTTCAAGTCCAGCTTCGGGTGACTGGTGGTCCATCTCGGCATCCACCTTCAAGGTCAGTCGTTCCTTCGTAACTATCATGTTCGATCTTGTCCCTATCTCTCCTTAAGATTAGTACCCTGTAGGATGAAATGGTGTTTGGGAGGGCAGTTTCATAAATGTTTTTCGACTTTTTCAGGCTCTGACGAAGGCGAGGTCGCCGAAACGTAAGCCGAGTCAAATAAACGTGATACCAACCTTGGCTACCGGCTAAACAAGTCAACATCGATCTGAAGTCAATATGCCAAGGTTTATCGAAAGTCGAACTTGGACAGTTATGGTGAAAATATTCAGCGGAACATACTGTTCAGCCGCCCTGTAGAAGCAGGAAAAGGCTCATGTTCTAGGTCAGACCTATTTTTGAGTCTACTCATTTCTATGTCTTTTTTCAGACACAGTTTTATACTTCACGGGTTCTCCCATATGCTGTGGAGTCTGCTCTTTTCGTTCTGTTACCGCTACTACGTATGTGAACACGAGCCACCAGCTAAGCGAACAATAATAATAATGCTCGTCTTTGTGTATACTCCATCATTCTTCCAATTTGTAAATTTTTTGTTGCTGGACACATTTTAATGGGAAATAGAGTACCAAACATTATATCAGACTTAGGTGTCGTACTCTTTCGCGGGTGATGATTCTGAAAAAGTAAGACGTGCAATAGGGGAAGGACTGGGCTATAACGTGAGCGGCGAATGCGTCAGTGGTCAACTGAACATTATGAACTGGAAAACGCTGTTCATGATACTACATATGACTCTGCCGGTCATCCCAGTATACATCATGATTCTCCTCCTCAGAAAGGCCATCATCTCCAAGCTAAGCGTTGAGACTATGTCTCAGCAGACTCGACAGCTTCATACGCAGCTACTTAAGGTAAGCGAAGTTCACTGTGTATCCTACTAGATATGAAAGAGTTAGTGGTTGTTCACTTCGTCTGTCCGTCCCTCTGGCGTTTTATACAGGGTGTCTCAAAAAATGTATACACTGTTTGGAAGGTAATAACTTTGCTCACAGTAAAGGTCATAAAGAAGTTAAGGGCTCATATGAAAGCATAAGAAACAAAAATTTTCTGGCGTATGATTGGTATGGAATGCGCCATGCACTCAGTCTGACATCCTGCATTTTGCAATCGATTGATTGTGTTTCGCTTGAATACTTGTTATGTTTTCTTCACAAAGTGGCCGTTTTAATTGATTTGTGCTTCACTTAAGGGTTATAACTTAAATGCACACTATGGCTTGCGAAAAATGCAGGTATCCTAAAAAATGGAGGTACTGCTTGAAAGGTTCTAACATTGCTGGAAGTGAAGCTTTTGAAGATGTTTGAGATTAGTGTGAGAGACAGAGTAACTAGATTTCTGACGTGTAAAGAAGCAAGATTACGTCATGCTCCCGCCTGAAACCTTGCATTTCAAACTTGGCTGGTCGTGCAGGGGCTGAATGCTTGTCGCAGTCTTGCTAGAAATCGACCGCATTGTCATTCATTGTGTTTCTTTTTTAACGTTTAGAACTTGAAAATTGCGAGAAAGACAAGAGACACATGAGTTTGTTGATTCCACAATTTATTACTATCGCTATCGCACTAGTATCGCTCTTTAGATATCTAAGCCTATAATAAGAGTCATGCCTGATTCTAGGCTTTCCTTCAAGAAGAGCAAGCTTATCCTGAAGCGTTTTCGAAAGTTAGAAGGCATCGCGGAGTGCATAGACGATTTGCCGCAAAATTGAGTCTTGCCTGCGGTTCCTCAACAATCAATCGAGTCTGAAATCTAGAGATTCAGACGACGGCATGGCGCAATCTTGACTTTTGCACGCCACAGAAATTTTGTTACACTGTGCTTTCATATGAGTTTCAAACCTCTTCCAAAGCTTTACTACCAGCAATGTTAGAACATTTATATAGTACCTGCATTTTTCTGGATACCCTGCAGTTTTTGCAAGTCACAGTGTGATTTTAAATATAAACCTTAAAACAAACACAAATCAATAGCTGTGGCCACTGTTGTGGAGAAATTATAACAGGTATTCAAGCGAAACACAATCAATCGAGTGCACAATGCAAGACTTCAGACGAGTGCATGGCACATCCCACAGGTGAGTAGAAGGAAAGTTCCGAAAGTTTATTAGCCTTGGGAGGCGAGGCGAGGCGAGGGGGGGGGGGGGTCGCAGAAAGCACTAGGGATTGCGGAACGCGCCGTTGCTCCTACCGTAGCCGCGGAAGCTATTCTGCAGGCAGCACCAAGTATTTAGGGTCATTCTCCGGGAAAACCCCACATTCTTACTAAACTGCCACCAAACAATTCAGAGTCATGTTCTCAGCAAAACAATTCAACAAAGGAGTCAAAGTGTCGAAATAAAATTGAGCGCAATGGAACTGAACAGCCGCATGGGCAGGGCATGTGATTGGCTCTCGTGATTACCGGTGCAACGGCGCGCAACTACCCCGCTGTGCTTTCCCGCACCCCCCGCCCCGTACATGTTTTTGCGACATGTGCTCAAATTTGCTTACACTGATATTTTCAAGACTCTCACATGTCAAGCTTGCCTGCCGATGCTATTTCTCCTCGCTGTTTTTACCTATGCTCTCGGCCAGTCTGGAATATGGCATAATGAGGTGCTCGAGTCTACGAATTTTATTTTATTCGGATTCATAACTATGCTGAGCCCTATGGTTTCACTCTATTTCATCACGCCGTATCGCGAATGGATACGGGCAAGGATTTGCCGTTCAGCTGCTCCGAGCGACCCCATCAGAAGGCGCTGGACAAGCCAGCGTGACGAAGAGAGTCGTAGCCGAGTGTTTGCTCGCTAAGTGTACGCCAGTCATGTTGCTCGGTGAATAGGCATCCATCGCAGAGTTCTGTGAGTTGCCAACTATATGGTCTTACCCATAGTTGCATATTACAGCAATAGAGGCCAGCTAGACGAGGGGTATAGCGCTCGTCGCCCATTTCTGCTCGCCCTAGCCTCAGTGCCAAACCGCAGTGCGGTGTTCGCGACGTGTAATCTCAAAATTGGGCAATTAAACCATTTATTAAATATATTAAAAAATTGTCATTAACGAACAAGGAAGTGTATCGACGAGCAATGAAACCTTACAAAAATGCTAGAAAGATGAGAAAGAATAATATCCCCGATGTATCGATGCCGTTTATATTGTAGAATATAGCTCCATTTCTGTTGCAGGCCGCAAAATCCAACCTGTAGGTAACGTGTGACATTTCAGTGACATTCCTCTACCAATAATTAAACAAAAAGTCTAAAATCGGTCGACTTGACGACATTCTCAGCATTTTCAAGCTTACAGAGCTTTTGATGGGCTTTGTCACCATCAGCAGGTAATAGCTACTCGACTTCCCCATTACTGTGCAAGATGCCTTGGTTTAATCTCTCTTCTACGCTGATTAGGCTTAGTTTAATCGGTCAAGTGTTTTTAAAACATAGAAAAATGTTAAGAAATTTTCTGAGGCTGTAATTTTTTGTGCTCATAGATCGAATTCGCCCCTACTCTGAACTACATGCCCTAAACTCCGAGACGCTAAGAATTGATTTGGCTAATTCCAAGATTTCGCGATGTAGTCATGAGTCGCTAGTCAGAATATCACTTTAACTAAAATTGCGACTTGTGGATCTTTCTCCTCACCTAGAGCGTTAGTCAATCTTTTTTGGGATGTGCTACACATGTTACTTCTATAGGAAGTCGTGGAGGCGATTTGAATACACATTTCGGCTTTACATAGAGTATCTTGTAGTGGCCAGCCAATATACAAGTCATGTTCTACCCTTCCCGTGCGAGTCTGTTCTCAAAGATCTGTACACTTTCATTCCAAAATGCGTTTGAGATGGTGGTACTGTAGACGTTGCCAGACGTTGAAGAAGACGAGTCCAAGACGCAACAAGGACAACAACAAGCAAGGACATTTCAAGAATCTTTATATAATGCTACCGTCATGCCAAGAGTTATTGAAAGTCGAACATGCACAGCAACTGCTTCCAAAAGAGTTTGCTCCAAAACACTTACTCCGACCGGCCGACTTTCGACTGCTCCCATTTTGTCGCAAACTTGATTGTGCACGCTATTTTGCACACCCAATTTGGCACAGCAAACGTGACTTTGCGGCAAATACCAGAGCCCTTCATCTCTTGTCCAAACCTCCGTCGTACTTATTTTTACTGAAACCATGCACACGTTATCTAGGTCTACAGGCGAGAGCGGTATCCAGAACGCTTCTTTCCCTAACTGATAGCGAAACATGTCGCAAAGACGCACCGCAGGGGTGCGGGAACGCGCCATTATTCTACTATGACTGCAGTATCCAATTAGGCACCGGCTCGGATGCATGCGCGCACATTGGCTTCCGCGATTACTGTAGGAACAACGGTGCGTTCCCCCATTCCGGTGATGCGTCTCCACGACATGTATCCTGATAGCTTCACCCTAGCCGCAGCAAACCTTCGCGTTCTGCTACAACTTGATGTATATGCTTAACGTCTCCGTTCAAATAGAACTCCTGTTCCAAACTTGCTGTTAAGTTTGTGATTGTGTCCAAGTTTCTGTTCGATGAACCCTTCAGAAGACATTTTTATCATGTGTTCGTACAGATGTCCTGAAAATCGTCAATAAAAATTTATTTTCGAATGATGGAATGTCACTGAAAAATGACTTTCACGCTGGACAAGTGTTAATACTCTGAGACTGTAATTTCTGTGCTCATTGAACCAATTCGTAGGCTTCCTACTCTGAACTACATGCCCTTAACTCCAAGGTGTTAAGAATTGGTTTTGCTAACTCCATGATTCCGCGATGTAGTCTTGAGTTCCTAGACGGAAATCACATTAGCTAAAATTTTGACTTGTGGATCTTGCTCTCACCTAGATCATTCGGACCTCTGTGCTCGGAAAAGTCAACCGTAAGGAGGAGTGTCTAGCCAAGCGGTGGCTTCCTTCGCAGAGCTCTGTGAGTTTCCAACTACCACACTCTGGTCTCACCCATAGGGTGATCAAGTAGGTGATCTCGGGGACTAACGCTTCTTCACCCACGTCTTAGCGTTTACAAATATCTACAGGTAGGGCTCTCTTCGGCATCCAGCTGGAAGGTTTGTGGCCCATTTGTAACTACAACACCCTGTTTACCCCTGTTTTTCCTAAGCACCTCCGTGATGCGTCTTCGCGACATGTACTCTGATTTCATTACCCTCAGCGAACCTACTTGTTCTGCTACAATTTGAATGCATATGCTCAACGTGTTCGTTCTAATAGACCCCTGCTCCAACTGCAGTTAAGCTTGTGATTATGCTGATGTTTCCGTTCGATGAATCCTTCAGAACGCATTTTCATTTTGTTTAGATGTCGTTCAGATGTTCTGAAAGTCGTCAATAAAGCTTTATTTTCGAATCATGGAATGTCGCTCAAAAATGCATAACGTTCACGACAGATTTCGTCCAAGAGTTCTTATATTTCTACTGTTGGCTGCAAAACTGAATCATCTGAAGGGGAATCAACGGGAAACCTCTCTGTGTAAAGGCGCTGGTGGAACAATTATGCGGGAATAAAGAATTTACCTCCTCATCTCCTTGGCGGTGAGACGGGAATGAGAGGCATCAACAATTTGGTATTAATTCCAACAAAAACTTCCCAACGAATATCATAACGTGAACGAATAATATAATTAACACGTTGACGACCGTGTGACATCTGTCAGAATCTTCCGGCTGCGTGGCACCGTGTGACACGATACCGTGTCATAACCCTGCAATTTATTTTCCTAGTTGGTCTCAAATCTTTCGATGGAACTTTTTTTGTGTTATGTGTAAGAAGCGTGGTCCACGAAGACATTTTTCAGATACTGACTTCTCCAGCTTCTCGACAAGTAGTGGCCTCAATTATCAAACATGCCCTCAAAAATTTACAAAAATCGATTGCTTCCACGTGCCAGACGCGTGAAGATCGCGCGGTCGTCAACGCGTTAAAGTAAAAAGAGACCGCGTATAAACGAACAGATCATCGGAGCAGTTTCTGGAACGCGTCATGCCTCACACGGCCAAGTGTTCCTAGTGCATTTTCCACTGAAATAGTGAATTGTCTGTGATTCCGGCACTGATGATCTGGTCACCGGCGAACGTCATCGAAGAAATCGCATGGCTGTGACCGGTCAGAGCCAGATATCCTGCCTGAAACACAGCAGCCATTAGTGGAGTTAGTGCGATGGACGGGCTGCTTCTAATGTATGGGTGAACGCCGCAGAGGGTGAAGTGCACATTTTGTTGTTTACTATTCACTACTCGCTGTTTTATTTAAGCCAATAACAAAACGGCATTTCCTACACTATTTTAAGGGACCTTAAAAGGTCTTCAAGCAACCACATTTAACATCTAGGCATCATTCTCCGCTTTCAGGACGGCATCGCAGTACATCACATTGAGCAAGAATGTCAAGTTCCTGGCGGCGTAGACAATTCAGCAATCTTCTATCTTTGTTGCGCCTGAAGTCACGGTTTTATACCATTTTAAGCTCAAATTCAGTACTCTTCTAAACCATTTTGAAACTTCTGAATTTGAAACGAACGTCTTTACAATCAAAACAAGTTTCTTACACATTAAGCTAGAAACTCTCTAAGGCGATTAGAAGAATCATTGTTCAAGGAAATTTTAGTATAACTGTTTTTGGCATTTTTAGTTCACCTGTCCGAGTGCACAATTTCACATAAAATGGTATATTATTAGTTATTAGTTTTTATTTTATTAGTTTTCGCATTACTCCATATTTCTGTAATGTCAGTAATAACAAAAACTATAAAACAAGCTAACAAATAGTAGGGGATATTTAACAGGATATGTGAATATAATAATACCAGACGTTCAGCGGCCTAGCGGCCGCCAAACGGCTTCGCCCCCAAATGCCGAGAATAGAACAACCCCAATCTTCCTCCTTTCTTCTTTAGGCCTTCTTACAGTTAAAGAAAACTGATCTTACTATATAGATTAGTGCAGTGGGATATGGTAGGGCAGAATTTTCACCGCGCATATGAAGCCCATCCACCATACATTACATGCACGCGATTTATTCTCCGAATAGATCGTTCTCTACGTGTCGAGAAAGAGGTAATGAGAGTCACAATCCTATGCTTAATCAGCAAAATCATAATTAAAATTAGTCGGTATTGGTCGACAACGCTTACTACCCGACGGCAATAATACTCCCCCGAATCCTGTGGTCACTCTCTCCGAAAATACTTCCTTTCCTATGTGCTAGCAAAGAAACGGTGTGAGAGTCAAGCACGCACATGTGACACTGAGTTACTGATTCACGTGTCACTACGTTGCTACGACGTCTATGACACTCCTTTTGCACTCTGGCACACGTGCAGCGACTTCTTTAAGCCGCCTTCAGAAATCCGACACACACTGAACAATGTTGAGGGAAAATGCTGGTCGCCCCTTATTCACGCTCCCCCTCTAATGGTCCCCCTTTGTTGGTCCCTCTCCTATTAGTCGCCCTTACTCGGAATCCCTACGCGAGTTGGACGACGTCATCAGCGCGTATTCTGAATCCCTATGTACGTTGAACGACGTCTTCAGCACGTCTTCTGAGTCCCTACGCACGTTAGACGACGTCTAGCGCAGGTCTTCTGAATCTTAACTCACGAGGTCTAGCGCAGGTCTTCTGAACCCCTACGCACGTTAGACGACGTCTTGAGCACGTCTTTTGAATCCCTACGCATACGTTAGGCGACGTCTTGTGCACGTCTTCTGAATCCCTACGCACGTTGGACGACGTTTTCAGCACGTCTTTTGAATTCCTACGCAAATTGGACGACGTCTTCAGCACGTCTTCTGAATCCAAACGCACGCTGAACGACGTCTAGGGCACTCCTCCTGAATCCGTACGCCCTGCCCTAGATCACCATTCATACCCTGACGCGCTGCCCTTGAATATCTCGTAAACTTGGAGGATCAGCCGCCAAGGATATAGTTCGCCAGCAATCGCTCATGGTTAAGCTCAAGGAAAGCCCGGCTGGCATACGCCGCACTAAAGTAGACGTGTGAGCAAGTGGAGTTAGGATAAAACAAGATCAAGATGGATCAATACGAAGATGGCACCGTTAGGGCAACTAATTTTTCAAAGATATGAGAGCAAGGAGTAATCCGCCTCTCGTCATCAATGCGGCCACCACAGGGACAACACCCTGATAAAAAAACGCAGATCTGACCCTACATCTAGAGAGAGGTCCGTATTTTTGTGCGCCCACCTCGAGATCGAGACGAGAAAATTTTGAAAAAACATCCAGGCTTGAGTGGGCTCCCGCCAGTATGAATTTTGAAAGCCATAACCAGATTATTTTTTAATCTTAGCTGTAACCCGATCATGGATTTACGGCGATTGCCTCTCTTTTTCAAGCGTCTTGTTGCCGTTCCTAATCCCACATGTAGTGCATCGAAATATACAGTTGTAGATAGATGGATTTTCCGCTGTCAGTCCAACCATGCTTTAATCACTCCGGGGTCCGTGAATTAGCGCTAAACGCGGCTGAAAGAAACCACTAATTTACCTATGTATCAGCTGGATACCGTAAGTCGCTGTAGAAGCCACCTGCTGCAGCTTGTACTTGACTCTTTGGACAAGAGTACAGTATTCGTATCCACTCCATAAGCTCTTCGAGGACTCCGTGTTCTCGTAAAGCATACCATATCACTTCACGCGGAACGCGACCAAAGGCCTTCTCCAGGAAGGCAAGATGCACCGGCTTCTGTCTCTCACGGTGTTTTTTCTAGCAGAAGGCGAACGGCATGTATGGCATCGACTGTGCCACAATCGACTACGAAGCCGCACAGGTTGGTAAAGAGCTGGACGATATCACAAATGCGCCCGTCGACAATCCGCTCGAAGATCTTCATGCTATGCGAAAGCAAACGGATTTAATGGTAGATTGTGCAGTCTGCCGGACTGCCCTTCTTCTTCCAAATCGGGATCGTCGTGCTTCTCTGCCAAATATCGGGCACATTTTTCTCCGCAATAACCTGGTTGAAAAACGTCGTCAGCCACTTCGTTGGGTACCAGGATTTCGTCTTTCACAAGTCGGCCGCCAAATCATTAGGGCCCGTTGCCTTGCCTGGCTTCATCTTCTTCAGAGCCGCTTCTGTCTTCTCTACGGTGATTTTCTGAACGGGACCGTATACAGGAGGAGAAGGTGGGATGCCTGGACGAGCGAATCATTGTCGACACTTCCTCGAATTAGGTGCGCCATCGATTCAAAACCATCTTGCGATCCATTATAAGATGACCGTACTCATCGTTGAGCCAAAGAACTTCTCAACATCCTTAGTTTGGCGATGGCAGACCTTGGCGAGTCGGTAAAGAAATCGCTCCCCATCGCGCGACTCAAGTTTTTTTTTTTGACATCATCGTGATGAGTGGCTCTTGCAACGGCTACCGCCTTTTTAGCGCCTTTCTTGGATTCCTGATACAGACGCCATTTATCAGCTGTCTTATCGTCGAAAAACGCATGGTATAATCTCTTCTTCTCTCGGACTTTCTCCTTAACTCCTTTGGTCCACAGCCATGTCTGCTTATCGACCTTTCGCCGTCCCGGTTTCGTAGTGCCGAGTTCGGAACGGGCAGCACTGGGTATCGCGTCGATGGCACTTTGCCATGTCTCGTCGACGGTCGTGACCGTCGGCAACCGAATGCTCGAAGTCACAGCTGATTCATTCTTTTTCAGTCGCCACCACTTGATCCTTGACGGACCGCTCCGTTCGACCTGCCTAAATATCGGTGGTGTGATCTTCATAGTGCAGATCAGTGGGTGGTGTTGCGTGGCGACCGTTTCATACGGCACGACCTTCGCGTATGTGACAAACTCTTGGTCACGATTTCGCATAAGGAGAAAGTCAACCTGCGTTTTGGAATTCTCGCTGTAGAATGAGATAAGGTGGGATTCACGTTTTCGGAATCTGATGTTCACGATGGTGAGGTCGTGCGACTCCGCGTACTCGAGGATACGCTCACCATCATTATTACGTGAGCCAGAAACGGGGCCACCATGATAGCCGTACCCGTCTTTCGTAGCGCCAACGTGCCCACTAAGGTCACCTGCGACAATGATTACGTCTTGTGACGGCACTTCTGCTGTCTTCTCATCAAGCAGACCCCAAAATTCATCTTTGGCTCGCCAGAGCAGCCAGTCTGGAGCCTATGCAGAGAAAAGGTAATACCGCCGCCGTTCTGCAGCGATAACGACCTTCATCAAGCGGTCATTGAAACGTTCCAAGCTTGCAATAGCGTCTCGGAACCGTTCGGCGACGATTATGCCAATACCGCTGGTGGTCCTGGGACTGCCACACAGAACAGCTTTATAGCCTCTTCCTATGTACCTTGACTTGCAGCCGGGCCACCTCATCTCCTGCACCGCACACAAGTCAATCTTCCTTCGCTCCAGTGCCTCTGCCAATTCGCAGGAGCGGCCCGACAACGTACTCACATTCAGCGTTGCAACGCGGGTCTTTCCTACTTGCGGGGCTTTTGGACTAGCAAGTTCCCCCCCCCCACCACACACGATGCCGCCCTCGCATCAGGGACCCTCGCATACTATCCTCACTCGCCGGGCTTTGCGAATGCGCGTCGGCTCCCGCGGAAGCCGGAGCATTATCTCGAGCAACATTCAACACCATCAACCATACGATGGGACATGGACTGTTCGTAGGCCGGCCTGCCACAAGGGCCTGTCGCCAGCGTTCGAGTGTCCGTGTCTCGGCTCGCAAAAGCGAACAGTTTCCAGTGGCACCACGTGGAGGAACGGACATCGCCACCTGTAGAGGCCAAGTAGGCAATCAAATTGCTTACACGACATCCCGTAGAAGTCACGTGGCGCATCCCAGAAGGAAATGACTAACGCCGTCTTTTATGGTTTATCGTTTAAAATAGATTAAGAAAATATTAAAGGAGACAATATAAACTTAGATATAGATAAATAAATAGATCCATAAACAGATATGCATTTAAACAAAAATGATAATAAAATATTTGTAAAGTTTTATTACGTAATTATTTAATGAACAAATAAAGTTTACAGTCGGAAAATCTGCTTTCTTCACCGATGAGCCACAAGGTAGAAGTTACAATCATTGGACAGATGGCAGATTAAACCGAAAAATTGTATTTTCATTTCTTCATATTATTCAAGTATATTTAATACCAACGACCGCGCGATCGTCGCTTGTCTGGCTAGTCAATTTTTTACAACTTTTTGAGAGCTTGGACTCAAAAACTTGAACTTTGCTTGTTAATTGAAACTACTATTTGTCGAGAAACCCAACAAATCAGTATCCGAAAGCTGTATTCGTGGACTATGCTTTTTATAGTAATCTTTAAAGATGAAGACATAGCACAAAAAAAGTTCCTTTGAAAGATTTGAACTAACAAGGAAAACAAATTACAAGGCTTTGACACGTCATCGAGTCAGACGGTTCCAAGCGGTCGAAGGTCTACGGAGAAAATGCCCGAATCTCACGGCGCGCGTTTGCGTGCGGAGAAAATGCCCGAAATAGGGAGAAAATGCCCGCGGCCAGGGGAGAAAATGCCCGGGTCGACGAGAAGAATCTATAGCACACCATCATGTGGTGAATAGCAAAAGCGCCGTAATAAAGAAAACAACTTTGAGCGGTAATCACCACTTAGGAAACTTAGAAAAGTTCGAAACTGTGGAAGAAACCGTAGAAGAGCCTTAACCGGACGTATCGTTATTATTATACAATGGTCTATTTCCGCAACGTTTCATTCGTACCAAAGCTTTAACAAGAAGTTGATCGCAAATTTTCATGTTCGAAAAACACTCTATACTTCGAGACTTGAAAGATTGACTTGAAGGTGGCTTGAAAGATTTTTGGCGAGGTGCTACACCGTAGGTTTTGGTCATTTTAATAGCGTTTTTGGTAAAGCCTATGTTGCAACTAACCATTCAGATATTTAAATCCTTTATTCAATATGTGGAAATATCAGAAAAACAGCAACAAAGCAAATCAGAATAGAAATCCTATACTGAGAAAAACTTTAATAAAAAAGGGCACAACAAGTATTTACGATACCAACAGTGTATCAGATGAAAATCACTTGAAAAGCAATGAATGTTGAAATATCTATGTTCAAATCCTGTTTTAGTAAGGAAGGAAATGATTGGTCAAAAATAAAGACTTCATCAGAAAGACCAAGTAAAACCTCAGAAAAACCTAAAAATCAATTTCTAAACAATTTCCCAAATAAGTTCTGACTTTCACTCTCAACATTTTTTCATTTTCTACTTCTCTGACTTTGAAGTGTATGTACCTTACTGTTCACTCCATGTGGCGTTCACGTGGCTTAAAAACAAACTCAAAAATTGAGGTGGCCTACAGTTCCGAAGTTTCGAAAAGTAATTCTAGGTTACCAGGTTCCGTTGATGTGCTCGTTTTCTAGTTTTACGTGCTAGAAATTGAGATCTGGGCGGAAACGCTTCTTTTGCTCCTTTCAGTGTTTTCAAGTGTTCTTTACACATAAAACACCGTTGGTACTAATTTAACTGTTGAGCATGCCTGTTAACTGTGTAACGAGAATCCTTCCTCGTATTCTCCGAAGCTTCTCTATCATGGTAAGACCATCAAGTCTGCTAGGAAATCCAAGTGATGGTGCCACAGTTTGCCACGCCCACGATTTCTCATGCCCCTACTCAACAGCATAAGAAAAATACCGTATCCCTGTCCACATGATTACCATATGTGTTGTTGTTGTGGTTGTTATAGTGGACCCTATCTAAAACCGTTCAGTGGCCACAGATATTTTCTCCCCTGGCTGCGGGCATTTTGTCCCCTGGTTGCGGGCATTTTCTCTCCTGGTCGCGGGCATTTCTCCCCTGGTTGAGGGCATTTTCTCCCCTGGTTGCGGGCATTTTCTCGCACCGAAACAGACGCGGCGCGGTTCGGGCATTTTCTCTCGTAATCGCGGTCGAAAGGGTATGACACGACATCGTGTCACGCGGTCGTCAACGTGTTAGCAATCACCCACGCAAACTCTTACAGCACACTTTGCAGCATCCCTCTGATAGCTATCATTTCATACATTTTCCATAGGCTTGAAAAGGAACCCCATTGAAGGTGGATACTGTAGGAGACTTGGAGGAAACGGTAAGAACGGTGTATATGTGATAACGACTAACCGATGAGCTTTTCACTGGACAACTATAAAGGCGAAGCGAACCGTTGTCTCGTCCTACAACGAGGCTGTCTTTGGAATTTGAGCGGCTGACAGAAGTGATACCTGAAAGAAACTGTGGCTGACAATTCTGTATTGTGCCTAATTCATACATCAACGCAGGAAATTAAACATTGTCCACTAATTTCTTGTAATAAATAAATGAATAAACAAACAAACATTGTCTTGTTGAGAGCCTGAAAGAATTATGGGTTTGTCTGAATTTCGACTAAGAATCTCTATCTGGAGAAGTGAGCTAAAGTGTGTAGTGATACATTCTTTTTGCGTTCTTGGAGAGGAGCGTTGGTTAAAATATGATGCAAGAAATTACCTTCCACCGAATGCGCCACGCATCCCGCCTCATATGAAATCCGACAGTTACATGAAGCCCATTCCAAGTCGCGAATGCTGGCGTGATCAACTAGTTCACCATTTGTAGCCGTCCCTAAACAACATGCACCTCCTTTGTAATCTGGAATGGCATAACGGGAAGGGGCGCCGTTCATACAGTGATAAATGTGCCCAACAGTGGAGTTTCCACGGATATACTGTGAGCTGACATCCCAGTCGGCGGATATCACATACGACGACAAGGAGCCGATTCTGGAGATTCGATGAAACTGACGGTGACTGCTGTCGAGGCGATATATCATCGCAGCGAGTTCCTGGAAGGTTTTAAGGGATTGAGATTTGCATAAGCCACAGCAAACGCCGTTTACGCAATTAATCAAATAAACACTGCAATGTTTTGGACGACTGCACGGCACAATCTTATCAAAAGAACAATTATTTTTGCCGGATCACCTAAGAAAACGCACCTGAGATATTCTTTTGGTCAAGCGAATAGGAAATGTACGCTCATTCACAAAGTGTGAATATTTCTGCCTAACCATAAAACATCCTATATAGGAGTTTTTATGCAAATTTGCTCAAAACAAAACATTCCTTTGCCTTTGTTTTAAAGTGTCTACTTCTACTCCAAGTCCCACATATGACCTCTAGTTGAGTATGGCACCCTTATTTTCAATCCCCATGGAAAAGATCATTGTTTAAAAAAAAAACTGCTGAACACTTTTACGAGGAAACGTTTCATAAGGAAGCTTGGATTTGCTTATGAAGCCATTCCTCGATAAAACGTTAGTAATATTAATCTCATAGGAAGAAAATTTGACCTCATCAAGCTGCATAAAATCCTGACAAGGGCCTCAAGTATTGCACTTGAAGGGTTTCTGACCCTGACCATGAGGTCGCGACGAGTTGTTCGAGCGCATGAGTTGAACTAACAGTTAGTTGAACCAAAAGCGAACCTCAGTTATTTGGCTCATTTTTGCTACAGAGCATATTACATAGCTGACATGGATTTCCATTTCATAAACACGTACCACTTTCACGTTGAACTGGACACTTTTCAAAACAAATTGGACACTCTTCTAAGCTAGTCTAAGACTTTGAACATCAAATCGAAGTCTTCCAAATTAAAATGGCCTACAGGCAGGTTAAATTACAGACTCACTAACATGGTTAGAGTAGTTTTTTCTTCAAGAAAAATTTAATATAACTTTCCTTGAAATTTTCTAGTTCACCTGTCTCAATTTGTGTAGTAATTTTATCTTTTAAGAAAAATGATAAATTAAATGTTGTTTTAAAACGCAATAAGTCAAACACAGCAAGTCATAGAGCGCTTTAAAAAATGGATCGCGCAATGCACTCGAAAAGCAAGTCGCAACTTTTATTTGATTGATAGTGTAAGTACTGCTTACACATGCAGCATCAAATTGAGGTTATGTGTGTTTTCTTAGAATTGTTTCTGTTGTACTGTTTGCAGGTGTGAAACTCTATGCGAACAGAAATTTTGCTATCAATCGAGCAAATTCGCGACGTCTTGGACAAGGCTTGGCGAAATTTGTTTTTTGGAACTAAAAATAGTCGCCATCCTGTTCTTTAAACCAAGCATTAAATCATTGTTTTTCTTTAAAAAAATAATTTTGTAGCATTTTAAACCATGTGTTCTCTTATTGGGAAGTGAATTAAAACTTCAAAGAAAGCTATACCAAAATTTTCCTAAAACAAGAAGTCATTCTATACCTTTTGGAAAGTCTCTAGTTAAATGTAGAAGAATCAAGTTTCGATTTGGAAAAGTTTGTTTTGATTTCAAAAGTTTCAAGCTAACTTAGAAGAGTGTCCAGTTTGACTTGGAAATTGACGAGAAAATGATAAATATATACCTTTGATACGCTTATTTCGATTAAAGTGTTCGATTTAAGATGAAAAATGTGTAAAAAAAACAGCTAAAGATTTAAGAGCCGAAGTCAGTGCTCACCCTGCTCTTGACACCAACTGTGAGAAGAGCGTGTCTCACGTGGAATACTCTGCGTCTCCTCCCTATGGTTAAAGGACACGGTTGCCGTGTTCTCGCAACTGCGTGGGTCTCATTAAGATTTCGTCGTAAACGATCACGACTTACCTTTGTGGCAACGAAAAGCAGCAAGCCGTTCGAAGCGAACGCCAGGGAGGTGATCGGCTGCGTGGACTCCTTCTGTTCAAATACCGTATCCCTTGATGACAGGTCCACTGCGCTCCACGTTCCTCCGCAGAAACCCAGCGCTAGCAGTGAACCCTGCGCGTCCACAGAAGCGCAGCTGATGCCCTCCTGAAAACAGCGCGATAGAGAGCGGCTAGCGGACTTTTTCGAGCTTCACCACGTTTTCAGAAGATATTCCTACACCAAAGTTCTTCCTCCACTCCCGCTTCTTAGTAGAGGTGTTATACTGTCGAACACAGCCGTCAGCACTGCATGTTACGAAGAGATGCGACTGCACGGCTGCGCAGCAGGTGACGTCTTCTGAATCGCCCTGGAAAAGACGGAATTCAGATAAATCGAATAGCATCTGAAAAACTGAAGAGCTTACATCGACTATCTCTTTGAAATCTGTCTCGAAGTCGCCCTCGAAGAGCGTGTTCCTCGAAGTGCCGACGACGATCCTGTTGCCGTCAGGGTTGAGGATTACCCGCGGTGTGCCAGCGTCGTCAGGTAGCTGAATGGAGGGCTTTGAACCCAGTAGAAAATCAGATTCACTTCTTAGTTAGTTGTTGTTGACCCTAAGAAATAAAGCTAATTCTGCCGCTAAATGTTTTTTTCATCGATCATGGACAAAGGAATGAAATATCCTTGACGCGGTAGAATTTGGGTGGGACACACATGGGTTTTGAGTCATCTGTGAAGCTGATCATTGATGCATCGCTCTTATATGGCTTGAGAGCAGGAAACGCTACAATTTCCCAAGTATTAGGTTAAAAGCTAAACCTCCGCCGTTTTTTTAACATCCCACTCCAAATTTTACTAGCATTTTTTGCAAAATTTTATATACCTTTCGAAAGGAAATAATTTGTTCTATGAGAAAATATTAGGTTGTAACGAAATAAATGGCACTGAACCACTGTAAATTTAAACAGTTAATATCTCGACTTGTAGGCAAGTTTATTAATCGAAATAAAAACCTTCTGATTCTACACATCCTTGCCAACGTGACACAACCTTTTTTATCCCAGTAGCATAAAAATCAGAAGTTCTGGAATTGAAGAAATCTTCAAAGGCACTTTCGTCCTGTTGGTATTTAAATATTTTCCCTACCAAGAAGTCGCCAAGATGCTTGAAGAAATGGTAGTCTGTTGGGGAGAGGTCGGGAGAAAACGGAGGATGTGGTAGAGTTTCAATGCTCAGCTCATTCAATTTCTGCAACGTCATTCGTGCTACATGGGGGCGAGCATTGTCGTGCAGAAGGAGAACTCGCCTTCAGTTTACCAAGGCCGGCCGGATATCCTTCAACTTTTTCATCATTTCTTCAATTTCAATGCAGTACTTCTCTGCCGTGATGGATTCACCGGGAGGGAGGAAGCTGTGGTGAATAATTCCCAGCGAACACCACCATACTGTCACCATTACTTTCTTTTGGTGCAATTCCGGCTTCGCAAAAACCTTGGGGCTCTCGTCGCTGTCCACCCACTGTGCCGATCGTCGCCTGTTGTCGTACATTATCCATTTCTCGTCACAGGTTACGATGCGATCAAGGAATGGGTCCGTTTCGTTCCGTAGAAGCAGTGCGGACGAGATCTCATATCGTCGGTTTCTTTGCTCCTCAGACAGCTCGTGAGGCACCCATCCTTCCAGCTTTTTGGTCTTTCCTTCAGATGCCGGGCAGCTGTGTTGTGGCTGACCCCAAGAACCTTCGCTATCTCCCTGGTACCTTTGTGTGGATCCTCCTCTGCCACATCTCTCAGCTTGTCCTCATCGACATCATTATGCCTCCCACGACCTTCACGTTCTTCCAAGCTCTTATCTCCATTCCGGAACTTCTAATACCGACGATACGCCGTCCGAACATGGAACATCCTTGACCGAATGCGGCGTTGATCTTCTCGTCCACCTCCTTAGCTGTAGTGCCCAGCTTGAATTCATACAAGTAAATGCCTCGGATTACCCTTTTGTCCATCTGCAAAAAAGTCAATAAAACTCTAAAGTTTTCCCACTTTTACATGGAAAATTTGGTACTCGCCGGAAGAGCAAAGTTTGCGCTTCTAAATGATATGCCACGTGTTACGGTTTTGTTCTTGATCAAACGCGTAAAGACGCGCCAAAAAATGGCGCGAGCCAGTGCCATTTAATTCGTTACAACCTATTATGTTTTGCCTTTTATTTCCCGTTGACCTTTGTCAACTTTTAGGTCAAGTAATTGAAAGGCAAAAAAAAAGAAATGACCTTCGCCGGCAGCTCCTTTTTTCTGTTCGCTTGGAATATTTCGCATAACGTTACACACCATGCAAAAGAAGATGATTTGCTCTACAAGAATGTGTGTTGGGTTTTTTGCTCGCTTTGGTTTCCCTTCACATTCAGGGCATTTAAGTGCATTTTTATCGATTATACACTTATTTTTATCAATATCGCGAAGCAGGCATCGCGAAGCCAAAATATACCATATCTACTAAGGAAACGAATACAACTTCGTAAAACAATAGAGAGTGTGAATTATCAAGTCATCATCACAATATAGACCTCCACCACCCAACCTCAACTGCGCAAAGGGTACATGTCTCGAAGACGCACCGCAGGGGTGCGGGAGCGCGCCGTTGGCCCTACCGTAACCGCGGCAGCCAATCATGTGCCCTGCCTATGCGGCTGTGCCGGTGCCCAGTTGGCTGCTGCGATCACGGTAGAAGCAACCGACTGTTCCCGCACCCTCGCGGTGCGTCTTCGCGAGATGTATCGCATGAAGTTCCGAAGCCTGGAGGAAGATTGACCCGAATCAGACCTGAAGAGTAAGTCACCTCCATAGGCTGTCGTCGCCGAACCAAATCGGTAGTTTCCCACTCGGCGATGGCTCGATCCTTGCCGGCACTGAGGACTGTGCCCTTACGGCTGAGGCACAAGGCGAACACGCCTCCCGGATGCACAGCATGTGCCTGGAATTTTTGGTGAGTAGAGTGTTTTTTAGACCTAGTTTTCGCCTGAAATTCTATGTGTCTTGCCTGTTTCTTGCTTCTGAAAGTTGTTGGGTCCCAGAGCGAGAGTGTTCCAGTCGAGTCGCCCGTGATAACGTCACCGGCGGAGGTAAAGCACATCGACAGCACCGTCTTCTGCTTGTCCTTACCCTGAAACCGACAGGAGAACTGAAGAATGAGAAGGTGACAAGCGAAGAGGCGACTACCCGACAACAATGCGAATGAGTGACCTCATCGAACACGGCCGAGTTCTTCGTCAGTGTCGACGACTTCGGGTCGAACGACCAAAACGAGAAGTGGCCACGACCGCACACCACAATCAGATTCTTGATCGTCGGATGCCAACTGGACGAGAACGTTTGGTCATTTGCACCCTGAAATGGAAAGAAGTCGATTTTCGAATGCCCC